>CM053503.1:140414180-140738580 GCA_028627145.1 Eidolon dupreanum
GTACAGAGATGATGCCTTGGTTCACTTTCAGCAAATGTAAATTTGAGCTGAAAGTTGAACACTTTGAATTCATCTGAACGCACCCTCAGTACCTATGGCCAACTGCATTGATCTATGAGGCAGTGGGACTGACATAGGCTCAGGCCACCACACAGTCTCAGAGGCCAGCTCTGGTCGTGTTCAGGAAGCAAGGAAAAGCCCAACCCTCAGACATCAACTTTCCCTTTCCCTATTGGTTTCCCATTGCTGTTCATTTTCACTTTGTGGAACACTGCCTTGTAATGACAAGATGTTGGGATTTGCAGTCTGAAGGACCTCACTTTTTTTTTTTAAATTAAATTTATCGAGATAACATTGGTTAGTATAATTATATAATTTTCAGGTATATATTATTATTTGACATCTGTATATTCTATTGTGTGTTTACCACTCCAAGTCCAGTTTCCTTCGGCTACCATATATTTGATCCCCTTTATGCACTTTATCCTCCCCATAAACCCCATATTTGACCCCCTTTACCCTGTCTACTTCCTCGCTCCTCCCTTACCCCACTAGTAACCACTAGTCTATAGTCCATATCCATGAGTCTCTATCCTGCTCATTTGTTGCTTTTAGGTTTATATCCCACATATAAGTGATATCATGTGATTTTAAACTTTTTCTGTCTGACTTATTTTGCTTAGCATAATTATCTCAAGGTCCATCCATGTTGTCACAAATGGCAGTATTTCATCTCTTCTTATGGCTGAGTAATATTCTCTTGTATATATGTACCATAGCTTCTTTATCCAATCATCTACCATAGGACACTTCAGTTGCTTCCATGTCCTGGCCACTGTGAATAATGCTGCTATGAACATCAGTGTGCAAATACCTTTTCAGATATGGGTTTTCAAGTCTTTGGGGTAAATACCCAATAAAGGGATTGCTGGATCATATGGTAGATCAATTCTCAGTTTTTTGAGAAACCTCCATACTGTTTTCCATAGTGGCTATACCAATTTGCAGTCCCACCAGCAGTGTATGAAGGTTCTTTTTTCTCCTCATCCTCTCCAACATTTGTTATTACTTGTCCTGTTGATTATAGCTATTCTAACAGGTATGAGATGGTTTCTCATTGTGGTTTTGATTTTCATTTCCCTAATAACTGGCAATGTTAAGCATCTTTTCATATGTTTGTTTGCCATTTCTATGTCTTCTAGGGAGAAACGTCTGTTCAAGGACCTCACTTTTAGTTAGGCTCAGTAGTTATGGGATATAGCTTCCTGGAAAATGTAATGTAAGCTAAGGAACTGAGTGTAAAATGGGAGATATCTCATGATTATTTCTGTATGAATAATGTAACTGCATAAGTTATCCAGAGACTTCACATGTTAATCTGGGCCCAAGAGCATCCACTGTGACAAGAGAACCTGAGAAGTTACATTGATAGTCCCAGACCTCTGTCTGCCTCACCTGTGCCTCAGGATTACTTTTATTTTTGAAATTACTAGTAAAGCCTGCTACTGGGCAATATCTCTGCCCCATGAGAGTCTACCTTTATGTTACTCATTGCCCAAGGTCCTTCAGCCAATATGAGCAGAGCTGAGATTCGATGTTTTTCTGTTATCACACTGACTCATGAGTCACATTTAGCTGGGCACTCAAGTGGGTAAAAAGCACCAAATTTAGGATGTATAGTAGTGAGAATAAAGAAAACGTTTGATTTAATTACTGATTTTTTTTTTAAATAAATGTCTCTAGCTTAGGCCTTTTTTCCTTTAAGACTAGCCTCAGCAAGCTGTCTCCCATATGATCACACTCCATGGCTAGCCCCCTAACATATGGCAACCTAGTAACCAGTTATTGATCTGTGATCTCTTTTTAAAGAGTGAGCAACAGCCACTCATCAGAATAAGCAGAATAAGCTGGGAGTAAGTAAGCAGCTGCTCTCATTCACAGCAGTCAACATCCAGCATGTTTGTTAACTCTTCTGCTCTCTACAGGTAGTCCCTTCTTTTCCTAACACACTAGAGGGAAAGTGTTGGAACTTTAAAACACTGTTTTGTAAAGGTCTGCAATGTCTTCTCTAAACATTGCAGTAAACCTAATAGTGGCTGTGACAGTGACAGCAGCCCTGCCGCAGGGCGAAGAAAGAACATTACTAAAGGAGCAAAAGGATTATGTTATTCCTGGATCAGTTAGCCTGGATAAAGAGAACCAGAAATATTCTCTGCTGCCCTGTTTCCTCCTGCTCTCTTTCCTGTGCACACCAGGGCAAAGGCACTTGCCCCCAGGGTCTCTGGCATTTTTGTAGGTGTCAACGAGGTTCTTCACAAAAACACTGCCAGATTATCCAGTGATGTGTTTTAAGTAAATATCTTGAGACAGAAACAAATGTTTCTTTCAAACGACTGAAAAAGTCAGAAATTAGTGAGAAGGAAATATCACAGTCTCTCTAAAATGCTTGCAAAAGTGTTAATACTTACCACAGAAGAAGCAAATGCTCGAAAACTGACAGCAAGCACACCATCAGACCACTCATGGGACACTAAATCAAACTGGCCATACAGCTGGCCCATGGTGACAGACTTAGGGTTTAAGACAGTAATTTGAACCTTATTTTCTTCCATTAACCCCTTAATGGAAAAAAAATTAATAATCAATCACTTATTTAGAAGAATACTGTCTTTATTCATAGAAAATATGATTGTGAATGTTGAAAATCATAAAGATTCATAAAAAAAACTACCAGAAGGAATGAATTTAACAAAGCTCCAGCATTTAAAGTCAACATATAAAGATCGATTGTATTTTCCATATGATGCCAATGAATAATTGAAAAATAAAATTTTTAAAATATCATTCACAATAGTATTTAAAAACTCATAACATACTTAGGAATAAATTAGCAAAATTATACAAAATCTATAAATCTAAAACTACAAAATGGGAATTATCAAATTTTTGGAAAAGGGTCAGGTAGTAAATAATGATAGATTTTTGCAGGTTACATATTATAATCCAAAAATAGGGAAATATGTACCATTCTCACAGAGTGGAAATTAATACTGGTAATTTTTCAGTTTCAAGCAGAACCCTGAAAACTGGTATATGGATTACTACACGACATGTTAATACCCTTGGGGCAAAGGCTTTTTGTTTTTTGTTTTTAATTAATAGATTTTACTTTTTAAGAGTAGTTCTAGGTTTAGAGAAAAATTCAGCAGAAAGTACAGAGATTCACATATATTTACTCTCTACCCCACCCTCCTCTACTATTAAGGCCTTGCATTGGTGTAGCACATTGTTATAATTGATGAAATGATGTCGATTTATTATTGTTATTATTATTATTATTATTATTAACTAAAGTCCATGGTTTATATCAGGGTTCATTCTTTGCATTGTACAGTCCTATGGGTTTTGCCAAATGCATAATAAGGTCATCTACCCATCATTTCAATATCATATAGAATAGTTTCATTGCCCTAAAAATCCCCTATGCTCTTCCTATTTATAATAATTTCTTTTAATATATATAACAAAACAATAAGTTCGACTCTTCCCAAAACTGCCTTCTGTCTGCCACCCCCAGAGCTTGGAACACAAACTAACAAACTAAAGAAAGGATGTAAGAATAATAATATTAAGCAGCAAAACAACCTCAAGGTCTTGCTTTCTCGTTGTGTCTTCCTAAATTCAGAAGTGAGGGAAAGCTCTGTTATCTTTTTAGTCAGAATAAAGTTGCTGCCAACAAAGTAAGGTTTTTGTCCCAAATGCAGCAAGCCTAGCGTGAAGCTATAGCTTACATGCAGTGACTAAGGAGGCCTGCTCCTTTTAGATCACAACAATATCACTCAGAATTTCCTGGTAATAAACCATTTTGGGCTTTACAACTGAACCAGAATACATGCTCATACCTTTATCTTTTAATCTTTGAGTGGTATCACGTTTGGCTCTTTTGAAACATATTTTTTTATATAGTGAAAGCAAGTAGTCAATTTAACAATGAAACAACAAAACAAAAAAATACAAACAAGCAAAAACCAAGAAAAGGAAGGCAGGACGGGCAGAACGGCAGGAAGGTTAAAGGGAAGGGAAAGTATGAGAATAAAAGAAACAGCATGAAAGCATAAAAGCAGAGGAAACAGACAACAGAGACAAGTAGGATATCAATATGTATGATAAAAAAATATAAATGAATTTAAATTCCCCTATGTAAAGATAAAGACCATCAAACTAGAGAAAATCAAAGTAAGATTATTTACTCTCTACGAAAAGTAAATTACGGTGACATCAGGGTTACAATGAAAGATATGGGCAAATATATGTGCAAGGAGAAAATAGGAGTTGCAACATTCAAATTAGATGCAGGGGATCTAAGAAAAATTTTGGTACAGGGACCTAATTTTATATTAGTTGAAGGGGAGACTCCACAGTGAACATATAATGATCACAGATCCCATATAGGCTATGAACACTGAAATATGTGAAGCAAAAACTATTCGAAACACAAAAAGTAGACAGAAATACAATATTAGTTGAAGAATTTAAAACAGTCTAAGACCAGGTGCTGTAGGCGTAAAAAAAAAAAAAATAAGGGATTGTAAACTGACAAGGTCCTTGCAATCTGTGAGGTCAATCAAGGGTTGCCTTGCCTAAAATATTAGTGAATGAATGAATGAATGAATGAATAAATAAATAAATAAATAAATAAAAAGAAAACAGCCTCATTCTTCTAACATATCAAAGTAGACAAAACTGTGATGTGCCGAACAGGAATTTTGAATAATATAATATTTTTTTATTATATACATACATATACATATGTTATATAATATATACACAAATACACATATACATAATATATTTGTGTATATATTATATAATATATCACTAGCAGCCAGTAACAGAAGTTTGTATTACAAGTCTAAATATCCAGAAAATAAAAAGTACTCTCCTGAAAGTATAAACACAAGACTGTCACGTTTTTCTTCTTTCCAAACTATTTCTACAGTGAAGATGTGTTACCTTTATAATTAAATATGTTTTAAATCAAAATAAAATATTGAGAAGCAAATATACGGCATACCCTTTAGATCCTGAACTTCCTTCCTACTTGCTTCATATTACTTTTCTGCTTTTATTTTCTCTTTGACTCATTTGTTTTTCATGATTTTGAGTTGCTGCATTAAAGTATCTTTTAAAATGGCCATATGTCTTTCTTGTGCAAAACCAGTTATAAATAAATTAATGCCTTAATAACACTTACCTTTTCACATATGTCGCTTAATGCTCCAGCTAAGACACGATAGGCACTGGTTTTTCCTCCAAATGGTTCTCCAACAATCATAAAACCATGACGCACAATCATCATTTCATATATTTGGAGAATCTTCTCAGAAAAGAAATTTGTCATTTGCAAATTCATGGCATCACAGTTGTCTTTGATAGCCAGCAGCAGATCATTGTAATCTGGCTTTGGCAATTTCACCCCAGGAAACAAATCTGAAGTAATTCCCTGATGATAGATGATTTGGGGATTTATATATTTATACATTCTCTCCATATCTGTATCTCTAGATATAGAGATATATATACACCCATATACATCAATACATACATATATATATACATATATATATATGCACACACACACATAAACATGATAAAATTTTTCTCATCCTCATATTTAGTATTGATGGAAACAGTCATTAAATAATAATAGTTCAACAGTATTTTAACAACTATATAGAGGTATGATTGACATACAATAAACTGTATATATTCAAAGTGTATAATTTGATAAGCAAAACAATCAAGTCAGTCAAGATAATCAACAGGTCTATCACTCCCCAAAGCTTCCTGTGACCTTTGTAATCCTCCTTACCTCCTCTCCTTACTGCCTCCCACCTCCAACCCCAGGTGACGAATGATTTGCTTTCTGTTACTATTTTTATTTGCATTGTCTAGAATTTAATATGGATAAAATGATACACTGTGTAGTACTTATTTTTGTCTGGCTTCTTTCACCTGTCATAAAGATCTGCAGATTCACACATGTCTCAGCTCGTAGCAACAGTCCGCTATATTGAAATGCCACAGTTTTTAAATCCATTCTCCCATTGATGAACATTTTTATTATTTCCAGTTTGGGGCTATTACAAATAAAGCTGCTATGAACATTTGTGTAGAAGTCTTTTTATGAACAAATGCTTTCATTTATCTTGGGTGAATACAGAAGAGTGGAATACCTGAATAATATGGTGGGTGTGTGTTTAATATTTAAAGATATTGCCTGCTTTCCAAAATGGTTGTATTATTTTACATTCCACCAGGAGTGTAAGAGATTTCCAGTATTTGGTATGAACAGTCTTTTTAATTTGAGCCATACAAATAGGTATATAATAGTATCTTATTGTGGCTTCACTTTGCATTTCCCAATGATCAACATTTTTGCATGTCCTTATTTGCCACATGTATATCTTCTTCAGAAAAGTGCCTATTCAAATCTTTTGCTTATTTTTAATGGGTTTATTTTCTTAATGGTAAGTTTTGACCATTCTTTAAATATTATGCTCACAAGTTCATATATCTAATTTGCAAATAATTTTTTCCTCATCTGCAACTTGTTTCCATTCTCTTACTAGTGTCTTTCAAAGAGTGATTTTTAAAATTTTGATTAATCTATTTTATTAATTTATTGTTTTATGCCTTTGTGCTTTTGGTGTCGTATTTAAGAAATTTTTGCCTAGCTCAAAGTCACAAGGGATTTCTCCTGTTCTTTTCTAGAAAGTTTATAGTTTTACAGTATGTTTAAATTAAATTATTAGAGGATGAACACTATCTGATTTAAGGCTGATTATAAAGACAGTGTCATATTGGTATATAGTCAGACAAATATATCAATGGAACAGAATAGGGAGTCTAGAAATGGACATACACAAATGTGAACAACTCATGCTCAACAAAGGCATGAAGGCAAATCAGTAGATAAAAGATAATAAGCAAGTCTTCAACAAGTGATTCTAGAATACCTGGATTTGCCAAAACAATGAACTTCAATCCATATCTCATACCATATACAAAAAATAGTTCAAAGGTATTTTAATCATTGTAGTAGCTAAGATTTTAATCAGCTAATGTCCCTCAAAAATTCATGTTCACCTAGCGCCTCAGAATGTGACCTTATTTGTAAAGATGATCTTTGCAGATATAATTAGATAAGTTAAGATAAGGTCATACTGGGCCCTAAATGCAATGATTGGCATCTCTATTCAGAAGGAGAGGAAGATTCAGACACAAAGACACAAGGGCAGAAGGGCATGTAATGATGGAGGCAGAGACTGGAGTGATGGTAAGCCAAGCCAAGGAATGTCAAGGATTGCCAGTAGCCACCAGAAGCTAAGAAGAGGTAAGGAGGGATTCTTTCCTAGAGGCTTCAGAGGAAATCAGCACTTTGATTTCAGACTTCTATACTCCCAAACTGTGATAATATAAATTTGTGTTGTCTTAAGCCACCAAGTTTGTGGTACTTTGTTATGGAGGCTTTAAGACACAAATACAATCATATAATGTGTGATTTAAAAGAATTATAATTCTATATTTAGTGTAATAATTCCATATATAAAGTTAATTGCAAGCTCTAAGAAACATTCCCTTATAAACTGTTAAGGCTATTTTATAAGCATATAGCATCCTTTGTGAGAAATGTGACTATTTTTTTACTTTGAAGGTAAAAGTGAAAATTTAGATGAGCTTAATGTGCAAGCATACAGTTGAGCTATACTTTAGAATTTACAAATTTCAAGTTTAATTACTCCTAAATTTAATTATTTAAATACTGTTATGGAGAAACTATCCCAGTTCATCAAAGTAGTAAGTTTCCTTGGGACAAAAGAGAGAAAAATGCATACCTAAGAAAGTGATTACCATGATATGTGCAGCAACCACCTGACACCATGTAATGCTATTACATTATTGACTACATTCCCTGTGCTGTATACCACATCCTCATGACTTACTTGTTTATACTGGAAATGTGAACCTCTTATTTGAACTTCACATTTTCCCCCCTTTTTTGATTTTTCAATTTTTCAAAATGACATTCAATATTACTTTATATTAGTTTCAGGTGTACAGCATAGTGGTTAGACATTCATATAATTTACAAAGTGATTTCCCCAATTATTCTATTAGCTACCTGGCACTATATATAGGTATTATCACTGACTATATTCCCTATGATTTACATCTCCAGGACTATTTTG
Organism: Eidolon dupreanum; assembly: GCA_028627145.1. Lineage (NCBI taxonomy): Eukaryota > Metazoa > Chordata > Mammalia > Chiroptera > Pteropodidae > Eidolon > Eidolon dupreanum. The sequence goes on from CM053503.1 coordinate 140,422,433, forward strand.
TTAGTGTTTCCTAAATTCAAAAAAAAAAAAAACTTTCTCAAATTCTTCCTATTTTTTTATGGTTAACCTTAAAAGAAGCAGACATCTCCAGAACACATTTGGTATTCAGTAGTTCTCAACCAGTTCCCTGCATTCTCCTGCCAAGTAAAGTTGGAAATATGTAGAACTGTCCTTCTGGCTGTCACAATGGAAGAAATCTATAAACCCTGGGAGTAGAGGGAACCAAGGATGCCAAATGTTCAGCAGTATAAGGGATAGTCTCTCACAAGAAGTAACTGTCCTAATTGAAAATGCCAATTATGCTTCATTTGTGAAATACTGTTCAATAAATGTGTACTGAATGAATGCAAAACTGCAGGAGAATACTTCTAGTAAGGTGTATTTCCATCTTATGAAAATAAATATAGCTTTCACTCCTGCAAAACTTTAGAAAGAAAATGTGTACCTATTCCTTGTAGCTTTGCTCTATAAAGTATTTGCACTGCCAGCTCTAAATACTCAGGAAAGCTCCTTTCAGAATGATGCAACGTGGTTGCTATGGACAGCTAACAACACTGGAGCACACTAGTGGCAGTGTCACTTCTCCCTCTTCCCATGACAGCCAAAACGACTTCAGTCTTTACTCATTGGAAGTTAACTAACTGACTGTGCTTCAAGGCAGTATGGTAGTGTAACATCTAACATTTGTCGGGGGACCAAGTTCCCCCTGATTTCTTCTACATGGGAGAGGGAAAAGGAAAAGAATGACAGCAAATGATAATATGGAAACTTCAAATACTTCTTTTCAATTACTCATAATCTAATCTTAAAAATATGAAAAGATTATTAAACTTAGTTCTTATCTTAAATTAGCCTGAAAAAACAATTCCATAAAAGCCATTACATTTTTTTAAAGAAATTGAGCTTATCCGTTCTTTTGTTTCTTTAATCATTAATTTAACATTTACCCTATACCTCTTCTGTGCAAGAGTTTTAGTGCTGTGTTAGACTGATTACTTTCTTCATGGAGCCTACATTCTAGTGCAATTTATAAGCAAACATATTTTGTAACTTTTGTGTTCTCGTTATATTCTGAAGTAAAAAAAAAAGTACTATTTTAAAACCTTGGGTTGTTGAAAGTCATCTGAAGCAACAAAACTAGCTAAACACAGTTCAAATAAAACGTGGAATGATCTGTTTCTCTGTATCATACCATTGTTTTCTACAGTGGAAGTTTCTCCTGAGGAGTTGCAAACATAGACATTTGATAAATACATTATTATAAGAGTTTTGATATATTGGAATAATAAATGTTCTTACCTCGAAGAGTGGTAAATCATGGGCCAAAAATTTTGGCAGATTTACATCAATAATAGATCTAAGCAGCAAAATTTCTTCATTTTCACTTGGATACTTCAGCTAAAAGAAAACATACTCATGATGATATCTGCATCTGTTAACTGCACCTCGTGCATGCTCACATACACACACAAGCACACAGGCCCTAGAGATAATTTAGTTCCATGTAATATTGTTGTTTTTATTTATTTTCATTTAATTAGATTGTTATCAATCCTAGAAACAGATACTTATACTTGTTACATTCTCTACTAGTTCATCATGAAAACCTAGGTTGAACTAATTACTTTTTCACAGATGCTAAAAAGCTATTGGCCATGAATTCAACACAGCTTGGGAGCTACCTCTATTTTCCCTCTATTTTGGGTTAAGAGTTTGCTTGTCTTGTACATTCAAGACTAGCAGTGGGTTGGTTAAGTGAAAATAATCATTAAAAGTGGATAATCATTATTAAAATATGTATTTAAATTTAAAACATATAAACATTCACTTATTTGCCCATATTTTGATGCAAAGTCCTTTTCTCTGAGTGTAGAGTTCTGTACCATTTTTCTTGCAAAAAAAAAAAATCAATAATGCATCATCTGCTCTGTCTAGTTTTGTGGAGTTCTGGTTTGTTTTGTTTTTTAAAGGGGATAATGCTCTTCAAAGATACTTGTGAGATAATCTAAGTGTAGCATCCTTATCAATTATTAAGGTTTTTTTCAATCTTCTGTACTTCTCTTATCCACACCTAATTAAAATTCAATTCTTTATCATTCCACCTTACCGAATCTTTCTTAAACAATGAACTTAGTTTTCATAAAAACAAGACTCCTCTTTGCATGCTTATCTATCATCAGTTTCCTCAACATTTAATTAAATGATGTAATAACAATAACATTTCTGACTGACTTCAGAAAGTTTCAGGAACAAGCAAAGTGATTCCAGGTAAGAACAGCTCTTCTAATATAAGGTGGGAGGGCAGAGCACCATGCTGTCTGCTAGCTGCATGCTCAGTATGAGAGTGTGTTAGCGTGTTTCACAGACAGAGTGCAGACGGCTGGCTAATGTACTAAGTCACTTAAGTAGAAGATGTTTCAGAAAACTTATATTCAATTCCAAAACATCTGTGGTAAACCTAAAGTTTACTAAAAATCTGACCTTGTTGTTCATGCTCATAAAAAGGTTTGCACAATTCACAAAAAGTCTGAACTTGGAATTATTTCTCCCAACTTCAATATTCTACTCAGTATATCATATATAACTTTTCCTATCATCATGCATTTAATTTTCCAGAACTCTCTTTCTTGTCTCTAGACTCTTTCTGCCTAGTAAATTCCATGTTCCTACTTAACTGGCTTTAACCTTACAATGTCAGCAATGTCTGGGAGTTAAGTTCAGCTGTCTCTGAATCTCCAGAGCTCCCAATGCCAAAGCTAGTCCTGCTCATATGAACTTTGTCTCTGGATCAATCTAACCACACATAAATTAGGAAGTGTCAGAAGTTTATTTTGTTATTTGAGAGGCTATTATTTGAAAACAAATGCTTAAATTATTTCTTGATATAATAGAAATAAACTTCAAAATATTCAAAGCAACACATTCAACAATTCTAAATTAGCTTTTGACAAAGAATGATAGGATTTGTTTGCAGGATTCATTTGCTGCATAACTTTAATAACTCAATTCCGTAGTCAAGATGTCAGTGATGACATAAACTAAGACATGCATTATCTTTCCATTATCTGACCACAATGTAATCATGACATGCCAGGTTAATACAAATTGTTGCTTCTAGTTGCATTTGTTTATCACAAAACAAAAACAAAACAAAACAAAAAAACAGTGACATGTTAGGCTAATGTGAAATAGAATATCACTACTACATATCAGAATTCTTGGTAACATTATTATAGAAGATAAAAATGCATGCCACTGTTTTTAATCAAGTATGACATATTTTAACACCTTTATCTTCTGCAAATCATGAACGTGAAAATTTTATAAACCCCAAGGTCATATTTTGCATTTTGCTGTTACCTATAGCCTATCTTGCTTGTTTTCATAAAGAACTAATATAAAATTATATTTTATGGTTCCACAAAATATTTCCAATGAAAAGTTACTCAAGTCTTAAAATATCTGGGTTTTTCATCTATATTGTTATGAGTTATACCATTTTAAAATGCAAACATATATTGCAAATTTATTACTGCTAGTCTAGTTATCTGCAACTATGTAATTATATTAAGTGACAATGCTTAGGGACACTTCTATGTATTTATTATTTCCTTTAAAGCTATACATGTTCATGTAGACTAAAAGCCTTCAGAATATTTCTCAGCAATAAGGTACTTTATTCCTTGGTAGTACCTACTTTCATATATTTAAAATTATGGAACAGAACCCAAATCACTAAGAATTACATGTGTAAGGTTTTACAAATCATAATATTTTCTTTTTTACATGTGCAAATAATCAATAATTGAAGTTTTCTTTCAGTTGATGAAACCAACTAGTTATTGGAATCCTCTGAGGAGACATGGTCCTGAGATTTATAAATAGGAAATGTATGAGTAAAAAACAACTGAGTTCTCTACCTTTAGGTTCCCAGCAGCAGTAAGCACTGACTTCACAGCTCTCATTCCATAGTCATAGTGATGCTGTGATGACAATTGTTCAGAACACAAGCGATAAGTAGCCACAATTTTTACCGACAGTGGCCGAGCTGTGACAAACCCACAGGAATATAGGACTATTTCGGCAATCATGGCATAGTCAGGCACCATCATTGCTACTGTCCGAAAGAGAGCCTATGAGAGTGGAAAAAAATGTGCTTTTAAAGAGGCCATTATAAAATGAACGGGACAAACAGAGATTCATGGTCATGGACAAAAGACTAGTGGTTATAGAGGGTGGGGCGGGGAGGTGGGAAGGTAGACAGGGTAAAGGGGGTCAAATATGTGGTGACAGATAGAAATCTAACTATGGGAGGTGAACACACAGTGTAAATATATATATGCCTTACTGTTAAAGTGTACAGCTAAAACATGGGATTTTGTTAACCAATGTCACCATAAAAAATAAATAAATAAATAAACAAATAAATAAATAGGCCATTATAAAGATAACTCTACTTTTAATTTCACAACTATAATTTTATAATTTTATAACTTTTCAGTAATATTATTAAATTACAGTGCCCAAATCATATAGGTAAAGACACTTTAAAAATTAGCTTCTTTTTTTCCTGTGGTACATATATACAATGGAATAGTACTCAGTTATAACAAAAGATGAAATACTGTCATTTGCGACAACATGGATGGACCTTGAGATAATCATGCTAAGCGAAATAAGCCAGACGGAATAAGTTGAAAAACACATGATGTCACTTACATGTGGAATATAAACTTAAAAGCAACAAATAAATAGAACGAACAAACAGAGATTCATGGACATGGACAATAGACTACTGGTTACTAGAGGGTGGGGTGAGCGGGGAGGTAGATGGGGTCGAATATGTAGTGACAGAAAGAAATCTAACTATGGGTGATGAACACACAATGCAACATATATATATGCCGTACTATTAAACTGTATACTTGAAACTTACTAGATTTCGTTAACCAATGTTACCATGATAAAATAAATAAATTTTTAAAAATTGGCTTCTTGTTATTGTTATATAGTAAATTTATCATTAACTTTTTATATAAATATTTTCCCTTAAATTGTGTTTTAAGAACACCTTCAAATTTCTACCATACTTAGCTCTTTGGTGAATTATTAATTCAAATAAGTGTTAAAGTACCAGTTAAGTTCTATTATTCTGGGGGAGCGACATGTTTTCGGGAGAAAGCATTAGACTGTGCAGGGATGTCCGAAGCTGGGCTTCTCGTCTGAACTGATGAGAAAGTGCCTAGTATTGGCAGGCTGAGCTCCAAGTGAGGCTCCCTAGGTATTAAGTTAATTGTATAATTTGGGGTTAATCAGAACCCGTAATAACAAGATTACATTAGATATAAGGCATATTATTTGAGAGATTATTAAATTTTTTGAGTCTGCAGTCACTATGTCAATTTTTCACCTAGCAAAATAAAGGGGAAAAAACTGGAAATAAAATATGGATGATAATTATTAGAAATAAATCAATTTTCCAAATCGTAGAGATGTTTTTTCTCATGGTATTTTAAATATTGTGGGACAAATAAACGTCACATGACAGTAAGTAAATAGAAAACTGAATCTATTTTTAAAAAATAAATAAGAAAATTTAAGTTTAGAATGTTGGTATGTGTCAGGACTTACTTCAATAGCTCATGTATTAAAACATGACATTCTTGTACTAAAGAGAGAAAACAACAATATTCTAGAAAAATGACAAAAGTATTCAGACAGTGAATGACAATCATAATGAATGGCAATTATATTCAGATAGTTTGCAAATACCTTCTGGGAATTAATTGAAATACCAAAAACCCAAGGCAGATAGAAAATAAGAACATCTTGCTTAAGTGATCTGTTACGTCTCTTCCAAGTTGAGAACAAATAGAAGATTTGCATCAAGCAAGATCCTTCTATTGTGTTATGTTAATTACTAGCTAGAGGCCTTAGTTCTGCTATTTTATTAATAAAGTTACTATTAAGGAAAGGAAGGAATAAAACATTAAAAATATATAGCTTGAACAAATATAAATTTTGGAAAAAATAATGCAAAAGAATTACTATACAGATGGTACCTGTTTAAACCTCCTTAAAAAGATAGGTTCTCAACAACTATTTTTTCTTTTTTAATGAATAAAAGAGAGAATGAATAAATTAACATAACAAATCAGTCAGTCAATGACTAGGCAGGGTAAAATGGTCTTTCTACAATAGTGCAAATTGCTACTAGCTTGGGGCCAATATCCAGGTCTGTGTATTGATGGTTTACTCTGCATGATTAACAATAAGTTACAGAACACTATCAAACAGACATATATATATATATATATATATATATATATATATATATATATATATATCTCTGGCTGGGAGAAAAAAAAATAGAGCAAGGTAAAACAGTTTCAATAGGTTATCATGACGTTCCATTTAATAGAGGTCCTCTACCAAAGATTTAATACTGATTCTTATTTATCACAGAGAAAAGCATCTGATCAAAATATTTTTTATGCCTAAATATTATGGTGGTGGATGTTCTAATTCAATGATTCTCAAACAAAATGTGTGACATACTAATGTGGGATGGTTTGATTTGGAATGTGTTGGAAAGAGTTTGTTAGTAATAGCAGTAAGTTTAAGAATAATTCAGTGCTGTTTAAAAAGTTAAATTGGATTCTAGCTTAACCAATGATACACTTTCCTGAATGTAAAAAAAAAAAAAAAAAAAAAAAAGAAGGGGATTTTAGATCCAGTTAACATGCCAGGATTCAAGCCCTGGCATGTTAACTGGATCTAAAATCCCCTTCTTTATTCAAGAAATTCAAGGACATGTAGTCGATGTAAGCATCACCCTCCGTGTTTACCTCAGCAGAAATAAATGTGTTCAAGAATAGTTATTGTTTCTGTTCTATTTGGTGAAAGAAGAAGGGTGGTATGTAAAGAAGTATGTATACTTCCTAGAGTATGTTTTCAAAGGATCGCATATTGGGTATAACTTAAAAAAAGAAAAAAACTCAAGCAATACTTTTTACCATTTCTTTCTTAGAGATTAGAAATAGATTTTATAAATATTGTGACCTGTTCATGAATAAACTAAGTTCTAGTTAAGTGAAATCGAAGATTAGGGGTCTACGTCACTTTTTTCCTATATACTACTAAGGTGTTTCATGAGACATACTGTCTGGAAAGCTACATATCAGGTTATTGACTTTGTGACATTGGAAGGGCTAGAATATGCCTATTTTACCAGGGTTTCTAACACTTAACTATTCTGAAATGATTATTGAGTATTGATTTTTCAGAATAGTTTCAATATAAAATATACCTTCTCTAAAGTGGAGATGTGTTTAAGAAATTACTTTACTATCCAAGTTTTATCTAAATGTAACAGGATACCAAAATGGGACTCTTTTCTGCACGATATGATATATACTAGTTACTGAAGTATGTATAATCTGCAAAATTTACAAAAGAAATGTACACGGTTATTGAACCTTCTCATTTATTTGCAGATCACAAAATATTTGAGAGAGTAAGTGAGGAAGGAGGATTTGTGAAAAGATTTTCATTGAAGGGAGCTTCTGTTATGATGCTGGTAGTCCCCACAATATACCTCCTCCTTGCCTCCAAGTTCAGTGAGAGAGTGTGGTGGGTATCCCCCTATTTGGGGGGATGTAGATTAGTGTCTGACTCATGTCCAAGAAAGCAAAAGCAGCATATGGCAGCAGAATTAACGTGGCCTTCACTCCTGGAGTTTTTTGGGACAAAGGATGCATGAGATACCTATGAACAAGAGATAACCAAGCTGGAGCCATTTTAAGTCCTGTCCAAGATATTCTCTAGCAAGATGAGAGCTCTGTGTGGAATCGCCCACCAGAGATCCAGGCAGACAGAAAGGATGACAACTGGTGAAACAGAATCTATCACCTAAGTCTCAGGAGTTGCAACTGGAGAAACCTAACACAGAAGTCCTGGAAGAACCCATGGACATGAGCAGAATGGAAAGATAGCCACACACCTCTGCCAGGTCAAGGGGCTCTACCCAAAAGGTCATATCTGAACTGTATGTATATTTAGTGGTTCACTGCTAGCTTAAATGATGAGTGTGAATTTGTCAGGCAGGAAAGTGATGGTTTAGTAGAACACTCGAGAGGAGACAAAGAGCAGATGCAAAGGCAGGGGACCTTCGGTGGCTAGCGAGGCCCAGTGTGACACACAGATGGAGGGAGATGGCAATACAAATACAGCTGGTCCTAATACCAAGTCTCTTGTAGATCAGGCTAAGACATTTGAACCTCACGGTTTCTACAGGCAAAAAGAAGCCCAGCCGTTTTTTTGAATCTGGGAATTATATGATTCGATTTCTTCTGATAGCATTGTAATGGGAAATTTATTATAGTGAACTTCAGTGGCAAAGAGGTTGGTAACAAGTGAGCTGAGCTGATGCAAGAAGACATGCAAGAGAAGACTGAAGAGGGGCAGAAGCAAGGCATGACAGTGGGACTAGACAGGAGCAGTAGGAATTCACAAGACTTTTGTGAATAGGATCCCTGGGTTTTGGCAACTGGCTCAATCACCAGATGAAGAGAGGGGCTTCAAGGATGACTGAAGACTGGTAACAATACTCTCTGGGTCTCAGCAGGGGTTTCTTTTCATTTTTCTTTTCTAAGAAATCTGTAACTCATTTCAGACCAAGACTTTTTTAAAAAAATTGTTAGGTATTTCCATACATACTTAAAAACAGATGTTCTATAGCAGCTCTAACTAAGAAGACAGCACAATAAGAAGAATTTTTAAAAAGCTATCTGAATTTGATAGACACTTTGGCCAAAAGTAGAAGGAAGATATAGTCCTCCAAGAACCACAAGGTGAATGTTTTGTTTCAACTTGCACAGTAAATAAAACCATACAAGTGTCAGCATCGGCCATTAACAGACTCAGTCAATAATGGTCCCAGCTTTTTATGATAATCTACTCACAGATTTTTGACTTTACAAATATTTTAATATACAGATTGATTCTACTGAATTAAAGAAAAATATAAATGAGTAAATAAAAGAACTATATAAAAAGAGCTTTCCAAATGTAAGTCACACTGAAAAGTTACAAAATGCTTCTTAGATAAAGAGGATTTACCTGTTTTTATTTTTTAATCATACGCTCCCTTATTAAAACATCTAACCTATAAAAGTGCATGGAATGGAAATAAAAAAAAAACATTTGGCAGTAATTAGTTATATCAAAAGTCTTTTTGGTAGAAATGAAAAATTCTTCATCTAGTGTGCTAAGCTGTCAGTCTAAGGACGTGAATAGTGGAAGAAGTGCAAGATTTAGTTAAAAGACTTGGTTTTAGAGCTACAATTACAACTGCATTATTCTTCAACATTGTTCTTTATACACCAGCCATAAACACGCAATTCATCAGAAAATAATATTAAATTTCTAACAGAGATATGAGGAAAATGTCATATTTCACTAATAATTAAAGTTTTATTTTTAAAGTGAAGATTCTAGTCTATTCAAATAGCAAAATGTCTTGTTATTTTTACAAAAAATAAAATAGTGCTAGGTATTCATGAGAACTGAGAATTGACGTGAATGAAAATTGTTTCAACCTATCAGAAAACAATTTAGCAACATAGCTCTTGGTCCTATGACTCTTATATAAGGAAATATTTTAAAATAGAGAACAGCCTTAAGCAAAAACTGCCCATTGCAATATTGTTTACAATGCAGGAAAACCAAAAGCAATCTAATTGTCCAACAGAAAGACATAGTTCAGTAAATTTATTTACAGAATTACATTTATAAAGATAGGAAAATGCTCATGTGATAAACTTGACAAAACACCCAATACACACACTTGTCTGATTTTGGCATTTAAAATTAACACTTTAAAAGGCATTTAAAATTGGGGGATATAATCTAGTAATCATTAGAATGGATGAGTACCTTTTCATTATTTCCTTTCTTTTCTAATTTTCTATAATTATCACAACTTTTTAAATATAAGCTTTGTAAATTGCATGTGGTTAGCATATTTATTTTATGAAGCTTCTCAAACCTTTAAAAATTATTTCCTAAAACAGTTTTCTAAAATATAACACCGAAAAGCAAATATTTTGGATAAAATTTAAGGATAGCATGTTCTTTGTTTTTCTATATTAACTTTGTAAATTGCAGAAAGGATCTAAATGATATAATTGCCCCTTTCATACCTTCAGATTATCTGGCAGTTCTGATCGCCCAGCATACCCAGGGTTCATTGTTATAAAGACAGCACATGTGGGGTCAAGTTTTAGTTCCGTTCCTTCAAACACTAGTATCTCAGCACCTGCGTTAATACCTGTGGGTAATCAAGAATGAAATGACTTAGCAATTCCACATATAAATGTAACTTATGCCATTCATTGCTTTTCATATTTCTATTTTTTTCACATAATGCAAAGACAAACTAGTCCATTACCTCTTTGGATGGTAAGAATTTGTTGAGCAACCACAGAAAGTACTTCCAAATCAATTCTGTTAAACTCATCAAAGCAAGCCCAGGCTCCACAAGATAACAATCCCTGGGAGAAAACAGTAATGAAAATTTTCAATTTTTATCTGATTGAATATTGCATTGAAATGTTGCATTTTCACTTGATCTTTTCAAGGATTTACTATCCTATTAAGAAAATTGCTATTCACCATTATCTTAAAAAATGATGCTTTTTTTTCCCCAATTCAATATCAATATTCTTCACGAATAAAGAGTTTGATCAACTGGAAAATTTTCCAATTGATTTTTTTAAGCATTCTGTATATTTTTTGGCATTTGGATGTACACCTATAATTTCAAAGCCTTTCTAACTTTTTATTTACAAGTTGATTTTATTTGCTTTTTCCACAGGGACTCCATAGAGTGGGTTGTAATAATCCTCTAAATAAGATGACTTCTGTTGCCAATGAAACTGCTTTGTGGTCTGAGGACCTTAAAAGCCAGTTAACATAGTTTGAGGCCCTAATTTGCAATCCTAACTCACAGCTGTCTCACAAATATGTATCATTTGTTCATAAAGAAAAAATGGAAAATCAAGCTTGAGTAGCTCAGTTCAAATTCAGATGTACTTTTAAAAAATCGATTCAACAAATATTTGTTGTACTTTCTATAGATTGTACATATATGTATGTGTGTTTCATTGAGTACCTGGTCCATGCCAGGCATGATGCTTGGCACTTTGCATATATCTTTTATGTAAGGAAATTAAGGCTATATCATATAAAATATTAAATAATAAGTACAAGTCCACACAGCTGCTACTGGCTGAACTTGGATTTTGAACAGTTTAGTCTACTAAAACATACTTGATTGAACATGAACTCTATACATGTCAAAGAATGTAAATTTATTATTTAGAGAAGATTCTATCTGTGACTTTGATCTTTAAAAATACATGATATAATAAAAGGCTTAGAAATCACAGACACTAGAATGCTTATGAAGTCACATACTCAGTTTTACAGATTATAATGCTCATTTTTAATAGAAAGACTGATGTCTTTTTTACTTTGTACCCCCATTATTTACTTTGTACCCCCATTAGCATGATACTAATCAAAGTGTCCATATAATCAATAACTACTTATTGATGAGAAAATTTAATACCATGCAGTATATATATCTAAATTAAAGAATTAAGAATATCATATAGATTCAAAAATTGAGCACTATATACCAGACATTTCTTTAAGCTTAGTTTTCATAATGATTATCAACCTACACATACAACCTCTTAAATTTTGCTACTTCTTTCTTAAATAATCATTACAACAAAGTTATAGATTATTACAGAGAATGATTATAATGGTAATTGGTCATTCAGATGTTTTCTTGGTATTTTAGTCATTATAATTTTGACTTTTTAAAAACTCATATTCTAATTGTTTCAATATCACAAATATAGACTTTTTTTTATATTCCAAGTTTGTTATAAAACGACCAGGCTATATTTCATCCAGGAATATATTTAGCCAGTTTACTATTTTGGGTAGAATTGGTATATTCTTTTTTGTTAGTTTGTTTATTTTTTTAAACGTTAACTTTCTCCAGAGAAATTTTGGAAAAGTAAGGATCACAGAATTTTTTAAATGTACTTGAAAAATTACAGAAAAATAGAAATAAAACAAGCAGATAAATAATAGAACCTATAATCCCAAATAGAAAATTTTGCACTCAATTGTACCACCAAACATTTTAAGGAATAATAGACTGTAGCAAGAAAGTGCTAAAATGACCAGCTGTTCATAGGTTTATAGAAAAGGTCTTTACATCTTAATTCTACCTTTTACAATCTTACAGTCAGAGTGTGATTCTGACTCAAAATAAGAAAAAAAAGGCACAATACAAATTTCAAGTTCAACAAACGAACTAAAATATGACTATAAAAATATATTATTGAATTATAACTTGTTAATAACAAGATCTATAGTTAAAGAAGTCTTCAGAGTCCCACAACCTTCACTTGATGTAGTAGTTCTCAAACTTTTATCTGCTCCAGTGTCTTGAAGGGACACTTCTCATTACTATCAGTAATACTGCCCCATTACAGCAGGACTGGAAAGGGAGGTAGAGCTCCTTCCAAGATAAGCTTTTGCATAATCCTGTCTCCCGAGAATTGTCAAGATGGTGTTTTAATTTTAAACTTATTTAAACTACAATGTCTTTTACTTGCATTAAATTATGTTTCACTATAAATAAACTTCCTCCCTAAGCAGTTATCACATTGCAAAAAAAAAAAACGTGTCAATTCAAACCTTAAAGAATTTTCCTAAAGCCAGATAATCCAGCCCATCAGAGCAGTTGAACACGACACATTGTTTGGCTACAGCTTTTGCCAAGTCTTTCGTAGTTTCAGTCTTTCCTGTGCCAGCTGGGCCTTCAGGTGCTCCCCCAAGGTGCAGGTGAAGGGCTCCAAATAAGGTTCTGGAATAAAAGAAATAAACAATCTTTGTAGAATAATGTGATATTTTCATAGACAGCCTAAAAAAAGGAAAAGTTTAAACCGAGAGCCAAATTTCTTACTTCATCAATAGTTTCTTCCTTCTCACTAGCTTCTGAAAATCTTTGTGCATTACTTTATCTGTTATTATATTTTACTTCTGTGTATGTGTGTGTGTATGTATGGATATACGTATATATATCTAAATTCACTTTTGAAATTCAATGCTGATTTCTAGTCAACATGGAGAATTCAGCTGACCCCAAATCACCCAACCCCCTTACTACTAGTAAATGGAGATACTACATAAAATAAAACAAATAATAACTTTTGAAGTATGCAGCCATTTTGAGAAAAATGAGAAGGAAATCACCAGTGAAAAGGGAATGAAAAGCTGGAAAGGCAATTAGGTGCTAAAGCTATAGAAGTGTATATTGTTATGGTATCTGCATAACACAAGTGTGTACACATCCACATAGAAACAGAAAAAAAAAAAACCTCAAAACTAAACAAGGTGAGGACCTGGAATGGATCCACCTATATCAACCTAGAAGGTTGTGATGTCTCTAAAGGGACCTAAAATTACTCCAGCAACCTATCGGAGAGAGACAAAAAAGTCAACCACAGAAGATTCAGGAAGTTGACTCTTCATAGTCAAAGCCTACATTGTTTATGGAGGTGGGGCCAAAATCTCCGTTATTCATGAGCACATGAACTCAAAGTGAAAAATTAATGTTAAAATTTTATTCCGGACCAGAGAAAACCCTAGAGCCTTCCTCAGAGAGAAATGTGAAACTGTTCCATATGGACATCTCCACAGCTGAGAAGATGCAAGACTAAAGAGTGAAATAACCCCCACTGAAATGTGCTCACAGTTAAAACTGAAGAGAGATCAAAGTGAAGAGTCAGACTTGCAGTGGTGAAGGCAAAGGTCTGGGAGTGTTACTACCTACAAGTGAAGAGTCAAACTTGCAGTGGCGAAGGCAAAAGTCTGGGAGTGCTCTGCCATCTTCGGTATCTCAATGGTTTGTTCGATTAGATTTAAAATAAAAAGCAATAGACATCATAGAATTTTAAGAAGAAAAAAAAAGAAACCAATTTCATAAAAGACAACTTGAAATACATGTAATAAAAAATATAATTGTTAAACTTTTAAAGTCTCAGCAAACATAAATAGTAGAATAAGCATAAAGAAACAGAGAATTATGCACTAGATGGTAAATATGAGGAAATCATGAGGAAGATACAGAGATCTAATATAAGAAAAATTAAGAGATATAGAAGATAGAAGTAAGAGAATGAGGAAGGGATAATTTTAAAGGTAATGGCTTAAGATTTTCTAGAATTGAAGACATGAATTGAAAACGCCCCAAGTGGACAGATAAAAATCAGTCCCTATCTAAACACATTGTATTTAACATCGACAACATAACATCTAACAGCCGTAGTGATAGATGCCGAGAATATCATCATTGAAGAGCTGAAGGAAAATTACTGGTCATCTGCAATTCTATATCTAGCTAATCTGTCATTTAATAATTGAGTGAAGACCTCCCCGCAAAAAATCAAGAGGCATTTTTAGATAAAGATGTAGAGCTCGTTACTTGCATAGCCTCACTGAAATCATAACTAAAAGATATTGTCTATTAAGAAAAAAATTAAGCCAGAGATAAGGCAAAGCAAAAAGCAATGGTGAGCAAAGACAATGATAAAATTTTTGGTAAACATATTAGCTGTAAAAATGTAACAGTACATTAATATAGCTCTGTCTTAGAATTTTGACTAAAAATCCCAAGCTAAGAGCAATGTATCCCAGATCATCTTATCTTATAGAGAAATGGTCGCTTACCATAAAGGCACAAGAATTTGGATAGAAAGATTGTAAGTGAGAAGCCAGAAGTGAAGATTTCTTTGGCAAGAGTTGTTTGTGTGTTATGTATTTCCCTCCCTCTCTGTGGAGGAGGAGAGAATAGTATTTGCCCCTCTCACAAACTAACTGAGAGGGCCTTGGAGAACTATTCAGAAAGCCTGGCACATCACCTGGCCTTGGATTCTGTGAAGCACAGGAACCGGGAGCTGATTTGCAAGTTAAAATATCTAAAGTGAAGAGAATTCCCTGGGACACATCCTGATGTTAGAGTGGGGGAAAAGGGGGACAGCAAGAGAGATGTGCTCTCACTGCTGGTCAGACAGATGCATGTGTATCATCTGGCCAGATCCCAATCCCACTGAAAGTGAACTAGATTTGAGTCATGCTGAATCGGACCCTGTGTGTGAGGCCCAGCCAGGACTAGAAAAGACCACAAGGAAAAGGTGTGTGTATGGTGGGTCTCAGACAGAGGCTGAAGCAAAAGTCACCAGCGGCCTGCCAGAGAAGGCATTTCCCACGGAAGGAGAATCCCCTTAGAGATCTGACATTTTTGAGCTTCTGCCATCATTGAGGGCACTAAACAGCCAAGAGACAGTTGTCACACAAGAGACTTGTCACATATAAACCTATCTCTTCCTTTACTTCTTTCTTCCATCAACCCTCAACACTGGAGGAGCCAAAAGATGGGCTATTGAGGGATGGATACAAAGGACTGGGATAAAAATGACAAAAGATTGACTACATTTACCTTCACAAATGCAGGCCCTGAACTTATGTGAAGCTCAAGATGGGGAAGAAGGGAAGTTTTAAATTGAATAAAATAAATTAACTTTGATATTAGACCTAAAGGGACTTTTGATATCTGGAGAAAAAGACATTATTCATTAATATCTTAGCATAACCAGAAAAATAAGGGAATCTATCTTAAATTTTATCCAGGAAGAATGGGAAAAAATATTTGATAGAGCAAGTTTAAAGAACACTGATAAGAAAGAATAAAATTGCTTTCTGCTTGCATCCTGAGACCGGTTTCATCAAAAAACTAGTTAAACTAATATTTTTGGAAGAAAATGAAAAAAAAAGTTTAATTATTTAACAATAATTTGGAATATGGATGATGAGAACTTGGAGTTAAAGTAGTTAAAGCACTTTTGTCATTCAGAAAGATGATAGAAAAAATTGCAACTGTAAATACCTATGAGATATCTAATGGAGATACCCAGTAGGTGTGTGTATAGCAAAAGCTTACAGGGGAGACTTTGGCTGGAGGTACAGAATTGGGAATCTGCTAACACCTGAGAGTGAATGAGAACATTCAGGAAACCACAAAACATGAAACAAAACACCACATGAAAATAGAATTCCAGAAAATTCTGTGTTTCAGGGGAAGGAACAAGATGCCTCAAATGATCCAAAAGAAAAAGTCAAAAAGTTTCAAGAAGACAGGATATATGAAGAATGTAAAAAACAGCAATACCTGATAATACTTGGAGCACTAGAGTTGAGAGGAAGAAGCCAGCAGAGAAAGAGAAATTGAAGATCAAGTTGAGAGAATTAAGGGTCTAGGAAAAGAATATAGGACACATTTACAGGGTAGAAGATAATTTGGTACTTTTTTTTTTAGAAATAAGTGGTCTAGGGATGAGTAAAAGTTATTTCCAATATATCCTTAAGTTATTGAGTATACCTGTAACATCTATCAGTGAGTGGAGTAATAACCAGCCTAGGGGAATTACCCAGGTATTCGTATCCATACCGTAAACCAGCATTAATCATCTTTGTTTCTAAATGATTATCCTAGGATAAATCAGATAAAATAAAGTTAGCTTAATAGAATTTTAAATAATATGAAATTTCAAGATCTTTTATAAATAATAGTCATATCGTGAACAACATCTTTAAAATTCACTTTTTAGACATTATTTAATTCAGTAGAAGAATTCAATATCTAATTTTAGGGGGTAACTAATTGAAGTCATTGACTTCAACTTTTTCTATAGAATATCTTTGGAAAATATATTTGTTTTTATCTCTCATAGTTTCTTTTTTTTACTTGCTAACACTTTTAATTTTATTTTTATTAAGATATAATTGACACACAGCATTATAGTAATTTCAGCTATACAACATGATGATTCAATGTTTGCATATAATTTAAATAGCAACTAAATTAAATCATGCTACTAAATTTAAGTAGAAAAAATATTTATATATTGTGAAATGATCACAAGTCTAGTTAACATTCATCACCATAAATAATTATAGAATTTTTTTTTGTGACGAGAACTTTAAGATCTACTCTCTTAAAAACTTTCAAATATGCAATATAGTATTATTAACTATAATTGCCATACTATTCTTTACATTTCCATGACTTATTTATTTCATACCTGGAAGTTTGTATCTCTTGACTCCTTTCACCCATTTTTCCCACCCCAACACCCACCTCTGTCAACCACCAATCTGTTCTCTGAATTTATAAGCTTGGTTTCTTTTCTTTCTTTCTTTTTTTTAGACTTCACAAATAAGTGAGATCATATAGTACTTGTCTTTCTCTGTCTGACTTATTTCACTTAGCACAATGCCCTCAAGGTCCACTATGTTGTCAAAAATGGCAATATTTCATTATTTTTTATGTTTGAATAATATTCCATTATTTATATACCACATCCTCATTATCCATTCATTTGTTGATGGACATTTAGTTTTTTTTCCATATCTTGGGTATTATAAATAATGATTCAATACACATGAGGATGCTTATATTTTTTCAGGTTAGTGTTTTTATTTTCTTCAGATAAATACCCAAAAGTAAAATTGCTGAATCATTTTTTTTTTTAGGAAGCTCCATATTGTTTTCCATAGTGGCTGCACCAATTTACGTGCAACCCAGCAGTGCACAACAAATTCCCTTTTCTCCATACCCTCCTGAGCATTTGTTATTTCTTGCTTTTCAACAATAGGCTCTTTAACAGGTATGAGGTGGTATCTTATTGTGGTTTTGATTTGCATTTCACTGATGATTAGTGACATTGAGCATCTTTTCATGTACCTACTGGCCATCTGTATGTCTTCTTTGAAATGTAAAAATATCTATTCAGATCCCTTTCCCATTTTTTAATCAGATTGTTTGTATTGCTATTGAGTTGTATGAGTTCTTAATATATTTTGGATATTAACTCCTTATCAGATATATGATTTACAAATCTTTTCTCCCATTCAGTAGGTTGCTTTTTCATTTAGATGATTTCCTTTGCTGCGCAGAAGTTTTAGTTTGTGTGGTCTCACTTGTTTATTTTCACTTTTGTTTCCTTTGCTTTTGGTGTCAGAGTCAAAAAATCATTGCCAAGACCAATATTGAGGAGATGTTTTCTTCTAGTTTTATGATTTCAGGTTTACATTTAAGTCTCTAATCTAACTCAGCTAATTTTTGTGTATGGTGTAAGTTAGTGATCTAGTTTCATTCTTTTGCATGTTGCTGTCCTATTTCCCCAACACCATTTATTGAAGAGACTTCTCCTTCCCCATTGTATATTCTTGGCTCATTAGCTGTAAACTAATATATGCATGGATTTATTTCTGGGCTCTATTCTGTTTCATTGATCTATATATCTGTTTTTATATTGTTGTTTTTGTCAATATCATACTGTTTTGATTACTATAAACTTTAAATATAATTTGAAGAGTGTAATGCCTCCAGCTTTGTTGTTCTTTCTCAAAATTACTTAGGGTATTCAGAGTCTTTTGTTGTTCTGTACCAATTTTGGAATTGTTTGTTCTATTTCTGTGAAAAATACCATTGGAATTTGATAGGGACTGCACTGAATCTGTAGATTGCTGAGTAGTATAGATATTTTGACAATATTAAATCTTTCAATCCATGAGCATGAAATATTTGTCATTTATTTGTGTTTTCTTCAATTTATTTCATCAATATCTTATCATTTCAGTGTATAGATCTTTCACCTCTTTAGTTAAATTTAGTTAAATTTACTCCAAGGTGTTAAATTCTTTTTGATGCATTTATAAATGGAATTATTTTTTAAATTTCTCTTTCCAATAGTTCATTATTCTCCTATATTTTCAATCATTTGTTCAATTTATTTTCACTATAGAGTGGGTATTATCATTATTGCCATTTTATAGATAAGGAAACTGATGCTTAAATAGAGAAAGTAATTCACTCAAGTCATACATCTCATAAGGGGAGGATGTGGCATTTGAAACAATGATTCCACAGGCAGCGACTCTAACCACTATACATACTGCCTCTCATCTAAGTTTTCAAGGGCTCTGGTTCTTGTATCTCTTCTCTTACCCCATACTTCCCAAGCCTTTCATAAAAGTGAATAAGATGAGAAATTTAGAGTCTAAATCTCGTCGTGAGCTCTCTCTTTCCATTCTCAACAGGCCCAAACTTGTCCACTGTACTAACTGTTCCTGCTTCCCCTGCCTTCCCCATGGTAACTGCCATCACCATCCACCTGATGCCCTGATCAAAATCCTCCCTCCAGATCATGCTTCTGGTTCCTTCAGCTGATCAACAAGAGGAAATTTTAATTACTAAATCAGACTAAATCAGTCTGATTTGCATTCTTTAGGTATATCAGGAATCTATAAATGCAACTTTAAACTGACTAGTTTCAACATTTCACAGATTCAGCAAGCACAGTGACTCATTTAAAATAGTAATTTTTTATAATTACTCAGAATTTGAGTATGTCTATACATATTGATGTATTTCTGTGTAACTATACATTTGGATATGGATTTAGATATAGATTTATAGTTTTTGTAAAGATGATATAGATATAGTTTCAGGCTGCTTTAATCTTCAATCTGGAGAATGCTTGTTTGGATATAGTCAACGGTCAGCAAAAAATCCTATATTATTGATACTACTTCCCATGTGAGGAAGCAAGCACAAATTAAAAAGCTATGAGCCAAAATTGCTGTGTAGTAACAGTTAGTGATATCACTTACTTGCCAATAGTACCTAAGCTGACTTAACCATTCGAAGTCAGAGTCATCACTAACATTTTTATTAACAAGTACTGTGAGGACATCTCTGGCATGAACATCCAGCACCACAAGGGCTCCCAGAGTAACACGATTCTGCTTGGACAATTTGCCACGGACCAAAGTGACAATATCATCGATTTGTTTGTTACATTTTTCCAAGTATTGCTGAAGAGCCTGAAGTAAAATAAGATATGACTACTTAATGTAATCAAGATCATTTTGAACCAAAACACTTTGAACTAGCATGTATGCAAAGTATTTTCTATATTTTTATCATAATTTTCCATATGACATAATTTTACAATAATTCATTTTTCTTACCACAAAGGTATCAGGTGAACAAGCCTCATCTGGCCATATATCATGAACATATGTGGTTTGTGTCTACCCAAAAACCTTTCCTTTCCTATTTGCACTCCTCTAGGTTCTGTAGTTCCTTTCACTAGTCTTAGTAGACTCTGGGTATGCCCATTTGAAACTATTACAAGTCTTCATCCTCACTGCTGAATAAAGCCTGCCAGAGACGAGTAGACGTAAAGATAGACAAGAAAAGAGACTGCAGTAGCAATAAAGCCCTGAGATCTTAATTCCAACTGCTCCATCTTAGATCCACAAGTCCTTCTAGTACTCTTGTGTAAAATATCTGAGTAGGATTTATGCCACTTGAAATGTAAAGATCTTAATAAACAAAACATCTATCTAATATTTTAGTTTATGGTGAGCTAATGCCAATTCTAAGGACCGGGCTTGCTTTGGGGTCTGTTTTCTGGTGGGTAAATCTAATTAGTAAGTTAAAAGAAAAAAAAAAAAAGAAGGTTAATGAAAACCAAATTAGAATCACTGAAAATGGTTGTGTTTAAGGGAAGTGTTGATGTGCTATAGCAGGCTGATATGGTCCCTTTCTCCACTCCAATAATATTTAATAAACATTATGCACTAATGAGTTTATTTCACTCCTTTGGGGCCAGGTAAGTGGTAGCAATGAAACTAAAAATGAGGATTTCCAAGAATGAGAAAAAGTTTAAAGGATAGAATCAGGAACAGCAACTTATGTCTCTATGGTGTACTTTTCTTATTCCTTGACATATTTTATCTCTTTTTTTAATTTTATTTTAAGGAAGTCATTTTTTCAAAAGTTGGTGCTTGAACACTATTTCATTTATATGATTTCATAATTAATTACTATTAATTTGCTTCATAAGTAGTGAAAAATAAACTTTTGTTCCACCATATTTAAATAACCATGTGTTTAAATTATTGGAGCTAATTAGTGAATTTAAGTGTATTAAATATACAAATTAGTAAGAACAGTTTTGATCCTTGAAACAAAAGCTTTGCCAGTTGGTGTATCTTAGTTTCCTCATCAGTAAAATTAGGATCTCTGAAAGCTCTACCAGCTCTCACATTCTGTAGTTCAAAATAAAACATTTTTTTAAATGTAATATTAGACCTGGCAGTACAAATCATATGTTTATAAGAATTTATAACTATTTACACTAGCAGAATGTATTTTCCTACACTAGAAAAACAGATTTAGAATGAAAATTTAGCTTCAAACTGTGGTAAACTGAGTTCTTTAGGAACTATATTATATGAATGAGAATTCAGATAAGCTAATTTGAAAAAATCATAATATTGATAGAATTTTTGTTATATTTTATTCACTGTAAACCATTCTGTACAGAAAGCTAATAAACCTAAAGCTAAAACTACTATTATATACAGCCAAAATAAACATTATCTGTAATCAAATATTTTTATTATACCTCATTCATTCTACATATACATGATACACTGACTCAAAATCACATCAATATTTGCAACATTCCAAGCTCTGTGTCAGTGGTGATTCTTTCATTCATTTTATCAGCCCTGTAAATGCCTCATACTGACTAGTTCCACCATCAACATTCATTGAATAAATAAATGGGAACAGATTCTGATGCGAACAGGTTTTCTGGCAGTGCGACAGTATAACAAGGTGCTATTTTAGCGTCAATCTCCAGACAACTTGGGATGTTTGCAGAGAATGGAAGTGTCCAGAGCTGCCAAGAGTTTCCAGATGCTTAACCACAAAGTTATCAGTTTCAAATGTGAACCACACATTAATTAGGAAAAAAATTACTAGCACATAGAATACTAAAACATATGCTAGCCTCCCATGATAGAACCACACGCAGCGGATAAAGGGCATACTGAAGCAGGGTAATCACAAGCAGATGAAAAAGAAAAGAGTTAATTTTTAAGGGCATGTATAAAGTTTAATTTCATACCATAAAACAGCTATGAAAGCACCATAAAACACAGTAGAAGAGGGCAATCAGGCAAGGAACAATAATAAGCATAACTTGCTAAAATTGCTAAGCTATCCCTTCAAAGGACCTCGAGTCTATGAAGCTGAGTCACCCTTGAGGTGCAATTCTCATTTTGGCTTTCTCTGTGAATGGCTTTGTACCATGTTACATGAGTGGGGGAAAAAATGAATAGACTAACAAAAGAGTAAATAAATAACTCCATCTCAATATCAGCAGATACTATTGTAAACCAAGAAAACAATTTATATCTGTATGCAAAATGGTAAGAATTATAGGCAGGTAGTTTTGAGCAGAAGACAGTGACATTGAAAAAGGAGTGACCTAAACTGCGTGTCCCTTGAGATTCAAACTATGCTTGCAAGTTAAGTAGAAGCATAATAATTATAGTTTACACTTTAAAGCTCTACCTCAACTCTTACCTGTTCCAACCTTTCTGGAGTAAGACCAGAAAAAAATATAGTCTTGACAGAGAGATAGAGATTTGATAAATATTACATTTAAACTGAAAAAAATTGGATGATGACTACAAATTTGGCTGATTTGCTCACATTTGCTTTTCGGTTCCCTCCAGACCATTTCTGTAATGAAGTAGGTGGTTTGGAGGCAGTGGGCAACAAGCAAGATGGGAGATTCAGGAGCTACATGTTCCCCTTAGTAGCCCACAATGGTGATAGAGGAATCTTTTTGTATAAGAAAGTTGGTGAGTAGTAACTTAAAAGTGATAAAATTAAAATAAAATAAAATAAAATAAAATAAAATAAAATAAAATAAAATTAAAATAAAATAAAATAAAATAAAATAAAATAAAATAAAGTAAAATAAAATGAATTCTCTAGACTCGCAGAGGAAAAAGAAAAATGCACATGTGATGAGACAGCCAAGAGTCCAGAAGTAACCCCAAGGAAACCACCATTACCCGGTGCTCTGGTTTCCATGAAGAAAGACTTTTTTGTAAAAATCCCTGACTTCCTGCCTGATGTCCATCCTTTCCCACAGAGGAGAAATAAGTGAACAGTTGGTAAGGTGGAGTGTACTAAGTATGTGTCACTCAACTCTTTCCTCTCTGGAATCTGCCTGCTTACAGAGAACAGGAGTCTCTCTCAAACCCTAACACTCAACAATACCTTAAAGACAACAATATCAAACTCCATGTCAAAAATACATTTCAAACTTATTGTTGTAAACAAAAGACCAATAATTTCCAGATTCCAAGTGGTCCCTGAGTCAGCTGAAAATTGACCTGCTTGAAATCCCATCTCAAGAATAGGAATGTTGCATTGAATGCAGTTTCTGTTTTCAGTTAATAACAGTAATCCAATTCATAGTATTACTAAATTCATTTATCCAATATATTAGAATTATTAAAATTAAGCATCATTCAAAATATTAATATTTATTTAAAAGCAATACATTAAAAATAAAGATAAAAATAGTAGAAATGAGTCAACTGATACCATGCCTTTATAGCATAGTTTTACTCAAGGCATAAGAGAGAATTATACTACATATTTCCTTCTAACCTTTCTGAGTTTAGGAAGTATTTCAGTCCTATTATCACTTTATTTTTAAAGGTACAAAAATGTATATAATAACAATATTGAGTCTCAAGTACCCTTGGCTTTTTGAGTGGATTGTCTTTATTTATAATAACTTTCTAAAAAATGCTGACAAACCTGAGGGTAATAAAAGCTTACCTCTTGCCCCGCTGAAATTGCTATTTGTACTTCTACTGTCCAAAAGGTTTGGGATACACAGAGAACTGTCTGTCCAGGCCAGTCCCTAACCCAGTTAATTCGTTCATTTTGTGTATAGGCAAAAATTGCTTCTTTAATTACCTAATTGAGAAAGAAAATGCTAAAGATGAACAGTTTCACACGGGAACATTCTATACAATAAAAAGCTAAATGCATAAACAAATTAACTCATACAGCTCAACTTTTTATAACATCTTAGCCAATAATGAAGACTCAAGGCATGTGATATTAAGCTATTTAAATTCAAGTTTATTCATATACCTGTGAGCAAAACGAATATATTATGTAGCATTTTATTTTGCTGATAGACAATCAATTTGTGTGAATCACATTATATAAAATATTTATTTGATCAATTGTAGCCAAAAATATTCTAAATAAATTTGGATTGAAAAGGCACAAACAATTTTATTGCAAAACAAAAATTCAAATACTTCCAAAATGAGATCCATCAAATTCATAGATAATAATTTTCTTTAAACTTAGGTCCCAATTCAGCCATGTGCATATATGTACATGCACACTAAGGCAAACTACACAATTTCTCTAAAGTTCCTCCTGTGTTTGCAGATCTTGCTCACTCTCAATTCTGTAGTTTGATACCCAAGGCAATAATGACAGGGACAAATGCATAACTCATTGATGGAGAGTTGAGAGCTATAAAATCAGGAAGTCTAAATCATGTACTTTGCTACATATGTTTCCAGTGGACTGATAAGTCCACTTTTTCTACCAGCCATCAGTGGAAAACATTCTAATCTGTTATATGTATCAATCAAGAAAAGTAACATCACTTGTGAGGTGACACCCATTTTAATGTTTGAATCTCAGGGGGAAAATATAAAAATTAGATTTTTCTGAGAAATATGTAAGGTTGGGTGAACCTTTCAGAATTTCTAGTCTAACTAATATGTTTATGGAATTCAACAAGGATGAAGAACACTGGTTATTGGTAACAGAGAAAAAATTTAAAGGCCAGGGAAGCCACAGAAAGGACAGGTAAAAATGAGTAACCAAGAAATGAGAGGAACATTAGAAAGAAGGTACAGTAGACATCTGCCAAGGATGGAATAAATATGTATTCTAGAAGGACACTGTGGAGAAAACAAGAGGAAGATATTAAAATCTAAATCACAAATTTCTATATAGTGGATGAAGAGAAGTATGATTATATATTATGTGTAAATATGTATGCTGTATATAAATATATATATGTAAATTATGTATTATTTGGGGGGTAGCAAGTTACATTAAACCTATGATAATCCAGAAAGATAAAGGGACAAAGATGCCAAGAACATGACTTTTTTATCATTTACAAATGACTCAAAATTCACTTAATCTAGACATGCACTAAATAGTCTTTCAAGTATGCAAACAAATATAGCAGAACAAAAGTAACACACATATCTCCTATCTGTAGTATTTTATATCACATTTGCTTGGATATTTCACCAATGCAAAGTTACACATGGACATTTGGGGAAAATATTTCCTACATAATTCCTTGCCTTCCATCTTCATGTTCCAAAATGGCAACTGAAATATTTTCTTTAAGCACTTTGACAAACAAAATTAAAAGAATAGTTGAACTAATACCAGATATGCCTAAGATAATGAGTTTTCACTGAATACATCAATTAACAAACCAAACAACCCAATTCAATGTTGCTAAGTAGTGGTCAAAACAGAATTTATTCACATTACTAACAACTAAAAAAATGGGAATGCTTTTTGTCAATACTTATCAAGGCCTATGACGGCTCATTCTCTTTGGCCCAGGGGACCGTTACATGAGGAGTTATCATAAGCAAATAAATAATTCAATCAAATAAATCAGCTATATGTATAAGGATGTTCATTATAAGTTAATCCATAATAGGAAGAAATGGGTAACTGTCCAAATGATTTTATGACTACTGGAAAAATGTTATGTAAGCAGATATTAAAACTGCATTTAAGAAGAGAAAGAAGCATTAAGACTTGTGATATGCATTAAAAATCCAGATTCCAATAAATGTTTTTCAATTATGTGTGAAATAATCTGAAAAATTAATGAAAACTGCTGCTGATTAGGGCTTGATGCCATACTTCCTTCACATTCTTGCCTTCGGGCTCCCTTGCTCAACCATTATTTTTATCCTTGATACAGAATTCGAATGCTAAGTTCACATTATATTAAAAAGTAAATTTAAGTGCTCAATTAATCTCTAATTGTTGCCATAACTTGAAATTCTGTACTCACAAAGATAATTACAAATGATTGAGTTGATAAAGTTTTATAAAATGCACAAAATGTGAGGTTGGCATTAATTGTAGGACATATTTATGATTTTCTAACATTCTGGTACATATTTTGTATATACACAGAACAAAGAGATCATAAAAGGCACATACATGTCAAGGAG
The DNA here is from genome assembly GCA_028627145.1 of Eidolon dupreanum. Classification (NCBI taxonomy): domain Eukaryota; kingdom Metazoa; phylum Chordata; class Mammalia; order Chiroptera; family Pteropodidae; genus Eidolon; species Eidolon dupreanum. Next base: position 140,448,767 of record CM053503.1, read on the forward strand.
ATTGATGTGAAACTGTAGAGAGAGGCTTTCAAGACAAGACTAAAGATAGACCATGCAGACCAAAATGTGTCTAATTAATGATAAAAGCACTAGCACGTAGCGGTGAGAAATGAGACAGACTCATGACTAAAACCCAAGTTTTCTATCCTATGGATGGTATTTTGTACCACTTTTCAAGTGGATCACTATAAAATTAATATCATAGACCATACTTTGCCTTCAAGCTATTATAATTGAATTGCTAATTCATGACTCAATTTCTGTTTAAATAACAGGGTATTTATCAATGATACATTAATATTCTATCATCTTTAGAAATAATAATAGCTACCTTGTGGATGGATTTAATCATAACTCTCTCTAATTCAAGCAACCACTTCTCCACTTGACCTCTGGCTTTGACTGTTGAAATGGTCTCTATGAGTTCCACAATCTCTCCTTCACTGCTCTTCATGTGAGTGATGTCTAAAGTTTCTGTAAATTGTACCTTTGCAATTCCTTCAAAGCATTTCTTCAAGTGAGGTTGCACCCTGTCAGGAAAAAATAAATGTTTAAGAGAATTAACCAAATTAGAAACTAATTCCTTAAATATCAGTGTTCTTTGCGCCTCCAGTTTTCATTCAAAATGTATAAATGTTCATTATGTGTTAGTCCCCCAGCTAGATGCTGCTGGAGATAAAGTGCTGAGGGGAAAAAAAAAGACATAATCCTGCCTACATGGATTATACAGCTCAGCAGGAGGTCATCATTAAATCAACAATCACAAATATATCTATAAAATTACAATTATAATAAGAGCTAAAGAGGAGACATCGATGAGGCTTTGTTTCCAACACAATGAATCGAAAGATTTCAAAGTAACATAAGGAGGAAATACATCTTGACTAACAGATAATAATACACTAATCTGAAGAATTTTCAAATGCACAAAAGTAGCCACTTCAACTAGTATCTTCAGAGTCTGCTTGGAAATTATGAACTAAGTTTAGCGCTTTAAGTACTTTACAATTTCTAAGTCAAATGCTTTGAAGCAAACCAACTTTAGTGTTCTCATTGTAATATAATTGGAGTTGACTAAACCCTTCATTTTTGGCATATTAGCAATAATCAATTGAATGCATCTTTCAAATGGGCAAAAAAAGAAGCAGAGTAGAAAAACTAGATGGAAATCTGAGCCTAAATTGATCTCTTTGTCTGGATTATTTGTCTTCTACTTTGAAGGCACACGACACAAAATTAATTAATTTGTTTTAACAAATACCTATTCACAGTTCATTGTATACTAGATACTCTTTCTAAGGAATCAGGACTCAGCATTGAGAGGGAAAAAAAGCAGTCAAAAATCTCTGCCATAATAGCACTGATGTTAAAAAGTATGCCAAAGAAAATAAGGTCAAGAAAATGTTCCAGGAAAGGTAGCTAGGGAGTGCTGAAAGGGGTTGTCGTTTTAAATAGAGTGGTCAGAAAAGGCCTCCTGAGTGGCAGATATTTGAGCATGTTTCTACAAACACCTATAGAAGGTAAAAGAAGTCTCATGGATATTTGTGTAAGGAGAATCCTAGGCAAAGAGAATAGTACACTGAGGGAGGAGGTTGCCCCTTTCATGGGGGAATTGCAAGGACTGTAGCAGAGTGAACAAGAAGAAAACTAGTGGGAGATGAATTGAAAGGATAAGGGGCAGGGCACCTGCGAGGGTCATTGCATGCCACTGAGGACAATAACTTTTATTCTGAATATGATGTAGAAGAGTGATGTGTACCGAAAATATCTGTAAGGGAATATATGTTAAAATAAGAAATCTACTCCAAGATTCATTGCATCCGGAAAAATATCATTCAGTGATATTATGTTTTTAATAATTATTTTGAGTTGACTATTGATAATATTTACAAGTCTTTTTAACAGTTATTACATAAACATAATTATACATATTTATTTATATTCTGCCTTATTCTAAAAATTAAATTTAGGAATATGAATTTAGCCATGCTATATATGTAAGTTACTTACCTAGTGGGATCTTTAGTCTCAGATAGTATCTCAAGAAGTTCATCATTAGACAAGAAAAAGAATCTGGGGAAGAAGAGACGTTTCTTTTCCAAATATTCATTAAGTCCTTTGAGAATGAGTTCCAAAAGTTCGTTAGATTTTTTCAGCCTTTCCAGCATTCTCTCAATAGTTACAACTGTCAGAACATGTTTATCCTAAAAATAAGAGAAAATGAAAACTCAACTCAAAAACATTAGACACTAAGCTTATTTATATTCACATAACATTTGAGATTACATATTTTATCAAACAAGTTATGCAAAATTTAAAGCAAATGTTTATTTTTAAAAAGTAGTATTGCCTAGTCTATGCCTCTCTTTAATTATGTAAGAGTCATGTTGACTTAATCCTCAGTGATGTTCACAATTTCTCATTCTAAGTTGAAAAGTGTGAGAAACAGAAAATGAGCAAGGGTTAGAGGGAGTGAGAGGGAGGAGAGAGAGGGAGCAAAACAAAGGAGGGGGAGAAAGAGAGAGAAAGAAACACTGTCTGAATTCAAGGATGAGTGAGCCAAAATTGTATATGTTTGTCTTTTATTCTTTGAGGAAAAGCACTCTAAAAAGATGTCATCAATATAATTATCTTTTTGAATATTATTGCTATCAATAATAATAAAACAACAGTCTCTGTCCTTATAACTGTAGATAAAAAAGTAAGTGTTAAAGGTGAGAAGGAAGGAGTTTTTAATAAGATCAGATGTTATAAATAACTGCATTTGGAACTACATTATGATACTCTGCTTGCTGAAAGATTCAAGTTCAAGGTGTGTTCTTCCTGAACTTTCTAGAGACTAAGACTCTTCTACCTTTAAGGCACGAATTTCTAAACGTTCTATCTATCACATGAGAAAGTGTTACTGTGAGCTATTTACTCTAAAGTGATTCAAATACAATCAGGTATTTTTTTTTTAAGTTTTCTTTCATGCTGGGGATTCAAAATGAGAATTATAACCAAAGGCTGATCTTAAGAACTGATATTTTTAAAAGTAAATAGTTTATTGATTTCTCAAAATATCCATACAATGAATCACTAGGTTTATGAAAATCTTTAGAAATACACATTAAAATACAATCTAGAAGTATTTGAAATAAAATTCTTTTTTTCTTTTTTCATTAACACATGATTGATGTCATCTGAGTCTAGTCTTGGTCTTATAATTTCAACTCAGTGTTCCCATTGACACCAAAGACAAAGTAAGAGAAGTTCTTAACTGAATAAACTTAAAGGTGTGAGGTGCTAAACATGTTAGAGCTTTAAATCACCAGGCCAAATAATAAACCTTGTGAGATACCAGTACATTTATTACTATTAGTAATAAGGCATTTTAGAAAATTTATATAAAATTAGATCAAGAGAATATTGTTAAAAATTAAACATAAAATTTCAAGATTAAATAATTAAACTTATTTTGGGTACTCAGTGATGACTGAGAGATCAACCAAATCTGTAAGCTGGGAATTTTTTCATACAGAAATTTTATTGCATTACAGTAGTCTCTAAAATATGTTTTTGTAAATATACTTTGAATGTGGCTGAAAAGGAAAGATATCATTTTTTTTGTTTTGAATTACAATGATGTAACTTAGAAACACGGTAATTTAATCAAGGAACAAAATAATTCTCATTAATACCTGTTTTCTAAATTTAAAAAAGTTTGTATGAAATATGCAATATAGATTAGATATACTTATCTTTAAATATATACAATTTTTAAAAGGTTTTTTATTATATTTCCTAACAATTGCAAAAAAAAATTGTTTTAAATAAGCATTTTTAAAACACACACACACACACACAAAAAGAAAGCATGACAGAGACTCATTTCATTAATTTAAATGTGCAAAATCATTCAGTAAAACATAGACTGGTACTCCTAAATAAAAAACCAAAAGTGTTCTTAGAGTGCCATCTTCTGGGAAAGCTTACCTTTGTTTGTTGAGGGGAAAAAAAAAAAAGCTGAATGGTTGTTAATAAATGTGAAAAAAACACTTTTATGAATTCCAATATTTGTTTTATTCTTAGCTAATTGATTGGAATGTTGCTATTTTGAATCTAAGATTTGAAAGCTAAAAAAAAATCAGTTATTTAAAACAACAATTTATATTTCTTTCCCTAAATATTATAATTACAAAAGATATACCTCTGGAAACACTTAGCATTTAAGTAAAAAATTTTTGCTTGAATTCCTGAGATCAAAACTATTTAACCAGTTTGGTTCAATGACTCTGAGCCAGATATGCTAGTTCTAAACGAAAATAGGCAATAATCTATGCGCCTTTGTATAATGGACATAAGAAAAATATATGAAAGTTATTATTTCATGACTGGGAACTAAGCTACCTTCACTCTTTCCATGAGAAGGTGAATATAATGAAGATTGCATCAGATCAAGGAAAGCACAGAACTGGTTGCTAACCCACATTGCTCCTTATTATCAGTGTCACTTTAGGTCATTTACTTAATCCAAGTCTCTCTCATCTTTAAAATGGGAATAAAAGCTCTCTCTCAAGGTTGTTATGAGTACCAAATTAGATAAAATATATTAAGCACTTAATATGGTTCCTAGAACACACATAAACTGGAAACTACTCTTATTTTCCATAACATCTCTTGAAGAGAAAGAAGGAGACAGGCAAATACCACTCTGGGGGAAAATGAAGCACCTACATCATTCAATCAGTTTTATAGAGTTAAAATGGACATTTGATAATCTGTCATCCTTCAGGTAAGGTCTTTATCATAGTAAAATAAAACTGGCTGTGAGTCCCTTTAAGCATTGCCATAAAATCCTGGTATAGGGTAGGTATTCCAGAAATATTCGTTGAATGCTTGGGTGAATGAAGGATGAGTTAAGCTTGTAAATATACAGAGGGACTCAAGGAACACATAACCCTCCACGTTGTACCAGGCTAGTACTTACTAGCTGTTTTCTTGGGACAGAACAATACGATGTTATAATAGGAAGCTATTAGAAAATTGAAACTACATAGGATTCCCTTGATACTTTAATTACATTCTATCCCCTGGAGGAGAAGAAAAGGAATTATTAACTGTCATTTTTTTGGTTGAGGAACAATTATACAGATTTTGTGTGTCTTCTTTTACTTTACAAGTATCACCGCTCTCACCACCTCAAATGACAAATCTCTTGGCTGATTTACACTACTAAATCAAACGCCTGCGATATCAGGGGCCTGGAACTTTAATTTGGGTATATAGAGAGAGCATTTTAAGTACTGCTGCCAGGAAGCTTCACAGAAAGTACAGTTTCAGATACTTCATGGAATTAATCTCAAGATAGTTCAATAAACTTCTAGAAGCATGAACTTCCTAATCAGAAATCCCTGGACAACAGAAAATGGTAAGATCCTCATTAAACCTTTTAAGCCTTAAGAAGGGAAATGTGGGTTCACTGAGGAGACATTTAAGCTCCCTTCCAACTTTGAGATCTTGTGACCTCACCTGGAACAAAAATTTTTTCAAAACCCAAGATAATTTTAGCTTAATCCAGATCTTAGGGCCCATGCATTTAAAATCAAATTTTCAGAGAAGGTTTTTCATTAAAAAAAAAAAAAAAACTTAGAATTCTTAAGAACTAGCAATAATTGAAGAATCCATCTCAGTATAATTATTCATTCACTCAAATATTTATTGAGGGTCTGCTATGTGTCAAGCGCTGTTCTTAGTACTTGGAGCACAACAGTGAACAAAACAAAGATCCCAGCTTCCATGGGGAGACAGACAACAAATAATAAACATAACAGTTCATAACTCATATAATAAGTTAGAGGCTATGGATGCTACAAATGAAAAAGGGGGAATTAGAAGTGCCAGGAAAGGCAAAGGCAGGTTTCAATTTTAAATAGGGTGCTCAATGTAAGGCTCTTTATAAAGGTAATAGTCGAGAAAAGACTTCAAGGAAGCAGAGACATCAGTTAGCTCCACAGGTGTTTGGAAGAAGAGCATTTCAGGAAGAGGGTCCAGTCAGGGCAAAGACTCTAGGGCACAGTGTTTGTGGCATGTGTGATTAAAAAAAAAGAAGAACAAAAAGGAAGCCAGTGTGGCTAGAATAGAGTAAGTAAAGTGGAAAGTTATAAGGACAGAGAGGTAAAAGGTACAGTGAGCAGATCAAAAACTTCCTGTTCAGTCAAACTATTGATAGGGTCCCATACAGAAACATTTCCCCCTTGGATACTAAGATATTTCAACTAGCAAAATGGGAAGTTGGAAAGCAAAATTGTGAGTAGTTTATTGAGTGAATTAGTGAAAAGTGTCATTCTCATTTCATTTTTATTCCTTAATTCCTAGATCCATGGACTCTGCCTATGGGAAAAGCCATATATTTGGATCTAGTAGAAAATATATACTATATATTCTCTAGAACACCACCCCAAACTCACAAACTATTATCTTGCTGCTGGTACAGCAACTGAGTCTTCGACATGAGACATTCCACTTTTTTTAAGGTCAATGCACACATTAGGACTGGTAAATCTCATGAGTGTCAGTCAATTGATTCATTTCCCTTGTAATATAAGTTGCTTAGCAGAAGCAATGTTATGTGGGATCTGTGACAATAAGTCATTCAGTAAGTCGGTGAGTGACAGTGTTCACAGAAGCTTGGGATCAGAAAGGAGAAATCCATTTGGTGCAGACAAACCACTGCCCTCTTTTATGTTGAAAAAGGTCCACTGTATTCAATTTCTTCTAAAGGATTGCCTGGTTCCTTCAAGTGTGATGCTGTATCAGAAGCATCGTGTTAGTTTCTGCTGTTGGCAGTTTGGGCGCTCGGCAGTATTGGTAAAAGGTAGCCAATGATGACGAGTCATTCCATAATTTCCATCTCAGCCATCATGACTTCTTTGTTTATAACCAGAGCAACCATGTATCCCAATCTGAAGAGGAGAGTTCTGGATTATGCTTGGTTTACTGGCCTTCTTATTAATTGCTTTAACTCTAAGTTCCCCAGTCTGGACAATATTATTATTGATTATTTTATTCATATAATTCAATATGATTATCCATAGTTCATTGCACATACACTGGCATATGCTGAGTGACATTCACAAAATAGATCAAGTGGTCAACTATATTAAGTGCCTCCTTTTGCAGTGCTGTTTTTTTTATTAAGCATTTACACAAAGAACAAATATACTAATATTCTAGTCTATTCATGATCCCTTATACATTTTCCCCAGACCTCCTTGTTTCCAAACTTTCAGTCTTGTTTCTTCTAAGTCCTTGATCGTGCAGCCAAACTGTTTGCTACTAATATTTTCATTGAAGGTATGCCCACTGGAAGGATTACCTTCCTACTGCCCTCTCGGGTTAACCCTAAGTGGGACTGTAATTTCCATTTCTGGGTCGTACAAGCCTATTTCACAGAAACATCTATAAACCGTCTCTAATTTATTTAAATCACATCAAGGATTTTCTGGCATTTCAACTTCATTTAGTTAGGTCATTATGGGAACCAGGTTTTGGTCAAAAACAAAACAAAACAAAATAAATAAACAGACCATTCACATCTCCTTGATTAACACATTAAAACCAATATCTCTAGTAAGTGCATTCACATCAATACATTTGACTGCCTATAACTTAGTATCTTTCCTCCCTGGACAAGTACCATTACAATACATTGCCTTCCATATTCCCCAGGCTTCTGACAAGGCTTCTGGCAAGGGAGGCTCTGCAGTGTGAGGATCAAGGTACTCAGTCAGTCAAATCCACCCAAATGTTCCCATTCCTAAATCTCGCCATCCTACTCTTTGTTAATAAGTAAACTACCTTTCACATAAATCTGGCAAGTCCATGAATTAAATTACATCGTAATTTGGCAACCCACTGGATCAGACTCTGTGACTGATTTTTGGCTATGTCAAACTTGTAGCTTTGAATATGAGGTTCTTTGATGGCAATCACAGAAGCTCCTCAGTCCTCTGATCATGTCTTGAGCAGAGAATTTAAACCCTGAATTATGTCATTTCTTTCTTTAATTACTCCAGTGTTTAGAAAAAATTCAGCGCATCTCATATCCCTCAGATTTCAAATTCCTACTATATTGACCTATTTCAGTAGCCACTTGGTCCACTAAAGCATTGTCTCTAAAAAAGACTTTTCATTCCAGGAAACTAAGAGCATAATTTAGGTAAGCGACTTTTGTACTGCATGCCAGGTACCACCAGTGTTCCATTTTCAAAGGGTAACTAGATTTTTACTACCCTAAAACCCAAAGGGTCATATAAACAATCCTAGATCTTATCCTTGAGGTTCTGGTATTCTTATTCTTAGTTCAGTGCAGAATCTTTCTAGGTACATTAAGCAAAAAAGAGATTTAACACAGGGAATTAAGTGATTACAAAATCATTGGAAGGCCTGGGCTTTCAGAAGAGACCCTTGAACTGTGGAAGTGATCTTCCAGGAGTGTTAATGCTACTGCCCAATCAGGATAAAATTTACCACTACTTGACTGCTGCATTCAAAAAGATACCACTGTGGCTGTAATTCTAGGGAACAGAGAGTGGGATCAGGAAGCCAACATTATCACCACCTCTAAGTACCCATGAAATTGGTGATCAGATATTAAAGCCCATTTGGAAAAGAAAAAACAAATCATATATCCATGATCTTGTTTGACAGCAGAAATCGCTGATATGGCAAGAAGTTGGATGCTCTTTCACTTACGCCTTCCAAATTCCATGTGAGTGTATGTAATCATTGAAGTTTGATTCAATTTCAGAACTTAGATGCTAAGGTATCTGGGAAATGTGGTTTTTAGCTTTTCAGTTCACTAGAAAGAGATGAGATGCTTGGTGCCAACTGATCATACTTACTACAGTAAAGGCAAAAAGAAAAATAATGACCCCTAAGTTTTTGGCCTAAGCAATAAGGAGAACAGTGTTTATATTTACTAAGATGGGGTTAGACTCTAAGAGGAAAAGGTTTGGAGAGAAATTCAAAAGTGTCTTTTCTTTCTTATCTGGAATACAAAAGAAGATTTGTGTAGGTCAAAAGTCAAGTTTGGATATATGCAGTATACATGACAAAAGAATTCCAGTTCTTTTACCGATGATGGGCAATTAACTGGCCACATTTTAGGGAGAAGGTACAAGAGAGTCCCTAGAAAAGTTTTCAAGTGCCTGTAGAGAAGGAGACTAACATCTTCTTCCCCAACTGGAAGTCTGCTCTGTAACCAGATACAGTGACCTGCTCCAGTGTTATCAGAGTAGGAAAAGAACCCTGGGAGGTAACAGTGTGGGGGATGGCCAGGCGAAGGAGGGGCAAGGGCCATGTGCTCAGGGTTACCACGGGGTACAGAAGATGGATCGTACCTTGCTACAGATCTCAAATGAAATTAAGAGATACAGGTTTGTGAAATGCTGCTGTAGAAGAGGCATAAGATACTCGCACGACAGGAATGTGGCAAAAGCCATCATTAGTAGTCAACTTGAAGATGCACCAAATTTCACAGAGGATGATCAAATGTAGGGGAGATGCTCAAGCCGTCAGAGCTTGTTGGAGTCTTCACTGGTCCACACCACACCAATCTGTAGACTTCACGTGTTCACAACTGCTCAAAAGCTAGGCTAGTTGTGATGACCAAAAGTAAGGACACAGTATATGGACACCGCGGACAGGAAGTTGTCCATCTTATGACCACTGACAAAAAGAACAACTAATTTGGCTGGATCTCTTACATCAATAAATGCTCTTTTAATTTCATTCACTTCCTCTCTCCTTCTTCCTATTTTTCTCCTCATCCCTGCCTCCCCCTCCCCTGCCCCGCTTCCCTCCTTCTTCTTATCTCCCTGTCACAGCACCTAGTGATAAGCACAGGAAGGAGAACAACAGGTGGGAGAGCAGTCTCCACATCTCCTTACCACTGGAACCTCAGGTTTAACTGCACTGTGGGGGAGGAGAAGAGCTCTGAGGAGAACATGAGACTGAAGTTTTGAAACAGGTACAGCTAGTCCTCACAGGCAAAACTATGTGACTGAAAACAAAAGTGACTGAAAAATTCTGGAATCAGACTGAAAGGTCAATAAGAGAGCTTCTTTCTCCCAGTGAGAAAGGGGCTTTGGCCAAGCATAGTTGGGAGCAGGTAGCAAAGCATAACATTATTTCATATTTATACCTCAAGGAATCAAGATACCTTAATCAAGCCAGTTATATTAACAATATCATTTATATTCTACTTTTCATCTCTGAGCCTTTTTCTTTTGGCATAGTTCTAAAAGAACTTTTATTAGAAATCCCTAAGACTGAAAGTAATGGCTTTTTGTACCAAGCACTTAATCCAGTGGCATCTACCATCCTGGTCATCTCATTAGCTTTCCTGAGAGAATACAGATTTGTGTTTATTTTCATAGCTTGGGAGAGATGGGCAAAAGCTGTCCTGAATACTAACATATTAAGGAAAAAAAATGTAAAACCAGTTGAGAAAGATAATCAAGTCTTATAGCAAATGTAAATGAAGCACCACCCAAAGAAAACTGCTTATTCAGGAATGAGGGTAAGTAAAGTTTTTGTTTGTTTGCTCCTTTGTTTTTAATTAAGCAGTATTATAAAATTGAAAATCTGTCTCCTTTATTTACTAGTCCCAGCACAGCTGCTTTTTTCTAGGCATTGAAAAATCTATAAAATTTCCTTAGCAATGTGGAATTTTGAAAAGTATTTTGATAAAATAGCAAAAAAAGAAATTCTATTTTTATTTTAAAAATTATATTAAATAGGAGAATACGAGCATCTACTTTTGGCTTTTGGGGGCAACAAAAAATTCTACTTCATTCCTTCCGAACAAAAATATATACATGTTATGACGGTTTTGCCCTATTAAGGAAATGACATGTGAAAGGCTAAATTTATAGAATAAATTAATTAGAGATGATTAAATATGTTACTAAGTAATTCATACTGTTAGTTCTTTAAATGGGGGATTCCGATGTGATTAATTTTACAAATGTTTGGTTTACCCAGAGATTTGTTTCATGTATTATTACATAAAATAAACTTATTAAATAAACAAATACATGTCCATCTTTCTGAATATTTCCCTATCAAATCATAGTTGATATTGACATAGTATTATCAGTGTTTAGAATTATAATCACAATTTTGAAAGTTTAAATAACAAAAATATGCATATTTCTGTTTTAGGGTAGGAAAATTTTAAGATAACATTCTTTCTATCTCATGGTATTATATTTGATCAAAACACCAATAGAGAAGTTTACATTTATTTAATAATATAATTTAATAACTAATATTTCTTCTATTTTAATCTTAACTTTCAATAACATAAACAATGTTTTGCAGGCAGTAAATAAATGTCTTTTGAATTGAACAAAATCATGCCTTTTTCAGTGTTACTGCTTTTTATTAAATTCCCTCCTTAACTTAAATTGTAAGTTCTTCTCCACAGTATTTTTGTATTGATCGATGATTGATTACATTTTGTTTATATTTATTGGGCTCTTCAGATATATTTATTTTTGCAACTCTTCTTTTTTATAGGTCTCTACAGAGAAAGCTGTTAATCGAGCAGTTGGCATGCTGACATGTTTCCACCACAGCACATGTCAGTGGTGGTGTAGCCTGTAACAAGCCTTAGAATTGATGGGGCAGCAAATGCTGACTACGATGTCTCTCTATCAGAGCATACGGTAAGAACCATGACTAGACCCAAATGTCGTTAAACAATGCAAATTCATTTTACCCCTCAAGAAGGAATCGGGACAAAATCTCTATTTTGCACTTGATATTTCTTGTTCCTAGGAGTCTAAAATAATATCTGAAAAGGGAATGTATGTGGGAAAAAGACAACGGCCTATTTGGAAAGTTAAAAAAATAAAAGTCATGTCATTTCAACCAAATAATCACATTTTCAGAGAGTTTTACCTACTTGCATGACATTTTTCATTATATCTCTCCATGTTTTATCCACAGTTGTAAATCGTCTGCCTTCCTCAGGCATTTGAGCCATTATGTCTGGAGAACTGAAAATGGGCTCCAAATATAGCCATGTCGCTTGGACCTTGAGCCATTCATCCAGAATCTCCTGAAGCAGCAGGAGCTTGCCCTCCCATTCTCTGAGAAGCAAAATACAGTGGCTCTTATCAACAACAGCAAACCAAGCAATGTTTCAGATGACAAAACTCAAAACCATGACTAGACTGTCAACCTTATATGAAGTGCTATTATTCTAATTTCCACTCATCTGTCTTCATTCAAAGATAAATCACTAGCTCTGTTCTACAAAATCTGCTTTAAAATAACATCGACATTTATCCTTATATGGATATACAAGTTAAGACATACCTATCTACAAATGAGCTGGTTTCTATATATGTCACAACAATAAACCTTTTTACAATCCAATTCCATGGCTAGAAGGTATAAATTGAGAAATGAGATTTTGGAGACAATAATGGTATTCTCACTGAAGGGCACTCTGAACTTCTTAAGAAAGGTAGTTATATCCAAGACTCATTTCCTTTAACATTCTTCTTTTTTAAAAAAATCTTGGGCCCTTAAAGGTCTTAATTCCAGAATAAAATATTTCAATTCATAAAATGTAACTGGCATTTAAAGAAAAATCTACATAATCCTAAACTTATTAGCATGGCATTCATGAGATGGAAGCATTTTAGAATTTACAATAGGTTACCATTCATTTCTAAACACGGAGAACAAAAATAATGACTTGATTTCCTTAAGAATAAATATGATTACACAGACAATTTTACAAGCACAGTTCTAAGGTCTTTGTATGTATTTGCTCTATCCTCACATCCTCACATATTTACCAAGGGAGAGACTAAGTAAGGCACATAGACATAAGTATCAGGTTCAAGTTCACCCAACTAATAGCTATAGAGCCATATTTGGACCCAGACAGTTGTAACCACTATGCTACAAGAGATAACATAGCCATAAAGAAGAATGATTGGTTAACAGCAACAGAACTTAAAGATGGGATAGCTTTATGAGTATATTAACACATTACTCATAAACTATAAGTGGTGATCTGTAATTTTAGATTATTAAAACCAAGAAAAGCAAATAGTTCTAAAAGCCACAAGGAATTTTCAAATGCCTTTCTAAAATACTTTCCTTTCAATGTTTATAAATGAATTTGTTTAATTTCTTTTCACAAAAAGAAATGAATGCCTCTGCTTTTCTCTGGAGCTTGTCCCTCATTTTTCATCTAATCCCTGACTGATACAGAAATTTCCCACTGGTTAATGATCTCATGCATTGTACTTAAAAACAGAGTCTAGATATACCCCTTTGAGGTTGTTTCAAAAATTAGTCTTGATGAGCACACTGGAGAGAGCAGGGGCAGAGAGATTGAGCTAGAGCATGCTCAAATTGGGATAATCTATCAATAAACAAAGGCAAGTACTATCAAGCAGTTTGCTTTTTCTTGTCATGTAAATTAACATTGAAGATTTGGATTTACTCTCTTTTAAAGATAAAATATAAACTGCTTAATACAAATTATAAAAATTGGAAAAAATTAATAGACAGGATAAGAGTTTAATTTAATCGGCTGTGTCAAATCCCTAAAACACCAGACTAGAATCACAGTTTCATTCTTTTGCACTTATCTAGCCATGCTTCATGCACATGAGTGGAAATTAGAATAGACTTTCAGGGATCATCTACAACAAACTAATTAGTATATTTGGAAAAGGATACTATCTTCAGTTTTATAGTTTATATGTTCTTTAATCTATGTTTATAGAAAAAAATTATTTTTGAGAGTCAAATATGTAAGATCAGATAAATAAAAATGAATATCTGGGGACTGATTGTTTACTACCCTAGTTATGAATATATGTCATAACAAAGGGATCAGTACTCTTTCAAAAGCAATGAAATAGTTTATTATCATTCCTTATAATAAACTATTTAAAATATTAAGCACAAAATACAGAATCAATTTTAAAAAGTACTACACGTTACATATGAGTAATGGTTTTGTTAACAAAACAAAACAAGTATGGATTTTGATACCATAGTATAAATATTGTCATATAAATATCACTTTACCTCATTTGCTTTTCATAAGGCTTAATGAAAGGAGATCCTCGCATTGTTTGTGTTTTAATAATGTGGTCATCCAACAACATCTGAATTTCATCAACTGATGACAAAATAAATGTCCCAGATTCTCTATAAGAGAGAATGACAAATTCCATTGTATCCCACTCATTAATCATCTTCTCCATGGCCTTTTCGAGAGAATATTCTTTGCTAGCTGCTTCACTAATACTTTCGAATCTATCTAAAAATGGTTCCAGGTTCATGTCTAAAAAAGAGAAGACGGTGGAGTCATCTCCCGGCTGCAGGGGGTAACCAACGATGTTGGACATGGCCTCCCAGTGCCTGGGGCGCAAGCCAGGATTACAGATCACTTGAATGAGAGGAATGTGCTGCTTGAAATCTTCCACCTTTGTCCTTACTTTTTTTGTCATTGCCAATGCATTTGGAGAATCGTGGAAGGTTTTCTCTAGCTTATATAGTCCTCTCCAGTAATTTCCAACATCTGCTTCTACTTCGTCTGGATTCACCTTGTTATATGGTCCTTCTGTCCATCCTCTATATTTACTGCTAAATTCGACAGCAGTTTCATAGAGACGAAGATAAGGGTTCAAACCATCTTGGATTTTTTTACGTTGAGGATAGACTGATGGTGGCCAACCAAATGCCTCTTCTTCAGCATTAAACTGTTCGATCTGGAAGAACGAATATTATTTATTATTCTGAAAGTAAATAATATTCAAAATTAAGTTTTAAAAATATTTATATCAAATATGACCCAAAAAACCCTTACTATGCCCGCAGGTTAAATTTAAATTAGACCTAATCTATAAAATCTGAGCAGTAGTCTCTTTTTCCTATTTCTTTTTGATTATAGTTTCCAGTGAACAATCACTGGTTAAGTTACTTAGCCTAGTAAAACAAATTCACATGTCTTTACCCATCCAGATATACTGAAGATAAAGTTTAATTCATTAATTAACAAAAACTCAAGTATTTTTAATATATATAGCATTGTGTTAGGTACTGTGGAAAAAAATTTTTAAATATTATATTGCAAAGTACTAACTCCAAGGAATTAGTAATCCAACTAAGGAGATAGGATATAAGTAGAGAAAGTTACACAGCAATTATTCAATAATAATATAAGGCAAAAGAAGAAATGTCTTAAAGGAATAGCTGTGTGATATAAAATGAATAATATACATAAAAAATGCAATCACTTAGAGATGTGAGAGCATGCTAAAAAAATTAAGTCATAAGTGCCTCTGTAGAGAAGATGCAACCAGAACTGGGTCTTGAAGATATATAAGATAAGAAGAGACAAAGAAAGCATTAATTTCTTCTTAGTTTAATTGTGAAATATGTATGTGAGTGGTTTCGAGGTGATATCTACAAAATTAAAACGTTTGAGCTCGCTATACAAATTATGCAGGTTACTTAAAATTTCAGTGGCATTGGTTTAAAAAAATCTACAAAGTTTATTTCCTTTATCTCAACATACGTTTGCATATTTGTTATTATTATAAACTATTTAATTACCTGATCTGCTAAGATATTAAAATTTTTCAATGCAAGGAAAATGGTAGAGCAAATAGGGAAAGAGGTCAAATTGTCACTTTTTGCAGATGACATACATAATTCTCTACATAAAAAACAGAGACTCTACTAAAAATCTATTAGAAATAAACAAATAGAGTAAAGGTTCAGGATACAAAATCAATGTTTAAAAATCCATAGTATTCCTTTATTCTAATTATGAATTTTCTGAAAAAGGAATGACGAAAACAATTCCCTTTGCAGTTTCAACAAAAAGAATAAAATACCTAGGAATTAACCTAATGAAAAATATGAAGGACCTATACACTGAAAACTATAAGATATTTTTAAAGAAATGGAAGAAGACATAAAGAAATGGAAAGACATTCCATGTTCTTGGATTGGAAGAATAACATAATTAAAATTACCTTATTACCTAAAGCATTATGCAGATTTAACACAATTCCCATCAAAATCCCAATGGCATTTTTTAAAGAATTAGAACAAAAAATTATCAGATTTATATGGAAGCTCAGAGTATCACTCTGCCTGACTTCAAATTATAGTACAAAGTTACAATAATCAAAATAGCATGGTCTTGGCAGAAAAACAGACACAGACCAATGGAACAAAATTGAGACTTCAGAATTAAACCCCTGCTGCATACATGGGCAAATAATCGTTGAAAAAGGAACGAAGACCATACAATGAAGAAAGGAAAGCCTCTTCAATAAATGGTGCTGGAAAACTGAAAAGCCACCTGCAAAAGAATGAAACTAGACTGTGTCTATCACCACACACCAAAATTAAATCAAAATGGATTAAGGACCTGAATATAAGACCTGAAACAATAAATTGAATAGAAGAAAACATAGGTACTAAATGCATGGACCTTGGATTTAGAGAGGATTTTATGAATTTGAACTCAAAGGCAAGGAAGCAAAAGCAAAAATAAATGAATGGGACTATATCAAACTAAAAAGCTTCTGCTCAGCAAAAGAAACCATCAACAAAGCAAGGAGAGAAACATTGAATGGAAGAATATATTTGCAAACACTTCTCATAAAGGCCTAATACTCAAATATAAAGGCCTAATATAAAGAACTCATACAACTCAACAACAACAACAAAAAAAAATCAATACAATTAAAAAATGGGTGGAGGACCTTAATAGACACTTTTCTCAAGAAGACATACAAACGGCCAACAGACACATGAAAAGATGCTCAACCTCATTAGCTATTAGGAAAATGCAAATCAAAACTACAATGAGACACCATCTCATACCTGTTAGAATGGCTATCATCAGCAGGACAAGCAATAACAAGTGTTGGAGATATTGTAGACAAAAAGGAGCTCTCATACTCTGCTGGTTGGAATGCAAATTAATCCAACCACTATAGAAAACAGTATGGAGGTTCCTCAAAAAACTAAGGATTGAATTACTATATGATCCAGTAATTTCTCTTCTGGGTGTTTACACAAAAAATCTGCAAAGCTATATGTACTTCAATGTTCATAGCAGCATTATTCACAATGGCAAGGACATGGAAGCAATCAAAGTGTCCTATGATAGAGGATTGGCTAAAGAAGCTGTGGTACATATATACAATGGAATATTACTCAGCCATGTGAAAAGATGAAATGTTGTTATTTGCAACAATATGGATGGATTTTGAAATAATTGTGCTAAGTAAAATAAATCAGACAGAAAAAGTTGAAAACCATATGATTTCACTCATATGTGCGATATAAAGCTGAAAGCAACAAACAGACATGGATTGTGAATTAGTGGTTACTAGAGGGAATGGGGGAGGGGAGAGTAGATAGGGGTAAAAAGGGTTAAATAGTTGGTGACAGAAGGAAACATAACTTTGGAAGGCGAACACACAATACTATATAAATATATATGATATACTGTTGAATTGTACACTTGAAGCTTATTTGATTTTACTAATCAATGTCACCCCAATAATTTTTAAGTAAATAAATAAATGCAAAAAATGGTAGAGCATCATAATATGGTCTGTTTTCATATTTCCCTTTTTTATAAAAGATACAATTAAAGCCGTCAAACATTTTACATGGCAAAGGGTATGGCTTTTCCCCCTCCAGTTTCTTTTAATGAGAAAGGTGATTTCTGAAATGGCAATATTGAGAACAAAGTGGTTTGATGGGAGAAAATAATGAGCCTAATTTAAAAACACAGCCACCCAACCTAAACTGGCTTCTATGAAGATGAGAAAACTAAATAATAACAAGGTGCTATCATATGATGCAAATGTTTAAATGACACAAAATAAAAATTAAGAAGCAGATGGAGATATAACTCTACCCTTCAAATAAAAAATGAAGGCCACTGAAATGTTATCACTACCAATAAAACAATAATCCCGCTCCTCCTTGAAGTATGTACGTAAAATGTATTTGTGCCATATATATTATTCTCTAATTAAATGTAGTTAAACTTCTTTTACTTAAATCTATTTCTTAAAGGTAAATATGCAAAGCAAATTCCATGCTCTTTCTTTTGAACTTATTCATCTTTAAAATTTTTAAATTATACCTTGTCTGCTGCTAAATCCAACTTTCCATTCAGTATTTGAGCTTTTTTCAGGTATCGTTGTACATCCTGAAGATCTCCAAAGGAAGAAAATTCTTCTGCCTGCTTAGCATAACTCTCTAATTCCTCCAGAAACCGTTCACATCGTAACTAATAAAAACAATACTGGTTGTTACTAATTTTAAAAGTTAAAACCTTTAGGTATCATCAGATATAAAGGATTATCAGAATTACTATATTTTGACACTGGCAAAATATAAAGAAGGGGATTATCTGGAAGATAATAACAGGGATCTAAAATATGCAGCATTTTTAAGAGTTAAAAAGATTTAAGATATTTAAAATTAATGATTAAGATTCCTGTGATTCACGAATTACAGAAAGTTTACCCTTTACTATCAATGTGAGAAGTTTTAACAAAGTAAATAAGAACGTGTTAACAAAAGGTATTCTTTAGTATGCTAAAGAATTTATACTAACAAATGATTTATAAGCATTTGAAAAAAATCTCATAATAATCAAGTATGGAGCTAAAGAAAAATTCCAATTTTTTAAAGGCTGTAAAGACATCTGAGGCATTTTTACAAATAACTGGAAAAAAACTAATTTCTTTAATTGTGTTCCAATATTCAAACATCTCTTCAATTATCAATGCTAAAACAAAGCATTCTCAGGTTATTTTTCTTATCCCATGGGCTCCCTACACAAAATATGTGTAAAGTAAATAAATCTAGATTTAAAGCCTGAAAACTACTGTCTTCCAATATAAAACAGGTATGTATGTTTTAACAAGAAAAGCTTATTACAAAAGTGTCATTGGTAAGGCATTTCAAAATAAATGAATCTAAAAAATAGTTCTTAATAAAATATTTAAAGGTCAAATCTGGATTATTCAAAAATAGATTTTTTTATTTTATAGATTATCTAGGTTTATTTCTGTCCTCTTTTCTTTAGTTTCCTGACAAATTTATTGCTCAGTGGGCCCAGTGGAGGAATGAAAATGAGAGGAAAAATTTCTTCAATATTATGTGTAATTTGTGAAATAGTATATACTTTACAATAATGTAGATAATTCTAGGTCACCTAGCCTTTTCTAAGAGTCTATTAGATTGTAACATAAGTGTCTGATATTTATTATTCATGATGGTTTCTACAAGTGTTTAAAAATTCTGAAATGGCCTACATGTAAAACAGGAGTATAGACTACAGTTTCAAATGAAGGGTTGTTTGTTTGTTTGTTTGTTTGATGTCTATGAATCTGAACAAAATATTCTGTCAATTAACTGTATTTGCTATAATGTAGTAGAAAGATGTCAGGCTTGCTATCAAAGGACATCCCTACCGGCTGACCTGGAACAAGTCTTTTCACTTTGGGAACATGCGCTTTTTCATTTGTAAAACGAGACTGAAAATACTAAATAATTTATTTATACAGTAGCTATGGAGTGCTCATGGCATTCCTGTGTGTTGGGCACTGTGCAGGCCAGGGGAATGTAAATGGATAAAAGTTCAAAATCAAACAGCTCTGTTGTCAAAGAACTAACTGTCTAATGGGGAGATAGACCTGAAAATAATAACATAATGATCAGATAATTAGTCCAGTGGAGATGTGTTAAGAGTGCAATGGGAGAAGAGGAGATGCAGCATCGAGATCTAAGAGGGCTTCTCAGAAACTCATCTGAGTACGCTAGATAGACAAGCATGATTTGTGGGCAGGAGCAAATGGAAAGAATGTGCAAGAGATGAGAGGTTTGGGAGAGCAGGCACTTAAAGTTTGCTCAGGGTTACTGAAAAATCAAGAACAAGGAGTGGGGAGAGGTGTATGAGGGGAAAATTTACAAACCATCTTATATGTAAGACAAAAAAAAAAGGTTAGAGTAATTAAATGTTAAAAGTGACGATTCTAGGCACAGTATTTAGGTGAATTTTAGCACTTATAAGGTGTAAAGGTACATTTCATCAAGGGAGGTTTGACATTAAATGATCAAAATAAAATAACTCAAAAAAGTGCTAAAAACTGTATGAGATAGTGGTTTTATTAATGATCATATGTGGACAATATATGCGAATGTTTTCTCCCTTGAAAAGTCAAAAAATGATGCCACATTGATCCAATGTGATGTGTACTATATTGTACTAACATCTGTAGTAAGAGAAAGCTAAAATATACGACCTGTGAAATAGAGTTACAGTGCTATGTAAAATGTTAAAACTTAAACATGTCCAGAAAATGAAAATAATTCAAAATAGCTAAGATGCCAACCTTAAGACCATCTTGATATTGTTCTGTTTTCTCTTTAATGATTTTCCTGTGTTCCTCAAAAATTTCTTCCATTCTTCCATACCACTGGAAAACATTATTATTTAGCCTAATGTCTGCCGGAGAAAAGTTGGCACACTCAATGAGGAAGGCGAGGCAGTTTTTAGAATCCACCAATCTCTGTCCCAGTTCAATCATATCAATTGTCTCTACTTTATGAATATAAGCCTGAGGGAAAACAAAAATTACAGATGGCATTTTAATGAACAGCTCATGTCAAAAAATAGCCTGAGGAAATGCATTACATAAATATATACAAACTTTTTAGAAGTATATAGACTTTTGCTTACAGATAGGGGGCTGTAGAACAGTTTAATCTAATCCCATACACTGCTACTAAAACAGCAGGGGAAAAAAGATAGAAAATACTAAACAACATCTAAAAAGCATTGGAAAACCAGAGAAGACTGCTATGGGTTTCTGGAAGATATGAAACAGGTGCTACCTGAGTGATATCATTTATTCTTTCAAAATAGCATGTTTGGGTACCTTTATGTGCCTGACATTTGCCAGGTACTGGCAATTCAGTGTATCAACAGATGTAGGTTTTGCCCTTAGATAGTTTATAGTTTAGTTGAAGGAGACAATTAGTAGTTAAATAACTGCCACAACAACTATAAAATTGGAAACTTGCAACAGACACCTGTGCTGAAACACTTTCCTTGGTTACAAAAACTAAAAATTAATGTTAGGCAAATTTAACAAGAAATGTGCTAAATCTATATGAGAAAAACTATAATAGTTTATTGAAGGACATTTTAAAAGTTTAAATAAATATAGAAACATATGTTAAGACATAATATTGTAAAGGTGTAATTTTTCTCCCCAATTAGTCTATAAAATCAATTCAATTTCAATCAAAATTGCAGTGGCATTTTAAAAAACTAAATTTGCTGTAATTCTAAAAGTCTCTGAAATAGTAAATATTCAGGAGGAAAATGGTAGAGACTAGCCCTGCCAAATATCAAAATATACTATATAGATGCAGTAATTTATATAGTTTTTATTCTGGCCCAGAGATAGAGGATGGAGCAGAACAGAGAGAGTACCAAGTGCATATAGAAATTTAATGTTGAAAAGATGCATTTCAAATAAGGAGTGAAATAACAGATCATTAAATAAATTGTATTGAAGTAAATAGCTATTGATTTTGGAAAAAAAAAAAAATGAAAGCCTAGTTACCTAAAAGGAGAAATACAGAGAGGGTATATTGTTAAGTGAACACAGTAATTTGCAGCAGGGTGCTGATTCTGTTTTCCCAAAAACAAATCTCTCTGTGTTTATGTGTAAGTAGGTAAATGTACAGGTGTGTGTATCTGTGTGTGTGTGTGTGTGTGTGTGAGTAGGTATGCAAGTGCACATGCTCTTGTGTATGTACATATGTACACATATCTCTTTCAAAGCTCTTTTGATACATATTGATTTATTTATATATTTTAATAATATTAATGCCGAAGGAAACCCACTCCATTACTTCTAACTACCTATGTTCACCTTCCCTATCTTTTCCCCACCTCCCCATCTATGAAGTAAATCTTCTTTTTAATGTTCTTAAAGCTCTTTTTAATCTCTAATGTCTATCTTGCTGGCTCTCTCTCTTTATCCTCTCTCTCTCACTGGTTTGGAAAGAACAGAATTCACACTAAATTATAAAGAATCATTACCTTAAAGAATTATAGAAAAGAGGAACTTTTACTTTTTACTTTGTATAATCTCATATTGTTTAAATTTTTACTTTTATAATTAAAAAGACAAGCAACATTGCCTAGAAATCTTTCATGATATATCATCTTAATTAGACTAAAGGTTTTTATGTTGCAAATCTAAGCAAAAACGGTGCAAATCATGGTGGTTTCCACAGATAACAAAATGTCTAACTGAAAATATATTTTTGTTATTTGGTTAATCAGCCTTCTGTGTAGTCAAATGACAGGATCTTTATTTCCTCTTACTGATAATGACTAATTTCTGTACTGAATACATTGAAAAGCTATTTGTCTTTGTAGCAATAAACTTTTTTAGGGTACAGAAATATTTTAAATACCAGTTAACGAATCTCACTTGCTAATTCTGTTAAAGGTTGCTGTGAACAATTGAAATTTACAGTAACCCCAAATTCCTAAATATTTCCAGTGATGGCTAGGAGGGTAAATAAACAACACTCTTCATATTCAATATTCATTTTTCCAAAAGAATTTATGATTATGGAACTATCTATCTATCTTTATCATCATCCATAATTAAAGTATTACTTGATGTCCTACAATGACTATTATAAAATATAAAAATATTCTAAAAGAGAATATATAAAAGTGTGCTATTTGATACACACACAGACATACATGTGCACACACAAATTCACACACCAAGAACCCCAGTCCAATATTTTTCTAAAAATAGAACTTTTTTAGTTAAAGGCTGATATGCAAAAGTTGGTTCTAATGATTTTAATAAATCTTTGTTTCAGTGAATAATTTTAAAAAATGTATATTTTCATTTGAACTCCTTTTGCAATTTCCCACCTATACAAAGGTCGGGATGATTTTACATGTTTTGCTGGGTTTGCTTAAATATTTTAAAATCTAAAAGTAAAAGGATTCTATTTTGGATCTTGGGACTACTAGAAAAAGAAAATAAGATCCTGTAAAAATTTAATGCTATAGGAATAAAAAAGGAATAAAATGAAATGGTGATTAATTAGTTGTTTTATATTATTTTAATCACCATTAGGTAGATTTCAAGCACGGAAGTAACATGAAAAACAATGAAAGTGAGATATCCGATATTTTCAGTACCATAAATCTTATGTTCAAAACATAATATATTTAAGCGAACTACAATAAAAAATTTTTAATATATAACAAAAAATAGCCTATACGTAACAAAATAAAATATTACTTAAGTATTAAATGTTTGTTGATAAAAACAATGAAAGGTGATCACTTATCTCAGGTTGCCCAAGACAGTCCTGGTTTATGCTTTTAACTTTGTTAATAGTGCTCTCAGTAATATCCTGGTAGATGACTGCATTAATAGCTTCAATACCTCAGCTCTCCCAGTATCTAGCTCTGTAGTGTCCTTTCACACTGACTCTGTGGCCATATGATTTGCTTTGGTCAATGGGTTGTTAGCTAATGTGACACAAGGAGAAACTTGAAAAGCATTTGTAAAATTGAGCTTGCTTTTGTGCCTCTACCTTGCTATGAGAACATGCCCGGGTGAGCCTGCTGGAGTTTGAGAGACAAGAGGAGCAGAGTGAAATTGCTGAAGATAGTCATGCTAGTTATCCCAAGGGAGAACCAGCTGAGTGTGTGACCCAACTGAGACCAGAAGAACCATGAGCTAAATATATTAAAAAATTATTTTAAACTTCCATTTTAACTTTTGGCATGATTTGTTATAGTGTATTATGTCAATAATTATAAGAGCTGGGGTGGGGGGGAGAAAAAATTATACACATACAACTATAAAGAGTTCACAAACAGTACCTTCATTTCCATTAGTTCTGCTGTATTTGGAGGAGTGCTAAGAGCTTTTTCTGCTATCTTCTCAAATTCGTCACATAAGCTGAAACAGATAAACCCAATTTATAGAATTAATTTCATTCCTAAATTTTTTATTATATACCATGCAAATGTTCCATTATATAAAAAAATAAAGATTATTTTACCTATATGACATCTAAGGAATTAAAAGCAAATTTGCGTTCATTTATTCATTTAATACACGTTTAATGATCATCTATTACATTCCCAACTACAGTATTAAGTGATACAGAAATAGATAAAAGGTAATAATAATCCTCAAGAGTTTCATAATCCAGTATGAAAGACAGAACCATAAACAATTTCCAACCTGAAGCTTTAGGGGTTCTATAAGAGATTTAGTTGAGACGGCACCAAAAAAAAAGTGGTACAAAGGAAGGGAGTGTTCAAGTATTTGGAGGGAATGGTTAAAATGGGCCTGTATGCTCAGGAACATCTGGTAATATGCATATATTTCCTAATGATTTGGGTTGTGACCAATATAAATAAACTTACTATGAGGCTAAATAAAAACTATAATTGGTTCTAAGGAAGTCCAGATAAAATGCACAGAAATTTCTTCAAAAAGATTGAAGGAGAGAGAAAAAGCACAGTGATGATATTAGTTTGAAGTGGGGGTTGGGGAATGAAAGAGGGTTTTGAGCATATTTGTCAATTTCAGGGGTGGAATCAACAGTGAAAGAGATTTAAAATGAGATACAAAGGAGATGACTGGTGGAGCCAGATCCCGAGGGATGGAAAGCAATGGGGCTGAGCTCGCAAGCAGAGAGAACTCTGAATGGTGCATAGACTTGCTCTCTGAAAATATGGAGATAGGTATGAAGGGGTTCATGGAGAGGTGAGTGGAGATATATAGGGGCAAGAAGTTGAGGTCTTCATATCTAATGGTTCCTATAATAGTCCTGATGTGTCCTTTGTACCTCCAGTGAGTCTAGTGAGAGGCATAATTAGGAGAAAAGGGGGAAAGTAGAACTGGCATGGGCCCAGAGTCCAGTTAAGAGGGAGGGAAAAGAGCTGTAAAATTAAAATAAATATTTTGCTGTCCATGCAAAGCTGCAAATAAAAGACATTTTCACTATTCTTCCATTACTTTCAGAGGAAAAGGTGTTTTAAGGTGAATACATGATTCTTGTTCCTAGATAAGTGACCCAAAGCCAAGTCCTCTTTCACCCAGTGCCTCTCTCATCGACCTTTCCCTTCAATTTTCTTCTTTAACAGAATCGTGAAAGCAATGCAGACCCCCCCTAGTTCTTGGAATACACCATGCCATTTTTATACCTCACTCCCCTATACATAATATTTTCTCCACCTGGAATTCTTTCACCTACGTTGTTCACCTGGCAGACTCCTACTCACCTTTCAAAATGAATTCATACATCACTTCCTCTTTGTAGCCTTCCCTGATTTTCCCCTCTCCCCCAACCTCTACTCTGAAGGATAATCGTTTCCTTCTCTGTTCTACTTCTGTGGCTCAGTAAAGTACTTACTGCACCCTATTGTAACTTACTGGTTTGTATTTCTATTTCCCCTTCAACACTGAAACTTCCTTTAGCAGTTTTATTCACATTTAGAGTCCAAGTAGCTAGTGTTTTATCTAACACATGGTTGGTAAATAAATCTTCCTTCAGGCTTCTTTACAGCCTGAAAGAAATGTTCTTTTTAATAATCTATATTCTTCTCTAATACAATAACTATAAAAAAAATTCCGATTATTTGGCAATTTGTTCCATGTAATTGACACCAGAAAAGAGGTTCCCAGAGCAACACTAACACCAGCTGTTAGAGGACTAGTTATCTTAAATAAACAGATAATTCTGTTTTACTCATTAGCATTCTGTAAGTTTACTTAGCATAGTTTTCCTAAAAATCTCCAGGTTAATCAACAAATGACAAAAAGTAATCATGGACTTGAAGAATAATTACAGCAAGATGAAGCTCCAAATGGGAGGGTCCTTTAGGGCCCATGACAACTACTGTGTACATTCACTTTGAAAACTCACTTTGTGTATTGATCATACAAATTTAAAAATATGAACTTAGAGAATGTCCACCTGACTTGTGCAAATGAAATGCAAATCATTTTAATACCACCTTAATTCAGCCAATTGGAAAGGAACATTTGTGGTAGAAAGTCATCATCATCATCATCATCACAAAATAACACTTAAAGCCAAGTAGAAATAAGTCTGGCATTATTTTTTCTTTGGGGTCACTTATGGCACTGCTCTAATCTATTACTTTAAGTGAATGACAGTTAATTCTATTTCACATTCCCCTCCCCAAATAAAAACATAAGCAATTTTGCATAAATACCTTGTATTTACTTCCTGATGATCTCTGAACATTTTAGCTATAAGTTTTCCACAAATAACATCTGCTCGCTTCACCAAAGCTCGGATTAATTCCTCACAGCGTATTTCAAACATTCCTAAACGAATAGTCTGCAATGTTAAAGTATTAGAATTTTAATAAACAAAACAAAAAAGATTCCCACAATTTTGCCTTTCTCATAATATTGATTCTATGTGTGAGATCTAACAAGATTGAGGGTTTTTTGTTTTTTGTTTTTGTTTTTGTTTTTGTTTTTGTTTTAAACAGGAAGCTGGTGGGTTTTCTAAATCCTCACTTATTTTTACAACTATCTTCTGGATAAATCTCCTTGATGAGTTTGTTATCTTAGAAATCAACTCTATTTCAGGACAATAATGGATATAAAAACTTTGGAGAATTAAGCTATTGCTAAATAGTGTGGTATTTAAATATTATATTTGCTCTATACATAAAAATAACATGTTCATGAAAAAACTTTAGAAAATATAAAAAAGGACAAAAGGAGAAAATTTTAATTTATCAGTCTCCTACTAAACAGAAGTAACCATATTTTGGTGTAACTACCATATTTTCAAAAAAATTATAAATGTTAAAGAAAAAAAATTAAGTTCTTGGAATTTTTGAGGGGTCAAATGAAAGTACTTAAAAGTTTGGGTTGTAGTAGATTTTTAGCTCTATGAGCACAAGAACCACGTCTGTTTTGTCTATCTCCATATATCCAGGGCTTACCGCAAAGCTTGGCAAATGGAAAGGCTCAATAAATACTTTTCTTTTTGATAGTAATGGTCTAATTCGTTCACTGTACAGTTTAAAAACATATCCTAATAAACCTGGGAAAAGAGCATTAGGTACAGAGAACAGTTTGTATAAAACGGGTCATTTACCTTTCTAGATGTGTACTGTATTTCCTCTATTAGTTTTTGGTATTTGCGTATTTCTTTTATTATTTCCTTGTAATGATGGGGTTCTGCAAGAAAAGCATCAACATCTTGCTCAGCTTTTCTGGTGATCAGAAAATCATACTTGTCATAGAGTCTGAGGTGCTCAGTGGGTGCCACGCTCTCTCTCATTATTACTTCCTTAACCTTTTCCTTATGAGCATCAACAATTTCCTTCAAAATCATGGGCTTCAGGGTTGTTGGTTTAGAGTTACTTTCCTAAACAAAGGGGGGAAATGTTAGTTATTTAAAATACCTTAAATTAAGGCAACTGTGTCATTTATCTTGATTAAAAAAAAAGCCAATCTTATCATATTGACCTTTTTTTTAATTCACAAATTCTTTTTGATTTTCTAATCTCTATAGAAAGATATGCAGTCTAATCACAGCAGTATTTTAAATATCTAGGTTTCATATAACGTTTTGTTTCCCCTTAAGGCTACCCAGCTAGTTGTGTTGTTTTTCTGTATGGATAAATGAATAGTCACTCGAAAATATACACAAAATAAGACAATATAAAAATAGCAAACTCTACATTGTATTTCTGCAATTGTATATGCTAGCTTTATAAGGTAGTGCTTGCATTGTATACTATTTTTAAAAAATAAGCCACCCCAATGTCATATCATTATACTCTTTGATCACATTTCTTTTTACCTTGAGTAGTTATCTACCTAGAACAAAGAAAGATTGTTTATTCATTCATTGACCTTTGATCTTTGAATCTGTGAACAGCAACTAGAGCAGACTAAAATCCCTAGGTGCAAAATTTGCATTCCACTATGACCATTAGAAGAATAATGGGCAAGAATATCAGACAAAAATTTTAAATGAGTTAAGAAATCTTAACAGCTCGTCTTCTCTTTTCAAATAAGAGGATAAGTAAATGTGCCTTGAACCAAGTTACACTTAATATACATGCTCTACCTGTTGTCTAGGAGGGATTTTTAGCTGTAATAAGCAAGCATCATTGTCTACAGCATTCAAACTGATAATATCAAAGGATTCCTTAGAAAACTGGGTCATTTGGTCAGGTATTCAGGGTGCATTTGTCCACTATGCCCCCTAGTGGGCATTTCAGAAAATCATTTTGCTTTTGCTTAAAACCAGCTGCTTCTTGAGAACATTAGTGAATCCCACCAGTCCCACCACCTCACCCCCAAGCTCAATAGATGCTAGTGTCATCTGTTCTGAAAAAGAGTTTTAGGATAAAGCAATCTTTATTATGCCCTGTACACAATGTAAAATTATTGTATCTAATGTGAAACATCAATATTCATTATAAAATGTTTTTAAATTTATTAACAGCCTAATTTTTTCTTTTTTTCAAGCTTATATTTTTATTTTTTTTTCTAATTTTTAAATCCTATAGACATATCTTTCTAAACAGAACTGAATACCAGTAATTGAGAACTATATTAGAAAGTATTCTTTTGATATGAATTCTAATTTGTTCTTATCAAGAGTTAAGAAAAATGATATTTTGTATAAGGCAGTTTAAGTGTTCAAAAGCATATCAGATTAGATCATAAAATGGTGATGTACTTGGACTCACAGAGCCTTAGCCCATTACAGATTTGCCTTCCACGGAGGAAAAAAGTGTATTTTTATTTCCCTTTCAATTTCTACCAAAGATCATGATAAGGAACAGCTATATGAATTCCACTTCTGCAGTTGCTGTCAAAGATCATTAAGACTATGTTCAAGGATCTTACTCAAAGCATCCTTTATATCACTTGTTTCTAAATTTGACTGATTGCCAGAATCAACTAGGGATATTTTGCCAGTATATTTCTGAGTACTGACTCATTGTGAATCCACATCTCTTAGGGTGAGTGATGGTGGTGGTGGGGATCTCTGGATTTATGTTTTTAAAATGTCAGCAGGTGATGCTGATACGTATGGTTTTAGAACCATTACCCTGTTGAAGACCTATCTCACATAACTGGATACCAGGGAAAATATTGCTCTCTCTTGAAGAGTCTAAATAAACTGTTTAATCCTAGTTAAAACTTGTCATATATTTCTTCTTTATTTTAGAAACTAGGAGCTTTGAGCTATATTATATAACATAAACTCACAGCAAATGTATTCATTCAGATGGTTATAATACTTTTCTCCACTTGAGCTTTATCTGGTAACTTATTAACTTGTTATATCTGTCTGTTTCATAAACTACCTCAAGTCATTCTTGAAAAAGGCAGAGTCTGAATGGAATAGAAAAGGATGCAATAGATGCACTGGAATTAAACAAAGGACAAAATAAACAGTAAATTTCTTAAGAGACTTTTATTTATGAAAATATGAGAAATAGATATCCTGGAAACTACCTAGCTCAAAACACATGAATATGCTGGGGAAAAATGTTAAATATAACTTCCCTAATGCATAGCTAAGAAAGTAAAATGATAATAAATGTTTAAGGAGTCGGCCATGAGAGAAAACATAAATTGAGAGGTAATTGTGTGCAGAAGTGAGCAGCTGCCCTAGAGACTATGCTGATCTCTGGTCATCTAAGTTTTACTTTAATGAGTCTGTGTGTCAGATGGGGAGGAGAACAAAACCTGTCAGGGAACAAAACCTCAAGCCTGAGCAAGGTGAGGAGTCATACTGATACTCCCACACAAAGTTAAGAACACTGAAAGGTGACACAACCTCAAAATGAGAGTTCTGAGGACACAAAATTTCAAAATGCTGAAGGGTGACAGAACTTTTGCAACAACAGCCTGTTCTCACACAGATCGGCTTAAGTATTCACACTGCCAATGCTGTCCACAAAACTCTCAGGCAACAATTTTGTTAAAAATGGTTCTTGGATTAGGGAAATGCAAAACAAAACCACATGAGATACCATCTCACACCTGTTAGAATAACTATAATCAACAGGACAAGTAATAAAAAATGTTGGAGAGGATGAGGAGAAAAAGGAACCCTCATACTCTGCTGGTGCGACTGCAAATTGGTACAGCCACTATGGAAAGCAGTATGGAGGTTTTTCAGAAAACTGAGAATTGATCTATCATATGATCCAGCAATCCCTCTACTGGGTATTTACCCCAAAGACTTGAAAACCCATATTTGAAAAGATATTTACACATCGATGTTCATAGCAGCATTATTCACAGTAGCCAGGACATGGAAGCATCCGAAGTGTCCTATGATAGATGACTGGCTAAAGAAGCTTTGGTACTTATATACATTGGAGTATTATTTAGCCATAAGAAGAGATGAAATACTGCCATTTGTGACAACATAGATGGACCTCAAAATAAGCATGCTAAGTGAAATAAGCCAGACAGAAAAAGTTGAAAATCACGTGATATCACATATGTGGAAATAAACCTAAAAGCAATAAATGAATAGGACAAACAAACAGAGACTCATGGACTAGTAGTTACCAGAGGACAGAGGGTAAGGGAAGGAGGGAGATAGACAGGGTAAATGGGGTCAAATATGTGGTGACAGAAAGAAATCTAACTATGGGAGATAAACACACAGTGTAAATATATATATGCCTTACTCTTAAAGTGTACAGCTGAAACTTACTGGATTTTGTTAACCAATGTCACCATAAAAATTAAAAAATTTTAAAAAAATGATCCTTGGTCTGCAGGGGCCTCCAGAACACCTGTGAAGAGAATATGCAAATTTCAGAGGAACCAAGGCCTCAAAGACTTCTATGCATAAGGTCCTTAAATGTATGAGCCCATAAATAATAAAGGGAAATGCCCAGACAAACAAACCACCAGCAGCAGGAGTCAGATCACCAAACAAGCAAAGGGCAATGAATACGTGACTAAGTACAAGAGACTATGAGAAATGACATGGCCTATTTGAAAAAGAACTTAATAGAATTTCTAAAATGAAAATAAAATAATAAAATAATTAGAAGCTCTATGAAGAAGATAATATTCTCAAAATGGATAATATCACAATCTTGATTTTAAGTAAAAACAAAAAAATCACCAAGATACTGATTATGTATAAAGCAATTCCTTCTATACAAAGACATGGATGAGCTAAACAGAAATTGGAGATATACAGACATGTAGTAAATTTGTCTTTAAAAATTCAGAATAATAACTACAAAATTCAAGATAGTGATTCTTTTGCCAGAAGATAGGATAAGGATGTGAACAGGGAGGGGCAATGGGAATGTGGAAGGCTGAAAGGTATCAGTAATATTCTATTGCTTAAGTTAAATCATAAGTACACGTGTTAACTTTATTACTACTTAAAACAGTACACACTGTCCCCTTGTACTCTTTTTTCAGCATGAAATTTTCATAAACTATTATAAAATTTAAAAAGGAAAAAGAAAGCTACTGGCCAGACTTACAAAACTTGAAAATCTTATGAGTTAAGGAGTCTACACACATGCTCATTTCATATACCAGACTGCTAAAACTACTGATGTAATGTCATAGTCCAGCATAGCTTCGTAAATATTTGGCCATGAGAGGAGGGAAGTAGGATCTCTGATCTGAATGTACCAAGACACTATTATCTATAGAAAGGGTATTTGAGAAGGATAATCAATTGGAAGAGAGTTTCACAGAGCTGGCAAAGTATAGTGAAGGTCTGCAGCATGGTGTGAGTGCTCCAGCTAACACTCCTTGACTGCTTAATCTGGTTACAACTTCAATGCTTTCCCCTCAGGGAGTTTGCAGCTGAGTCAAATGGAAGACTGACTGAAGAAACCAGGTATGTTGTAAGAGAAGCTCATGGAAAAATAGTATCTTTTTGAAGCAAAACTTCTATATAATCCAATGTTAGTAGATCATTTGTTCTCCAAAACAGAGGACACCTTTTAGAAGTCATTTGAAATGAATATAATCATGCAAGTTCAAGCAATCAGAATATCCTTGCCACTTACCCACTTGGAATACAGTTTCGTCTCGACCCTTGGCACAAAACTGACAGCCTTAATCATGACGTCATAAACATTTAGAAGAATGTCTATGTAGTCGTTGAATTCAGGTTCAAACTTAATAGCGTTGTTTTCGAGAATCAACCTTACGATGAAACCTGGATGTTCAAAAGCTCTAATAGAATCCTGCAGAAGAATTATACACATATATGAATCTACGTATGAATTGTGACAGGCTAAGAAGTGCACTGTTCCTAATTAGAATACACAGGAACTCACCTTTCCCCTTATGCCCTCTACAGTTATGCCAAAGAGAAGCTCTATGAAAAAGAGCAAGATTTCCAGCTGGACTTGTTGGTATCTAGTATCCATTAGGCCTATGGTTCAGCTAAAAGGTCAAAGTTTCAGAAAAAAAGTGGATGTGCAAAAGCAGCGTGCTCTAGAATCATGCACAAAAGAGCCCAAGAGGAGGACATTCAAACTCCCAGGCTCTGCTCATACTGTAACAAAAAATTCTTCCAGAAAGAAAAGAGTTCCTTGTAGAAAACTTTCCCTGCCATCATGACCCAAATTTCCCAATTATGGGAATTTTTACTTCTTTCCACTAATTTTAAACAATGTGATGATACTCATATATCCTAAATTTTCATGTGACACTAACTTTTTTTTTTAACAGATAAGTAATATAGATCTAAAGATAAACTTTTTGCTGTCCCACTGGTAAAGATATTTTATGTTTCTCCCTGAAAAAATTGAAAATAAATAAATCGGTAAATGAACGTTGGTGTGACTGAACCATACTTACTGGGGGTTGTGCGATCAAGTCCGTGAAGTCTTGCATGGAGACCAGAGTGAGGTCCTGTAGCTGTAAAGTCATCAGTGCAGCAGCGCAGTTGAAAAAAGATTCCAGTTTGGCACTACTGTCACCAGTTGGCAATTGCTTTTTTTTATTACCTTGGTAATAAATATTCTGCACTTCTGGAAACCACCTTGAAAGAACAAAGGACTTTTAAAAGTTAATACTTTTTGTGAATTACAACTTTTATGTTAAGCATTAACAGTAACCCCTGGACATCCAAAGGTCTTTGTAGAGAGGTATAGAGCTAAGTGACATTATCCACTCTCTGAAATTTAAGTGCTAGCATATTTCACTTCTCCTAGGAAAAGAAATTTTAATCATAGCCAATAGAAAATGATTCGATGATGTGATGTTGTGAGAAGAACATAAATCTAACTCCTAGACCTATGATTTATGCAGTTCTTGAATAAATATGACAACTAACTTTGTTAAATCTTACAAGAAACTCCTCTCCTGTTTCCAAAATGTTCTTCAGGAAACGCATTGTTAGTTTAAAGCTAAAATGTTAATAAGTGATTAAACCAAGGGAAGACTTATTTGGTTGAACCCATTTGGCATTCTATGCTATTCTTATGTTTTACAATGACTTGAAAACAAGGTACAAATCAACAAAATCAAGTATATTATTTTATTTTCCCCTTAATATGAAATCTTGAAAGAGTGACTGATTTAAAACAAAGTGTGAAATGTGTATTGATCCTTATAATAAAGGACAACAGTGAAATTCATATGTCATAATGATAACAAGTGAATTTTTTAGTTTACAAAAACACCATCAAACACTACGAAATTAAGTAATGTTAAAGCATTAAAGAATACTGGTGCCTCTTTCATAAGAGATAATGGATTTTTCTTTAATTGAGAGTCGATATAATTTCAGGAGTTGCCTGAATGCTCAGAGATCTAAGTTTTAAATATATGTACTCATCCCTTTAACAAATATGTGTTTAGTGTCTTCTATGTGCTGGAAAATGTCTTGGGAGATATAAAAATATATGACACCATCCTGTCTCTCTTATAACAATGAAAGCAAGGTATCATAGCAGAAAAACAGCTTTGAAGTCAAAGGAGAGAGATATAATTTTCCATTTAAGTAACAAAGAAGGTTTTATAATAAAGATGGCAATTTCCCTGGAAAACAAATAAAAATAAAATGAGAAACACTCCTGAGAAAAGAATGTGAAATAGAAGTAAGATAATAAGTAAAAAAGATGAGGGTAGGTAGAGCTAATATATCTGATCATTTCATTGACTATAGTAGAGAAAATAAACTAGAAAATAGAAAGAAAGAAATGAAAGAAAAGCTGTGAGGACTTTTGCAGAACTTGGGAGCTAACCACTTGGACTTGAGACAGCCTCACTCTAAGCCATGGTAAAAGTCTTTTCAAAACTAAAACTAGAAAAGATAAGCTAGGTCCAGGTTGCAGAAGACCTTAAAAGGCAGGACAAGAAATGTAGACTTATTATGTTAGCAAAAGTGAGGCACTGAACTAGAGGATGTTTTAAGATTCATTCTGCAGTGGTTTGTAGGCTGCAGAGGGAGTTAAAAGGGCCCGCCAAGGAATAGTAGCAATAAGAATTAAGACAAAAGAATACACATGGAAGATGCTTCTGAGGGAGGATTAAGAATAGTAGGTGGTCATAAAATAAGTTTCAATAAATATAAAATTCCTTAAATCATACGAAATTAGAAATCAGTAATAGAAAGATACTCTGGAAATTTACAGATATGTGGAGATTTAACAACATAGTCCTAAACAACCAATGAGTCAGAAAAGAAATCACAAGGAAAATTAGAAAATAAGTTGAGATGAATGAAAATGAAAAAAAAACATATATTAAAACTCAAGTGATGCAAAAAAGTATTAATCGGAGGGAAAACTTTATAGTTTAAAGCTATAAGCTATAAACACCTAGATCTTAACTCAATAACCTAAACTTTCACTAGAAACTGGATAAAGAAGAGCAAACTAAACTCAAAAGTAGGAGAAGGAAAGAAAGAAAGACATGAGCAGAAACAAACAAAATGGAGAATAGAAAAACAATAAAGAAAATGAGCAAAACCAACAGCTGGTTTTTGAAAAGATCAGCAAAATTGACAAATCTATAGCTGGGCTAAGCAAGAGAAAAAAAAGACTCAAATTGTTAAAATTAGTAATGAACAAGCAGAAATTAATACTGTCCTTACAGAAATAAAAAAGATTACAAGAGACTATAACAAACAATTATATGTCAAAAAATTAGACAATTTAACAAATTCCTAGAAAGACACAAATTACTAAAACTGACTTATGAAGAAGTAAAAAAGATGAATAGATCTATAACAAAAGCCAGGACTCAGAAAAAGATGACTTCTCTGATGAATTCTACCAAATATTTAAAGAGGAAATAACACCAATCCTTCACAAACTCTTCCAAAAAGGAACATTTTCTAACTCATTTATAAGCCCAGTATTATCATAACACCAAAACCAAACAAAAATATCACAAGACAAAGAAAACTAAACGCCAATATCCCTTATGAATGCAAACACAAAAATCCTCAACAAAAGACTCAAACTGAATCCAATAGCATGTAAAAAGGATTATACTCCATGACCAAGTGGAATTTAACTCAAGTATGCAAGATTGGTTCAATATATTAAAATCAATATAATATACTATATTAACAGAATAAAAGAGAAAAACCCATTATCATCTCAATAGATGCAGAAAAAGCATTTAGCAAAATCTGTTTTATTTCATGATAAAAACAATAGAGAAACTAAGAATAAAAGAGAAATTTTTCAACATGGTAAACCATAGCAGTATGGTAAACCACAGCAACTGCTGAGTGGAAGCAGAGCACGAAGACTAAGAGATGTTTGGGTTTAGAGTAAATGTTACAACTAATCACTTGCTTATATTTTCTCCACTGTAGTAAACTGATGTTTTGCCTTTAATTGTGATAAACACATTCTGACTCACTGTTTAGATTGTGGTTGAAGAGTTCTTTAGCTAGAATCAATTGGGAAGTATCAAGAGATACAGCTAATAGATCTACATCACTCGGCAAAATTATTCAATAAAAGTTCGTACTTTATTCTGTACCTTCACATCCAATTTGCTAAAATTTACAGTGATAATGTATTTCTGGGGTATAACCCTGAAATTACAGATCAAGTAAATTTATTCTTATTCTGTCCTTAAGGTGTCATTTTATTCTATGTAATTAATTCTGGGGTTTCATTCTACACCTCTTCTCTCTTTGTTTATGTTAACTAAATACTAATATTAAATAAAAGTCTAAAGTTCTCTTAAGTAATATCAGACAAAGAATTTGATCCTGACATATTAGAGAAGAAAAAAGATAAAGGAAAGAATCAGTATTAAACTATCAAGCTACATTTCTAAGTAACTTTTAGAATCATGAGGCCAAGTTGGAGTTTTATGTCCTCTGTTAACTTGTATTTGATCTAGTTTTAATTTCCTATTTATAATCACTTTACAATCCATAATAGAGACAATTTTCTTCTATCATTTCAGAATACATTGTCCAATACCTGTATCAATAATTATTGTATGTAGCTATTCCATTCTGAAGGGTCAATCCAATAAGATGTTTAATTAACATTCAATAAGTCTACCTTCCAATGATATTGTAAACTCCTTTGAACATATTTCCCCCACCTAATCACTCTTTAAACTCTTCTGCATCTTTCATCCAAAAACAAAATGAAAAAGGCACAGCAACTTGCATGTATTAATAGTAGATGTCAAATAAACAGCTGGCAAGTAACTAGTTGATCATTCCCCCAAGGTATCCAACCCCACTCTCAGAGCCAAGGTAGATTTCAGAGATTAAGAAAAAAGTAACCACGAATCATAATCATTCAATTTCTATAGAGTCTGTGCTGTGTAGAACATCTGGCTAGACATTACAGATCAAGGCAGTTAAAGACATCATATTTAACTCTTAAACAGAAATGATTCCAAAGTTGTGAAAATGGAATTTTCTAAAAGTGGCTGAAATACAGTACTCCACCAATCACATTTTAAAATTTATGTTTTCCTACACGAAATTACAAAACTTTACATTTTAAGTAGAGTCTCTTTGGCAGTTTCCATGTGTCTCATGAGAATGGTCTGAAAATTCGATAGCTCTAATGCCTCCTGGCGATTGTGAAATTCTTCTATATCAACTAAACGCAATTTTCTGCAAGAGATAAAAATGAACAGTGATTTAAGTATGAGGTGTTTCTGTATTTAACATTTCGCTATTTGCTCTTTTCAAAAAATAGTATTTGTAGGTTTTATCACTAAAATTTGTATTTTGTAAAATTAAATATTCTAGTATATGAGATACAATTTTAAAACTAATATAATTAAATTCAACAGGAACACAATATATGATGAAACAACACTGAAGTAGAAGGAGATTGCAATAACTGGGATTTTATGGACACTTTAAACAGATTTTTGCTTTCAAATTGGAATGATTAAAACAGGAAAAGAGGTAAGGTTCAAAGTTTCCAGGGGCCACTGCTTCTAAAACAAAAATTGCACCCTCTCTGAAAAGAAAGCAGCCCTGGATATTCAGGAATCATGAGATGGGGGAATTCCCACACCTAATTAACACTCAGTGTATCAAAAATCTTTTGAACCTGTTGCTTTTGATTTTTTTTCTTTTCAGTCATTTATTTGTTTTATTATTTTTAAAATATATTTATTTAAATTAGTTTCAAGTATACAGTACATTGGTTAGACATCTATATAGTTCATAAAATGATCCCCCCAATTGCTCTCTCCCTCCCTGGCCCTCCACCTAGCCATCATATTAATGCTAACTACAGTCCTTCTGCTGTGCTTCCCATCCCTGTCACCAACTATCAACTACTAATTTGTACTTCTTTAACCCTTTAGCCCATTCTCCCAGCCCTCAAGCCTCCTCCCCTCTGTCCATCACCAAATTGTCCACTATCTTTGTGGGTCTGTTTTTGATTAGTTTGTTCTTTTTGTTCCTTAATTCCTCACATAAGTGAAATCATATGGTATTTATCTTTCTCTGTCTGACTTATTTCACTCAGCATAATAACCTCTAGGCCCATCCATGTCGTTGCAAATGGTAGGATTTCATTTTTTTTTTAATGGCTGAGTAATATTTCATTGTATATATGAACCATAATTTCTTTATCCAATTGTCTGTTGATGGGCACTTAGGTTGCTTCCATACCTTGACTATTGTAAACTGTGCCGCCATGAATATTAGGGTGCATAGATCTTTACAAATTATTGTTTTGGTTTTCTTTGGCTCAATACCCAGAAGTGCAATTGCTGGGTCAAAAGGTATATCCATTTTTAATTTTTTAAGAAACCTCCATACTGTTTTTTTAAAGAAAACATAGTGTTTACTCCAGTCAACAGCTTTCAGTACAACCTCTTTCTCACGACAATGCTGTGCATCTTTGTACTATGCATGATTTACTCATTTAAAAACTTTCTGGCAGGTTAACTAAAATGAAAGAACAATGTTACCTATTAATATCATTGTGTTATTCACCTCAATTTAACTACAGATTCCTTCTCTATTTCTATGTGACTAAGTGATTTCTATGTTATCTGAAAGGTAGTAAACACTATTAAAAACATAACATTTAATTTTTACGTAAAGACCAGTGTAAAATCCTAGATACTAAACAAAACACATTTCAAAATCTGTTTATTTATATTCCTTTCACAAGCTAAAATCTACCTCTTATGTTATAATGCATTCAGCACATGGCATCGATAATACCTTAGGCACAGAGTAAGTACAACCATTGCTGGAGCACCTTTGGTAATGTTATTGGGGACAATTGAGCAGTGTAATGTTTTAAATAAAATGCTCTGAAAATTTAGCATAACAGTGCATTCTAAACAGAATCTGCTCTCTCTTTAGTGTTTGATTTGTGACGGAATTCTAGGCATAGGTCATCCACCTTTGATATTTTGAGTTTAAAGGCCTTTACTGAACGTTTAATGTGCAACACTTTCCCATGAAATCTCTGCTGATAGCATTTCCCATTTGGTCAACAGGATGAATTCTTATTAAGAAGATGAGAAAAATACTACCGGACATCATTCTTACTTTCTTAGGATGATCCCTACAATAATCTAGCAATAGAATAGTAGTGAAAACCACTTAAGACTATAGAAAGAGTCAGAAAAAAAGATTAAGCATTAGCTTGAACTTGGTTTGCAGAAAGAAAATATTTGTCTTTAAAAGTTTTATGGTGATGAGTCTTCTAACGGTCTCTTCTTCATCTCAATTTTCTATAACAATAACTTTACATCACCCAGACTTGTGAACTTCAGAATCTCTTCTGAACTCTTCCTATTCCTTGCTGGCCACATCCAGTCAGACATAAATTTCTGCACACAGCTCTCAGTCATGTATCTTTGCTGCCCTCACATCTGCCACAGGCTGAAACCCACCTCGACCCTTGGGGCCATCACCAATTTCAGGCAGGAGGGATTTCAAAAATCAAGGCCCAACACTCAAGACTTGGCACCAAGTCAGTCTCTGACTTTGATCTCTGGTTCTCAGACCTAAGCTCACTTCTCACCAGGACCAAGACGACATCCCACCCCACCCCCACCCCCCACGCACAAGCCACTCCAAGTGCCTATATTTTTTGCTTTTTCCATAATTTTTTTCCTTTCTTAGAATTAGAAATGTGTTGTTCTTGCCAGTCCCCCTCCTTTGTTGCATTCAAAGTAGCACACTCTAGGCAGTGTTCTGCACCTGCTTTTTTTTTTTACTTACTAATAATACATCCTGGAGACCTTTCCATATTAGCACATTGAGATTTTTGTCATTCATACTTTATAGTTGTGTAATATTCCATTGTGTGAATGTATTGTAACCTATTCAACCAGTTCACTATCGATGGATCATGGTTGTTTCCAGGCTTGTAATCTTAACAGCAAATGCCACAACAAATTACTTTAAACCTATATCATTTCCTACATTTGCAGGTATATATATATAGGCTAATTTCCCAGAAGTGAAATAGGTGGATTCAAGTATAAATGAATTTGTGATTTTGATAGATACAGCTGGATTCCCCCTCAAAAGGGTGCCTGCTTATCTAAGCCTCACCAACAAAGTGTGTCAGTATTTTGGAATATTGCCAATCTGATGGGAAATAGAATGATTTTTCAGTGTAGTTTTTATCTCAATCTCTTTGCATTTCTCTTACTATGGGTTAGGTTAAGCATTTTTTAATACACTTAAGAATGATTTAACTTGTATCATCTCTGAGTAACATACAGTAAATGAATCCATAGTGTTCTAACCTAGTAATATTTTCTTGAGCTCACCTTGGTCAAACTGTACATTTTAAAAAATCCATTTTATCTTTTAAGATAAGCTTCACTTTCTTAGACATCTGCCTTTTATATTCAACTATTATAATTTATATCATATAATTTCTACACTCATATATACACTATATATATATATATATACATATCTTCATATACACACTACTTTTCAAGCAAGAATACCTGCATGCTATGCAATTTTTGACGATATTACAAATGCTATCTTTGACATTAATTGGGTTCTGTAAGCGTAAATACTCAGGGACATGAATTTGTACATTCCCATCTAGGTTTTCAAACTCATGCATTTTAGAGTATTTAAGATGATCTTTTTTGCATTACCATCCCCAAAACCACTTCCACACATAGAGATGTCCTACACTTTCAAGATCTGCTGAGGTTCAAGGCAAATAATTGCCATCCACAGTAAGGATGACCTGTGTGTTCAATGCTGGCTTCTACTCAGAGGGGCAGCACTCATCACTATCCACTCCACTCTTAACAGTCACATAGAGAATAAAAATGACTTATGCCTGCAAAGACAACAGAGGGGTTAGTGGGGCTCTCTTTCTACCCACAGATTGTAAAGCTTCTTTCTCATTTGTCTTTATTCTGGATGCCTTGAAGTTTTCTTCAGTTGCTGCTACCTCTGCCACCACAACCATGTTCACAAATTTTGGGCACATCTACTATTTTTTTTTTTAATATCAGCTTTTTCTACTCCACTTCCTCCTTTCATTTTTTTGTCTCTTGCATCCTGACATTGTCTAGCAGACAGAGTGCAGCCCTTTTTGGCAACACTAAGACGTAGAGCCACATCCCCCAGTCCAGTGTGTTCTGGCAGTTCCATCTCTGAATGGATATAAAAGAAAACAACGGTGGTGGTATTTTGAAAATGAAGTGTACTATACTGCATGTAAACATCTTTTGTGAAGTGATATGTATACTATATTGTATGACCTCATGATTGCATGTACAATTAGATCATGGGTCTTATCAGAGAGAGGTATTTGAGCCCCAATGAGAAAAACATGGAGGCAAGGAGATGGCCTTTTCCTATTCCTATAAGCTAGATTCAAGCAGATGAAGAAACCCACACTGTACAAAGGAGATATTGAAAGGATGTGCTTTCTAGTAGTATGTAGTCTGACTGACAAAAGACAGTTTTCTGCTCTGCATGCATGTACATGTGTGTGGATATATATATATTTGGTTATATGAGTACAAAGAAAAATATGAAGACACCCCACTCTCTGGTTATCATGTCTTTTGCTGGGTTGGTGGAAAGAAGGGCAGGTATAAGAGAAAGTAAGGCTGCTATGAGTCAGACCGAGTGAAGAAAAAAAGATTGTACTTAAAAAGTATATATGATCATATTTATATACTTACGTAAAATTACAGATGTATCTGTGTAAAGAAATTAGAATTTGTTAAACAAAGGAAGAAAGGGAGAAAGGGATGGCGTGAGGGAGGAAACGGGCTTTAGACACCATAAATCAATAGTTGTTTCACACGTGGGGCCTGGAGAGCCTCTGATAAGATGGTGACAGAGTTAGGGCATTCCTGGATGGCTTTGCTCCCTGGAGCAGGCCCCAGGAGCAGGGTTAACATTAGGTGCTCTTGTGTGCCGAGAATTCTAACCTTGGAAGGAGTTAGCGATATTGGCTGGTGACAACCACCCCCTGCCCCCGCCACTGCTATCACATACACAGAGTGTATGTTCAGGGGGTTTCTCAGAGTAGAAACAATAGTTGTGCTTCTGTAACACTCGTAGCTCTTAGTTTTCCCTTTGCTGGTCTGTGGGAGATAAAAAATGTACTGTTATTATGCCTTCGTGTGATCAGGACAATCAATGCAAAACCCAGGAGACCTTGGAGATTGTGTCACATGTAGGCTGAGGCTGCATTTGGGGGGCATGAGAAAAGGCTCACAGACCACCTCGGAAACTAAAGTGCCATCTCAATCATAAGACAGGGACCGATGCAGGTTTCAAGAGGTCTGTTGGGAGGCTTTCTTTAAGAAAAATAATATATATCTGTATTACTTTTGCATACTTTGTAATAACATATGTCCATGAGTGCATGTTGCTAGGACACTGCCCAGTGCTTTGGAGAGGATATGAAGCTGGGACTTCTAAAATGTGAAGCAGTCCTCAGCCCAGGCCAAGCTCTTTAGGCTTCACAGAGCCCACCAGAGTTCACATCTAGCCCTGTACGGTCCCTATCAGGGCAATGCCTAGTTGGTTATGCATGATCCCCAATAGTCACCCAGTCTTGTGGGCAATATTTCCTAGGTTTCTAAACCATACAGATGATTGTAGCAATTAATGTTCTGTGATATTTATAAAAAGGCTTGATAATTAAGCTGCTTAACTGTGACTACCACTTAAAGTATGTGTAGTATTGGGGTGAGGATGGGGAAGGGAGAATGGGGTTAGAAATAAATGCAATGTTTATCCTTTATTCGATATACTTCTATACTGTTCATGTAAAACCATGTTTAAATACTTGTTACGTTTGTAATTATTTTTTAAATTTCCAGTTAAAATAGTAAAAGAAATAATTAAGATGTAATAAAATAACTTTCATCTTAAAAAAAAAAACTCACTAAGGCCAGAAATACTCACTTAAAAGTGCTGTGCCACAAATCTTGCACAGCTAACATTGTAGGGTTCATCGAATTCAAGTGATCCCTAATATAACTGCTTGAAGCTAAAAAAGATTTCCTCCAAGGTTTTGGAAGAATTTTCATTCTGAAAAACAAAGAGAAAATATTCAGTTTTCTTTTTTAAAAATCAAAAGAAAGTATTCATATAGTCAATGTACTTTTAGAGTAATAAAGGTTTAATTTTAATTTAAAAATATGAAGTATCCCTCATAGAAAGAACAAAACATGTAATTACCTTTTAAAATATATAAGTCATGCTCTTTATAGTTTAGTATAATTTGAGGATAATAATGCATATGAAATTAGATTTAAATTTTATCACATAAGGTAATTAACTTATTCTCTAAATAACTTGATCCTATTAAGCCCAAAAATAAATCATGATGATTAAACAGAAACAGTAACCAGTTTTGTTTCTTTCATATACATCTTGAAAGATTTTCTTAAACAGGACACAAAATGTTTAAATTTCTCTTTTATTTTTAAAACACAAAATCAAAAACATTAAAATTCTTATTTACAGACATTAATTCTGAGAGAACAAACTGGGGTTGGAGGGCTGGGTGAAAAAGTTGAAGGGATTAGGAAGTACAAACTGCTAGTTAAAAAATAGTTACAAGGATGTAAAGTGCAGCATAGGGAATATAGTCGATAATATCATAATAATCACATATAGCACCAGGTGGGTACTAGACTAATCAAAGAGATCACTTTGTAAATTACATAAATATCTAACTT
The DNA here is from genome assembly GCA_028627145.1 of Eidolon dupreanum. Lineage (NCBI taxonomy): Eukaryota > Metazoa > Chordata > Mammalia > Chiroptera > Pteropodidae > Eidolon > Eidolon dupreanum. Next base: position 140,492,578 of record CM053503.1, read on the forward strand.
TTATGCTGTACACTTGAAACTAATATAAAATAATATTGAGTGTCAACTGTAACTGAAAAAATTTTTAATTAAAAATTAAAAAATAATATATTTATCCCTGTCAAGGTAAAAAAAAAGACATTTATTGTGTAACTCTATGATTTGAATACCACCTTTTATATATTAAACATGCGCCATTTTCATCTTTCAGAATGTATTTAAACGTTTATAATTTTTTACTCTAGTGGATTTTAAACAATTAGTCTTGTTTTATTACATAGTAAGTTCAGTTCATTTTTTCAGTTGTGGCCATACCACCTTTACAATTACAAAGGATGATTTTTATGTATCTCCAGGAGAAAAACTATTCTCCATAGAAGATATGTCGAAAATGGCTATAAGACTTTTTCTTTTTTTGTAATCATACGAAACAAATTGAGGCACTTTTAAATGGCATGAAAGAAACAAAGTAAAACTCTGTTATTTAATTATATGTTCTATTCTTCACACTATTTAAGAGATTTATTTCTAAATGTTAATTATTTCAGAGAAATATATAGCAAGTGCATTTTCCCATTATACAGTCTATATTTTAATCCATGTAATAAACTGAAATATATTCTATATATGCATATTTTCTACAGCATTCTCACTGTGTTTTTACGAGATTCAAATTTCATCAAGCTTTTATGTCCCTATTATTTTCGTAGCCTGTGCTGGGAGCTGTAGGGGTATAGAGATTTTTATCAAGTTCTTTCACCAGGGTACTTATGTTTTAATACATGTGCTGCCAAAGCAAGCATGGTACTTATGTTTTAACAACCTAGATGTCCATCTGTACATGTGTCTATTTGTCTACCCATCTATCCATCAATCTGTAAATGTAACTTATTAGGGCTTAAATACATAAATAAACAAACAAGATAGCTGAAACAATCAGTTGTATATATGAAATATATAAATTACAAACATGTGAGAAAATAATACTGGTATATAAATACACACACACACACACACACACACACACACACACACACACACACAGGAGTGGACACATAATCAATATTCTTCAAGAAACCTGATCACTTACTCAGCACGGTGGGGTAGAAGTTCATCTTCCTTTTTATCATCTTCTTTTTCTCTAGGATCTTTTAAAACAAAATCAACTAAAAGAAAATTGAAAAGTTCTGATCAATAACCTTATATTAAAGTATATTTCTAAGCAATTGCAAAACCAATTCCATTAAAATTGTTTAAATTATGTTTTTAAAAATAATGAGAAATTTGTGCATTTATGAATACAAGAAATTTTTTTAAATTATAAGAAAATCTATGTCTTTGTCTTTGAGAATATATGTTTCCTTTCTTAACAAGGACCCTGTTCTTTCATTTGAAAATGATAATTGCTTTTAATTTCACATTTTCCTTTAGCTATTTCACCAAAAGTAGTTCTCATTGAATTGAAAGTCAACAACACAAAGCAGTAGTAGTTTCCCTTCACTGAAAAATATATACGTATTGCCTTGTTGTTCTCTTTTAAATTGCTTCAGAACATAAAACAATCTTGTTATAAAGTCAGTAAAATGACCTACTTCGGCTTCTGTCTTCTCTGGTCTTTAAATAACAGTTAATTCTAACTTTCTTGCCTGTCTTTCAAGATGCTCTTTCTAAAATGCAAATATGTTATTACCCTTCTGCTTAAAATTCTTCAGTGACTCTCCTTTATCTTCCAATGCTTTTTACAAAGGCACATAAAGCCCTTCATATTCCATACCCTTCCCAAAATGCACCCTATGTTTTGGCCCTTAGAACTGCTTCCAAGCTTGAAAGAGCCTTTCATGAAAGTTGGTCATTGATCACACTATCTCTTAGGCCAAGCATGTTTCCTAGTATACTGTTCTTCATCCTTCAAGACCCAATTTAGGTGTCCCAGAGTCCTTTCAAAGAGAGCAGGCATGATCTCTTCTCACTTAGAACATGTCCTCTATTTCCTTCCTCATTGCACTTACTACCCTTCTTTGCAATTTAGTGATGTGTCCATTTCCCTTATTATACTCAGAACATTTTGACTCTTTATTTTTATAGTCCCAGGGCACTCAATAAAAGTCTTAAAGGCAATGAGTGCCTTCCACTCTAAGGGTCCCTAGACCACCCCAGAGCTTTATGACTTCTCCAACCTTGAGCATAGCATCAATTATACCACAATTATATCATAACTAATTGGAGAATCTTTTTTAAAAGTATAGGTTGGAAAGCCCTGCCTCCAGAGATTTTAATTCAGCTGGATGCAAAAATCAGTACTTTTAAAAATGATTCTGATGACTAGTCAGTCTTAGAATCTATTGGCCTATACTACGAGTTATCACATTTTTTATGTAAAGGGCCAGATTATAAATATTTTCAATTTTGTGAGCCATGGGTCTCTATCACAACTACTCAACTCTGCTCTTATGGTTCAAAAGCAGCCATAGACAATATGCAGATGAATGTGTGTGGGGTTGTATTCCAATAAAACTTTATTTACAAAAACAGATGGCAGTCCAGATTGAGCCTGTGAGCTGTAGTTGGTCAATAGCAACAATTTTGTAATTAATTACATTCTACTTTATGATATCAGTAATATTAATGTTAACTACATAATTAGTTAACTTTTTATAATTTTCTTCAGTTCTGTTCTTTGTTGAAGGGATCTGTGCCTACAAATAGAAAGTCTATGGTTTGTGGGGGTTTTTTGCTGTACATTATTAATAAAACTTGCCGAAGATCTTAAGCAGTGTAACAGCAATACAAGAAACAGCATGACAAATATAATAAGTAGTTACAAATATAGGTATTAACTTTTAATTTAAAATAATTATCTTTAATTAGACACATATTCAGATTAGAAAGCAAAAGGAAATACTGATTTACCTATGGATTTTTTTACACTAAGAAGATAATCTTCTCTCATTTCATCAGATAATGAAAGTATGCTGTTAGTGAGGACTTTCAGATGTTGAGGGACTAAATTCAATACATGCTCTAGCCAAGAATCTTCCATTGGGGCTACATGGTCCGTATCAATTCCATGGTGAATATAATAGTAATATCTCTATATAAAGGAGACCAAAAAATATAGATGAGTTTAGTACTATAATTAAAGAAGAGTGTTTATCAAACATAAAACTACTGAGCAAAATTAACATTTTAGAACAAAATGTTTACAAATCATAAAAAAGTATTTTGTGCAATTCACATAGGCATTATTTGAGATCTCCTATATTAAAGAATATATATGTTTCATGAAAATTAAAGCTCATCTCAGTTCATCATTCTACTGTAAACCAACAAGTTATATTACCAAATATATCATGTACTGAATAAAGCTTATGCAGAAGTAGAATTTAGTGTTTCATAAATAGGTGAAAATTTGGTATGTTCGTTTTTGTTCTTTTATGATTGATAATCAGAAGTAGATCTTAAAAGCTGAAAGTGAATCAGTATCCTTATAATTTTGCAGCTGCTAATAAATGTGTGCATAAAATATTCATTTAAAGACATAATATTATCTCTTTAGTAATGAATATTAACTTCAATGTATTTTCTCATTTTTATATGTCACTTATTAGAAAAATATTTAAACATCAAAATACTTTCAAATTAGCAATGTTAAATTTGTTTTAAAAATGTATTTGATGTTTATACTTTTTTAATCCTGTATTTGAAATAGGCAAAGAATTTCTGTTTTGAAAGTTAATATTCTTTGTAAAGTATACATTATATAATTAAGATAATTTCTCATAGAAGAATAAAAACATATAAAAGCTATGTAGGACTGAGGCTAGCTTTAACAAAGGGAGCAGGTAAACTTAAGATTCCTTGATTGTGGTCAAAGATGGCAAGGGAAAGAATAAATTCCCTTGTGGAACTCCGTAAGATTTACTCCCATGTGCACAGTTTCACAAGGGAGGAGCACAGAATATCTTAAATGTACTAAATTATCTTCAATGCTTCCTTTACTTCCAATTATACAGATCAAAGAAATAGCCCATTACCAAGATGTCTTTCTCTATTGCCGTAGCGGTCGGTTTTGGAAGTGTGCTTTCATCAGGAGTAGCTGAGTCTAAAACAGCATCTTGTTGCCTAAGAAAATGATAAACACACTATTTAAATGTATATAAAGAGTGGTTAGTTTTATATCAATAGATATAAAAAGATCAGGACTGTCTTCTAATAATCATAAGAAAAATGAATTGTTGAACATTTTATAAAGGGTACACATATTTGTTTCATACCGTATTCTTTCCAGGATACTTTTTTATTCATAGAGAAACAGTTATATTGAAAATTATTTGCAAGATCTAATTCAGAGGCCACATCCTTCTTTATGGGCTTTACTCATCATTCCTCATTACTCAAAAGTCAAGCTCTCTTCTCTGAAATGTTATAGGTGTGTTCTTTCATGATTCTTAAACTATGTATGGTTATTTATGGTTTTAAAAAGCACTGATGGAAAAGACTTTAAATGTAGTTTTTCAGAAGACATAGAAGGATTCTTTAAAAGACCATTTCTCTGATTTCTAGAGACATACAGTACAAGTTAACAATGAGTAGTATAGAAGATCATCTCTGCGTTCATATAATACTATAATGTTTATAGCTATAATTCAATTCAAAATTTATAGCAGATATGAGCCACATTTTGTGATTCATTTTGTGACTTCTTGCATTCCACTGTGTGGAAAGGCATAGTTCATATCTCTAGGAAAAATAAGAAGTTGTTCTGGGATAGTTTTAACCTCTTTCTCATTGAATGTATGATGCTCTGGATCCCAGCTTCATCTGGAATGGATATAGGTCAGTGATGTTGTATAATAAAATGATACTTTTTATTCTTCCCACTAACTGTTGTGTATACTTTAATAAAGTTGGGGGAAATGATACATGCCAAAAAATAATAGTTAATATTTTTCAATCTAATGTTTGCCATATGTTCAGGAGAAAATTACTATTATCTTTCAATTCTGTAGCCAGATTAATCATTAATTCAAGAGAAAGAACAAAATAGAGATCTTTATAGACATGAAAGTCTTGCATTTACTTCCCACAGAACCTCAGCCTCAGCAAAGAAAATGAACCTGGAAGTGAAGAGTGGAATGCAAAGGCAATTTTCTAAAAAATTAGAAAATATATTAGTAAATCTAAGTAAGTTTTAACTTTTTAAAAAGTATGGAGAATTTAAGGATTTGGTAGAACTAAAATATTATAGAAATATTAGTAGTAGTAAAATAAACAATAATCACATAGAAAGAGCAAAGGAAAGTTCAGAGTTAAGTTAAAGCATTCCAAGGTGCATGTGTGCTATTCAAGGAGAAGACAGATAAAATGAATTTTAAACTTTAAAAACTAAATTACAATATGTGGTTTTAAATGTTAGGGTAACCACTAAAAAAGAAAAAAACAGAAATATATTTGATAGCTTTTAGGCCAATGGGAATAAAGGAAAAAGAGAAAATTCAATTCAATAGAAAGCAATCATCATCATCATCATCATCAAAGATAACATACAGTAAATAAAAAATACAAAATAAATTGGTAGACATTAAGCCCACCTATATAAGATATACCAATAACTATAGACTATAAATGAAATTACATATGCTATTGAGGTATAAAAACTAAGATTAAATTTCAGTAAGTCCATATCTTGTTTCTATATGGCATAACTAAAAAATGTCATAAAATGTTTGAGACTTCTGTTTCTTATAATACAGCAGCAAAGATAATTTGAAAAACCTCCTAGTTCCATTCTATAAATACTAGATATGTCACAAAGCTCCTTTTGAATACAGAGCTGAACTCACAAGAAAGATAAGAAATAGAAGGGGAAAAAAATGGAATGTCAAGGCAAAGCAATTAGCAAAAAACCTGAGGCTATGGCTGCCGTCTGTAGAGGTAGGGCCTTGAACTTTAATGCTCTTGTGGGTCAGGAGATGACTGCGTAGGGCTGAATGAAATGGGGGATTCAAATCGAGACCCACATATGAAGCTGAAACCTAAGACAAACTCTAACTTCAACCAGAGAAGGACCAGTAATGACAGGCACAGGGACTTGTTGTGTCAAGAAAGACTATCTGTCTTGGCCAGGGCAGTGGGTAGAGAAAATGTTTCTTCTGAAAATTTGTAACCAGAGGCCTACCACCCCATGGTTTTGAGTGCTAATTTTACATTGTTTGCATGACCTGAGAGTGTTTAATTGAAAAAAGGGACGTAAGTGGGTCAAGCTGGTAATATTGTAGTGGTGCCTGGCAAAAGCAAACTCCAAACCACTCCAGTAGAGGCGCATGTTCACAATCCAGCTACACAGGACTTCCACAAAATCCCCTTCCTTTTGTAAGTACATAGTAGTCACTGTCCTCCCTTCAAGGTGGTTGTCCTGCCAGTAAAATGCCACATGTGGAACAGTAAAATAGGGTTCTGTGGGTGAGTTACTTATTGCAATGTGTCATGAAACTCTTATTGGTTCACAAACGGCATTGTGCATGCCTCGAGAGTCATAATGAAAGAAAGAGGGTACTGAGCAACTAGCAGGAAGCCCTGAGTAAACAAGCAAAAAGGAACTAGTGATGCATATCTGCACTGTTCTCCATAAATGGATCTAAAACTCAAACCAGGCAAACCCAGGCCCTGCTCACACTGTCGATCACCTCACACCAATTCCTTCCTTTTCTATGCAAGAAGAACAATAAAGAGGTTGCCACATTACCTGAGCCATTGAGATGGGGTTGGGGGGGTTGTGGGAAACTGCCTCAAATCTTCTACCAGCCACCAAGACTACAACCAGAACTCCTGGACATTTTGCTCTCTTAGCCAACATCAGGTATTAAAACTGGTACCTTTTCAGCTCGTGATATTTAAAAAAGGGGCATGCTGAATAGAATTAAGCTCAATCCTTCATTCTTTACTTATACTTTGACCTCATTCCAACAAAACTTTGGAGCATCCTTAGAGATGCACAGAATTCTTATATTTTTAGATAAAAAGTTCCCAGAGGCTCTAACTAGGATAACACATACTGGTTAGCTTATAGAACTTACATAATGACATTGACAAGAGTGCTTCGAAAGTTCTCGCGTTCTTTATGTGGAGATTTGCTCTTTGATTTGGAAGTAGATGGTCCAACATGACCATCATCAATTTGGTCTAGTAATTTGCCCTTTTTTCCAAACTGTTCCATGTATTCAGCTGAATTTTTAAAAAGCATAAGTTAATCATCTAAAAAGTAAACTAAAATATTTAAGTGGTTAGAATAAAATGTTAAAGCACATTTCAAGGAAAAATCACATGCTCTAAGTTATCAAGTAACCGTAAGTATAATTAATTTTCTTTCACTATCAGGAAGTTAAACTATGCCTGTTTTATGTCATCATAATAGAAACCATTGCCTATTTCAAGAATATTCCATTTATTTATTTTATATTTTGAAGAATGTGCTAATAAACTCAAATTTTCAATTATATTTTCATTAAACTTTCTTAAAATGAAGATTAAAATTATGACAAAAATAGAATATGAAACTATTTCAAATAAAATTTTTAAAACCATGATGAAAAAATGATACTATTCAATGTAATCAATCTGATCACCCAAAATAATAAAAAATATTTAAATGATTAACTTGAAAATAATGTTTACAACTTATTAAAATCCCTCTTAGAAAAAAATTCTTGGTCTTTAATGCAGAGGCAAATTCTGACTACAATAAATCAAAGTTTTATTGTAAACATTCCAACTCCTAAAATATCAGCTTTTATAACATTTATAATAGCCTAAAATAGCTAATAACTGGGATCAATTATTTTCTGAGGGAAAACATTTAGGATAAATTTTTCCACTTGATATAAAGGTCATTTTGGTTTTACAATTTCACTACTCTATTAGCTAAATATTGTATGATTTTTTTCCCTAGAAAATGTTCTTAAATCTAAGTTTGAACATTAAAATTCTTACCATATGACTGTTCATTTTTAACAGTAAACTTTTCTGGAATATCATCATCCTGCTTTATATTCAAATGGAATGATGGAGCTGCCAGCTGCCACTGAGGCTTTGTACTCACCTGAAATATGAAATTTAAATAGCATTAATATAACAAATTATAAAAAAAAATGTTCATGACATGTATTAGTATTTATAAACACAGACATTTCCTCCAAAAAATCAGGGCATCTGGAAAGAAGGCACGAACAATCAACAACAAATAATATTCAAGCCTAGGAATGGCTGTGGTGTGTAACATTTGAGAGATAGTACCAAAGGCCCTGCTGCTGGTTTGATGTGGGTACTTGTTACCTAGCACTGGGGAGTTCATTCCAGAGAGTTTTTTGAGCTTTTTGTTTTAATAAAAGGCACTGGCTGCTGGTCTCCATTGCTTATGAGTTCTACTACATCCAGCTCCAAAAGGTCTTCCTATTTTCATGGTATCTCTAGATTACTCTAGAAATTCATGAATTTATTCCACCATTTAAGGCAAGGGTCATACACTCTTATACTTATACAATTTGTGCAGGTACCTTTGAGGAAGAAAGGCTAATGATGATAGCTAACTGGCATTCAGCTTCAGTGCTGGGATAAAATAGAGGGTAGTAGGGACTGTGGCAAACAAGAGGATGCCTAGGTCTTTAAAAAGGCAACAACTAATTAGCTCGAGCCAATTGTTGCAATATCAGAGCACAGACCCACTGTTACTGAATCTATGGCCCTTCAGTAAATCCAGATGGAAGTGAAATGTAACTATTTTTTAATGCCAACAATTGAGTCTGTGTCTTCCTTCCAGATGCAGATCAACTTGATAGCTCATGCTTATACTGGCACCTCCTTCTTCCTACTTTTACTCTCCCTAATCCCTTACTTCTGCTTCCAAATAAACTACCTGCTACACAAAAGTCCTTGTTTCAGGCTCTTCTTTAACAGGAAAATATGCTAAGACAATTTGTAAATCAAAGCTTTTCCATCCATCCATCCATCTATCCATCCATCCATCCATCCATCCATCTATCCATCCATCCATCCATCCATCCATCCATCCATCCATCCATCCATCCATCCATCTGCCTTTCCATTTTTCCATTCTCATCTTGCTCCAAAAAGGATTGAAGATTTGTGCTATAAATAAGGAGTGCTATGAGTGAGGTGTGCACAAAGTGTGAGAATCAGGTCACCAGTTCACACCAGCTGACAGCCACCAGTGCTGGGTCACCTTGTTTTAAACAAGGATCACCTCCAGAAGCATGAAGGTCTGTAATGAAAATCATTCTAGGTTTTAACTGGTGCCAGAGAATTTTATCCAAGTCCAAACCTCAATGTTCAAATAAAAATATTTTTGAAAAAATCAATGTATTTTTAGAAAACGTCTCAAAAAGATTATTTCCCTTAAAATAAATAAAATTCAAAGAATGCTGAAAAAATGTAAGATATTGCCAAATATGAACATAAAACCAGGTTTAGATTAGCCAACAAAAGCATTTAAACTATTATATTTCACCAACATGAAATTCAGCCACTAAATATTAAATAAAGAATTTTTTTTCAATCATCTCTGAACCTTTAATTGGCTCCTCCCAAAGGGTGCCCCAATGCTGCTGAATTAGGGTGTCATTGACCTCAAACACAAGCTTGCTATCCAGTCCTGCAGGTGGTAGCCCTTTGTATGGATTGCATGGAGTTGCTGTCCAGGTCATCACAAAGATCAAAGTCCTCCCCCTCTTCCTACAGTTGGCAGTAGGTGGCAATTTCAGCCTCTAGCTTGACCTTGATGTTCAGCAGGGCCTCATACTCCTGGGTCTGGCTCTGCCCCTCTGCCTGGGTCTTGGCCACCTCTGACTCTAGGTGCAGCAGGATCCCGTTGAGCTGTTCCATCTGCATGGCATAGCGTGCTTCCACCTCCCTCAGGCTGTTCTCCAAGCTGGCCTTCAGATTTTTCATCAAGTCCAGGTAGATCTCCAAGGACTGGACAGTAGTCTCAGCTCTGTGAGTGTCATTTCAGCACTCCTGTCACAGAAGTCTGCGATGTGACTACTGTGGTGCTCTCCTCAGTCTCTTGGGACCAGTACTTGTTTAGCTCCTCTCAGTTCTTCCAAGCTAGCTCGTCATACAGGGCCCAGATGTCCGCCATGATCTTACTGAGGTCCTGAGAGTCGGGGCATCCAACTCCACGGTGAACCCAGAGTTGGCAATCTGGTTTCATAGACCATTTACCTACTCCTCATGCTCTTCTTCATGAAGAGCAGCTCCTCCTTGAGAGCTTCAATCTCCATCTCCAGCTACAGTCGAGTGATATTGGTGTCATCAATGACTTTTTGAAGCCCATCGATGTCACTCACCACAGATTGGAGCACGGTCAGCTCTGTCTCATAATTGACTCTGAAGTCATCAGCAGCAAGACAGACATTGTCAATCTGTAGAACAATGCGGGCATTGTCCACATAACTTGCAAAGATCTGAGACCTCAGGTTCTTGATGGTCTTAAAATAATGTTCTCAGTCTTTGACCTAGGGTTCCTTCTTCTCCAGGTGTCCCCTGATATTGCTCTCCAGTCTCCAATAATCAGCCTCCAGGCTCCTCACCCTCACCACGCAGGAGGCCCGGTGGTCATTCAAGCATTGCAAAGTCTCCTTCTCAGTCTAGAAGCCCCCTATGCCTGCCAGACCCCCAGCTATCCCTGAGACCAGCCCCTGGACTCCCAGCTATTGCAGATGCTGGTAGAGTGGGGTATGGAGGTCTAGGAGCCTGAGCACCTTGCACCTGCATACGCACTGGCCACGCTGCTGTCCGGCCGGCTGGACCCAGTGGCTGGGTAACTGTACAGAACCCAGGGTCCGGTAGCTGGTGGAGAATCTGGAGTGGGTGCTGAAGCTCATATTGTTAAGGGAGGAAGGCAAGAGGCCAAAACTCAGGTTTGAGCCACTAAATAAGGAAATTTAAATTTACATTTCTAAACCTTTATAATAACAAGACACAACAAACCAAAGGTAATTTTTATTTTTTTTCAGTTTTAAAATGTGTTAAATTTTTAAAGAGAAAATAAAATATCTATTTCATTTTAGGTTTGTCTTTCAAACTAGAAAATTTAAGATAGATTGTGCAGAACTAGGAAAAAATGTTATGGCTCAATTCTATAGAACTTGGCATAATAATCAGGTTATCAATAAAAGCATATTTTCCATTAAAATGTGTATTTTGGAATGTTCAGTGTAATTCATCTAAGAATATTAATTCAAACTTCTATGTGAAAAAAAAGTCCTTCATTTTAAATTACCAGGAATCTTTTCTACATAAAGCAACCCAAATTCAATGTTATAATTTGCTCTCGGCCGTTAAAATATCTCTCAAAAAATAATGCTTTGGATGAAACTTGAAAACTATTATGCTATTTAATGTAAAGGGACAAATATTGTATGATTCCACTTATATAAAGGACCTAGAGTAGTCAAATATATAGAGTCAGAAGGTAGAAGGGTGGTTGCCATAAGCTGGGTGGGGCAATGGGGAGTTACTGCTTAATGGATGAAGTTTCAGCTTGGGGAGATGAAAAGAGTTATGGAGATGAATTGTGGTGATGGTAGCACAACAATGTAAATGTACTTCATACCAACAAACTACATTTTAATTTAAAATGATTAAAATGGTAAATTTTATGTATGTATATTTTATCACAATTAAAAAATATAATAATGTTTGCATTGAACCACTTCAGCTCAATTTCCAGGAGTCATCAAGAACATAACTCAACGCCACTGAATTCAACATAATTACTAGATGGTAAAATTTATTACATTAAAGTATATCTTACCCAACACTTATCAACTGAAAATGTCTATTAACTGCCTCTTCCACAGGACAATGACAATTTATAGTCATAATAATAAAAAAAAGAATGGCAAGATCTGAGAAATCCTCTGTGGCATAGCATTTCACTGCTGGACGATATTTCTCAAAGATCATCGAATTGACTCTGCTCATATCCAGACTCAGAAAGTGAGGCTCAGAGAGATAAGTGACCCCCCTCAGATGACAGAGTCATTAGTGACCAAGCTGCAACTTGTAGCCTCATTTTCTAACTCCAACACTGATATACTTTCTGCTAGTCCATCTTAGAAATTCTTTTATTTAGGATATTCAAATATTCTGTACATAACTAGGAAATTATAGCTTACAGTTATTTCATTAAGATAGTTATTTTTTCTAATATGTACACCTTATAGAATTTTTCCATCAGAAAATAATGAAATAGAGCACAAAATTCAAAATCAGAAATTTAGTTACAAGTTTAAAAACTAATAAACGTTTTTAAAAGGGCAAAAATTCAATGAGGGTGTATAAGCAAATTACCATAGCCAACTGTGGTAAAACTCTTCCTGGTGCCTTTGATTTTTCTTTGCTGGCTGGTTTATCCTGCATGACAAAACACAATATATCATGTAATGTCAGAAAATAATAAGTACAATAGAGAAAAATAAAGCTGGGTAAATGGATAGAAAGAGAGAAAGTAGGGAAGTGCCATATTAGATGGGGTAGAGAGGCCTCTTTGCAGAGGTTATGTTTGAGTAAGAACCTCAATTAAGGGTGAAGAAAGGCTGAATAGGCGGGTGCTGTATACTACAGAAGATGTGGGTTTGGGGGCTTGATTGGTCTTGCTGGCAATGGAGAATCATTGTAGACTCCTCTTAAGGTGACTTCAAGTCCCAATTTGCTGAAGATAGTCCCAGTTAGTCCCAGTTTACACCTCTTGCCCAAGCATAATTGGTAGCACTTTTACTCTCAGCGGCATGCAACTCAGTTTAGATGACAAATTATGTCGTTAAGTTATTTATCATGCAAGGACATACAAAGGGTTATTTCAAAAATGGTCCTGCTAGCAGTCAACAAGATATATGGGAAGAAGAAGACTAGAGTCAGCAGTGAGGATACTTTAGCAACTTTTAAAAATAATCTGGGTAACTCAATTTAAAGAAAATGCTAGTAACCCAAGGTTACCTCTACATAGCTTCCTAAAATACAGCCCTAATCATCTGCATCCGTGGTCAGAAATATTGAAAAGCCCTCTTCTAAAGCGGCTTTATGTTAGTTTTCAATGCCTCCTGAATATGCCCAAAATTCTGTCATTTCCCAGCCCCTCTTTACAGTTACTTCATAGTCATAAGACTTGAGCCAACCAGTGAAGTGTGAGCACTGGCAGGTCAGGTAGCCGAGAGCTGGTGTGCCTTATCCATCACATGCTCACCTCTGCCACTGCTCATGAGGAGGCCAAATGTACCCCCGGCATAACTATAAAGAGAAGGAGGGATACCTGACCTATACCGGACTTCACGTGAGCCAGAAATATTCTTTGTTGGGTTACATCTCTGAGATTTTGGGGTCTTTCTGTTAATGTCAGCTAGTATTAATTACCCTGATAAACAGAGACACCAATACACCCCTCAATATCTTCTTGTTAAAATCTGGCACTTTTTTGAAGACCAATATCAAAAAGTTTAGATTTTCTTAACTACAATTGCAGGTGATCTCCTCTGAAAGTGCATAACACTGTTTTGTTAACATTCTTATTGTTTAAATTTTGTCCGGAATATAATTTGTGTGTGTACCTATCCTGCTCTTCTAGCCCCTCACCCTGCTCCATCTCAGTCAACTAAATCAGTCTTACAGAGCTGGATTAACTGACTTTAAAAGAATTGTAACTTTTTCTTAGAAAAATTACAAATTGGTCAACCAAGCCCTTAAAAGGAAAAGGAATTGCAATGAGCTTCAGACAGTGCTTCTGAAAGTACGAACACCAAATTAGGTGAATGATTCATACATATCCAGTGCTGTACCATAAATGGCTTTTTTCTTGCAGTTCCTAGTGGACCACAGGATGTGAAGGGAAATATGAGCACAATATTTTCAAGTTCAAAGGTGCAAAAATGATTCTCAAAGTAGAATGCTTCCCTTTGGGGAGAACAGGGATATGGCAAAGGCCTGATAAGAAGGTAGCTGTAGATAATAGAGATGAAGGTTCTGGGATATATGGCCCAAGTTCCTGGACTTTTCATATCAGGATACAGAAGCAATAATAATGAGATCCATTGTATTGGAGCCACCACAAATGCACAAAATACCTTACTCAACCCTAGTCTCCTACACAAACTCCCACACACCTGACTTCTTCTACACCACTCATACTTCATGTTGAGCTCTCACCTACAGTCTCATCAGCACCTTGGATAGAGAAGGGTGGTGAGGGCCTTAATGTTCCCTTCTTATACTGTATAGTGCAGAATAAATATCTCATAGGACATTTTATAAATAGTGGTTCTCTGGCTAACCAAGAGCACCCATACATAAGCCAACGCTCTGTCGAGCTAAGTAATATTGTTCTTCAATAAAACCAGACAAGTGAATTTAAAAGTAATATCTACATATTTTTTAATGCTGACGAGCAATTCTATTTTAATCTGTATTTTATTTTCCAATGATAACTTAGGCACATGCCATCTTTTTTCTCTGCTTTAGAACTCTTATGAGGCTGACCCTAAAAGAATCCCACTGACCTTTCTTATCAATCAAATCTTGTGCCTCACATTCCTTCCCATCCTCCTGGCCTCACCTCTGATTCCACACATGGTTGCAGTGAATAGTTCTCTGCTGGCATCAATTCAAGTAGAAATGGCAGTGTTTCACCTCAGGAGAATGTCTTTTGCTTTCTGCTATGGGGCTTCTCCAGTGCCATGGGACTCTCAGGTAGCCCATTTCACACACATGAGCAGCCAGAAGTAGGTGGAAGTTAACATTCACTGGAGCAACCTTCACCAGTGTGGGGTGAGAGCTGATAGGTAAATGCTACCTCCTGATCATGCTCAAGTGAACAATTCCAGAAATCATTCCCTAAGCTGCTCAGAAGGTTATGGCAGGATCACCCCAGTTGCTCAATGTGACAACCAACTTGATAAAACATTCTCATATTGTCTTCTTCTTCTTCCTAGTTTTAATGTTCCCAATCTTTTACTCCTGCTTCCTGGAGTCATCTCTCCAAATAAAGTGCATATAAATTTTTTTTCAGGCCCTTCTTCCAGTTGAAAGAAAGCTAAGACAACTTTAAAAACTCAGTCATTTTCCATCCTATGTCTGCCCTTCTATTCCACTCTCATCTTGCTTCATAAAGGATTTAAGATTTGTGGGGGTGCTATAAGTGAGGTATGCACAAAGGGTGAGAATTCATCACCAACTCACAGAGACTGGCAGCCACCAGTGCTGGGTCACCTTCATTTCAACTATGGGGGTCACCTCTAGAAGCATGAAGGTCTGTAATGAAAACACTCTAGGTCTTAACTACTACCAGAAAACTTTATTTAAGTGCAAACCTTAATACTCAGGTGAAAAAAAATTTTATTCAATGGATTTAATATCTCAAAAATATGATTTATCTTAAAAGAAATGAAACCCAAATGATATGAAAGAAAATTTGCAAGATACAGTCAAATATGAACACAACATATTGTTTAAATCAGACAAAATAATTTTAGATAATTATAGGCCTCACTGGCTAGAAGAAGTTATTCATTTGAGCCACTGATGATCGATTCAGTAAGTAAATTTAAATTTGGTTGCTATTTCTACACTTCTATGGTAGTAAATTTTTTAAAAAACTAAGCAATTTTTTTTCAGTTTTAAAATAAAACATCTATTTCATTTCAGGTCTTTGTCTTTTAAACTAGAAAACAAAATAGATATTTGCAGAACTTAAAAAAATGATGCTATGATTTTATTTTATAGAGCATGGTGTGATAATCTTGCCATTATCAATACAAACAGATTCATAATTAAATATGTGCTTTGAAATGTTTAAACATTCACCTAAAATTTTTCATTCAAGTTTTTTTAAGCTGCGAGAATCTTTCATTTCATATTACTAGGAATCTTCTCTGTATGTAGCAATGCAGATTCCATTTCATAGCTCACTTTGAGCTTTTAAAATATGCTACCAACCAATAATATTTGCATTGAACTTCCACTGAAGCTCAACTCCCAGGAATCACAAGTGTGTAACTCAATGGCATTAAACTAAACATAATTATTCAACAGTAAATTTTACTGCAGTAAAATCTAACTATCCAGCATTTTATCAACTGAAAATGTCTACTAAATACATCTTCCACAAGACAACAAAAATTTAAAGTCAAAATAATGAAAAAGCTGTAGCACAGTATTTTAGTGCTAGAAGAGGCATCTCCTCAGAGATCATGAAATCAACACCTTTCATTCTCAAACTCAGAAACTAGGGCTCAGAGAAGTGACTCCAACAGTTACAGAGCTGTTAGTGACAAAGCTGTAACTCAAGTCATTTCCTGACTCCAACACTGCTTCTGCTAGATGATCTTCACAATTCAGTTATTCAGAATACTTAAATATTGTTTATATACTAGGTAATTATAGCTTATACTTCATTTATTAAGATAGTTATTTTCCTAAGATATGTATCTCATAAATGTTCTCCATCAGAAAATAATTAAATGGAGCATAGAATTTAAAGTCATAAATTCAGTAACTTATTTGCAAGTTTAAAACTAGTAAACAACATTATTCAAAAGCAATAAAGTATGATAGTATATTGGTAAATTACCGTAGATAACTGTGGTAAAAATCTTACTAGTGTCTTGGATTTTTCTTTGCTGGCTGATTTATCCTGCATGAAAAATATGAAAAACAAAATTGTTTACTCTGTTAATGCAAAAATTCACTCACTCAACCAAATTTTACAATATCAAATATAAAGTAAAACATATATTATCCAAAATATTCTAAAACATACTTTACAGATGGTATGATATTATTGTACAGAAAAGCATAAAGAATCCACACAAAAAATCAGAGCTAATGAATGAGTTGGGCAAGATTGTAGGATTCAAGATCAATATACAAAAATCAATTGTATTTCTAAACAATAGAATGAACAATTCAAAATTAAAATTAAAAAGAAATCCTTTTACAGAAGCATCAAAAAGGATAAAATATTTAGGGATAAATTTAACAAAAGGCGTGCAAGACTTGCTCAGTGAAAGCTATAAAACATTATTGAGAGAATTTAAAGAAGACCTCATTAAATGGAAAGACATTCCATGTTCATGGATCAGAAGACTAATATTCTTAAAATGCAATACTCCCTCCATAGAATTCAACATATTCCCTATCAAAATCCCAACTGCTTCTTTTTTTGTATAAATTAACAAGTTGATCATAAAATTCACAGGAAAATGTAAGGGACTCAGAGAAGCCAAACAATCTTAAAAAAGGAGAACAAAGCTGGCAGACTCACACTTCCAGATTTCACAACTTACTACAAAGCTACAGTAATGAAGGCTGAATAAAGATAAGCATATAGATCAAAGGAATAGAATGGGCAGTTGATTTTTGACAAGGGTGCTAGGCATTTCAGTGGGGTAATCATCATATCTTCTGGGAATTTATGTGAATTTAATAGCATCCAAAGTTCACTCAGCCCCATCTCTCTTCTCTATGGCTACAACTTATTTTTTTCAGAGTACTCCACTTCCTAAGGTGATGATGTATTCAGGTTAACACATCCTCAACTTACTAGAAGTAACATGTGTACTTTTAGGAGTAACTTTCAGAGAAGAATGCTTTATCTTCTTTGCAACAGAGAATAATTCCATGACAGGAATTTACTTCTTCTGTGTAAGAAGAAGCACTGTTAGAGTGATTTTTTGATTTTTATAAAATGGATAATATGAGTTGTGCTTTGGCCACTTATCAATTTCTTGCATCTTCTCATCAAATCTATGCTTTTTGCTCTCCTTTGTGATTCTTGAACAGGAATCTATAAATATTTCTCCAGCTGGTACAATATTAATAGAGGGTTCAAAAAGAGAAACTGAAAGAAAGATAATTTTCTTCCTGTTTCAGTGCTTTTTCTTGTTGCTCCTAAGGTACGCCTGCCAGGAGTCATCATCCTTGCCAACGGGCACCTTCCCAGCCTATGGTGTGTGGCTGACCGAGGGGCAGACACCCTCCAACAGGTGTCACTGTTATCCCTAAGGGCAGCTTTCCAGCAAGTTTCTCACACAGGGAGATCTTTCAAACGTTTTAGGCATGCAAGCAGGTGGTCTTCTCACTTCTTACATTAATACTTTACTCACTGATTTTCATAGCTGCATACTGCTCCACTATATACATGTAATGAATTTTATCTATTTCATTCTCTTGTGAATGAATATTTAGCTTATTCCCAATTTTCTCTATTACCAAAGATGTTTCAATAAATGTCTTCTGGCATATAGTTTAGTATAAACACAATTCTTGAATCTCAAACACACTGAGTATGTGAATATAATATACATATATTACACGTGTATATGTGCATGTCTATTGTTGTCCCCTTGTTTAATTCCATTGGTATATTTGTCTATCTGTAAACAAATTGTATCACATCATCTAAATTACCATGATTTCACAATAGGTCTTGAATCTATAAGGCAATTCTCTCACTTTGCAATTCTTAAAAATTATACACAATCTTGACCTTTCCTCTACCATGTGAATTTTAGGATCCACACTGCATGGAAGATTTTTGAATTTCGATAGAAACATACTGAATTTCTAGAATTTGAATAAAACTGACATTGACTCTTCTTCATGAATATAACATATTTATTCAGATCCTGGAAGTGTATCCTTCAAAAACATTTTGTAAGAGTCTTCATGATTGTCTTATCCATCTCTTGTTAGACATATTCTCGGGTATAGGATTTTGGATGAAAAATGCATTATAGGATCTAAAAAAACTGACTTTAAAACTTTTAATCTCAATGAATTTGTAAACAGAAAAATGTCTCTGAATGCTGCATCTACTTAGAATAATTTCTATGACGTTTCTTCTTTGTTTGCCCCAATCAAATCTCCATGTTTTTCTTCCCACTCTGTGACTAGAAGGCTGAATTCTACATATGGACATCATCTGGGCTCCCAGACCTCTGGCTTCTGGCAGAGATTAAGCAATGAGAGGCACCAGTAGGAGGCTAGAGATCAGGAGGAGAGAGGGGTTAGGATATTTCTTTCCTACTACTCTGTTTCTCATATTTCTGATAGTAGCTGAATTCCTCCAGAGCTCAGCTCCTGCCAGGTTTTAAGAATGGTATTCGGTTTCTTTGACCCTTCATTCATTCCTAGGAATGGTTACAACTTCCTATTGCTACTAACCCTTAAATGCCTTCTCATCTCTCTTGGTTCCTTCCTTAACCATGCCCATGCCTCTGCAAATGGTCACTTTATAAGTTTTCTTCAATTAAATACTTTTGAGAATGCCATCTGTTTTCTGTTTGATCCTCACTATTGTAATTCTATATTATCAAAATTAAAATTGCTAAAGAGTCTAGGTATTTCCTAAGTACTCTGGTTTTGCATTCATTTTTTTATTTTGTTGATTTTCAACTACTTGTCTATTGGAAGGGATATTGTAAACTCCATATAATCCAAATTTAACCATTCTGATCAAATGACCAGAATCTATGAATATATCTTGAACTGAAACTCAAAATGCTTTATTTTGTTTTAACTAATTTTAAAAATGAAATGAGCAGTTGTAAAAGACATATCTTTAAATAGCTAACTTAAGAACTCAGACTGCTATTTCTGAAAAATGCTATGTCACTCTCAACCTTCCACTAATGAAATGAATATGTTAAAATCTCCTTCAGCAAATACAATTTTACCACCTGCTTACTTTTTTAAAACTAAATGAATACATAAGTAAATGTTACATAAAAATAGCATTTCCAAAAGTTTAATCCATTCCATTTGTTTTAGGTTAAAATAGAAAAACTTTTATCCTTTCAAAAGGAAAACTATACTCAAAATTAGAATAAATGAGAGCATCAAGAGTTTTCAAATTACAAATCAACCAAAGCAGTGAGAGAGGGACCTCTGCTGTTTAAAATTCTATGAAGAAGATGGAAATAATGATACAGGGGCTCACGATCATTCTTTCAAGATCCTACTGCCTTTTTAATAATATCTGTCCTTTTTTGGGGTGGGGAGAGAAGGATGTTGGATGTCATTTCTAAATATTACTTTTATTAACATAAAGCAAAACTTAAAACTTAAATGCCAATTGGTTATAGTGGATGCTTTTTAGTTGTAAATTGGTCAGTTAGGAGCTTTATGAAATAATAGCTATTCAGAAATACTATTGCAAATATAAGAAACATGTAATATAAATTTTAATGACATAGAATATGATTTAAGATCAGGCCAAAGACTGAAATGGGAATCAAGCAAATGAGTTGCTTAATGTATATTGATGATGACAACGGCAAATTTTTTAAAAAGAATGTTAATTATAATACCACGTAGAAAAAAATAGCATAGTCTATTGATCTAATTGCTCAATTTTTTAGTAACCTTTATCTTAATTTTGTGTTGTTTGTTTGTTCATTTCTTCTTTTACTTTTGATTACTAATTAAATGGTAAGTGAATCTGTTTCTTAGTTCTCAATTTATTACACATTTCAACAAAATGCTGAAAGCAAATTTTCTTGATGATTTAGGCATTAACTACTTATTTGATTAATTAATGAATTAAGGTTTTGATATTTTCTGTTAGTAACTACAACCTGATGGACAGGGGAATAAATCACCTTTTAACATCATTTTCACAATAAACTGTAACACTACAAACAAAGTATGAAGACTTGAAAAGAAAAGAACTATAATTTAGTGTCAAACAAAGAAGCTAAGCAAAATTTGCAGTCTTAAAAGCAATTGTTTTCTATTCAGTACCAGGGTGTGTAAGAGGCCTTTTCCATATTCATCTAGAGAGTTAGAGTTGTTTTCTATCTAGCCAGAGTAACGTCCAGGCTTAAGGTCTTGCTGTTCTGTTCTAGCATTAATAAGTTTGAACATTGTTCTGTATTTCTTTTGTTTACAGTTGCTCTTAAGTTCAATAAAGATTCTGTAAGGTACCTATTGCAACATGCATCTTTTATTATGTGCCATGAGGATATTTTAAGAAGAAATTCTATTTACCATTTACCAAACCCTTTCACATACGATATGGTATGGTATCTTATTTGAACTTCTCAACAACCTTAGAAAAGTGACATTCTGATTCTCTCCTCTGAATAAAAGGGAGAGAAGGCTTAGAAACACAAAGTGATTTGCCCAAAGTTGAATAGCTAGAAAGGAGCTTGAATGCCAGCCCCAGAGCCCAAACCCACTGCAACTACTCATGGAGCTTCCCCTCACCCAAACACACCTACCATTAGCACACTGGGGACACTCTGGGGCTGTAGTTTCATCTGCCCGCACACTGCTCTCGACTGACATGTTTGGTTGTTATGACAACATCAAGGACAAACGGTTGGAAAGGAAACATAAGTTTTCATGGAAAGCCCCCTGAATATCCTAGACCATAACTGGGGTAAAGGAAGCTGTACCCCGTGGGATCACAACTGTGGAGTCCAAAGGACGAGGGCTTCAATCACTTTTGAAATGCGAGGAAAGCTTCGGGGAGGGGCGAGCCCGGCGAGGAGCGGGCCTCTCACCTGCTCGCTGCTCATGGCTGCGAGGACACGCTGGCGGCACCCAGGAGCTCTCGGATTGCTGCTGTCCTGCACCCCAGGATCCCTGGGGCCAGAGATGAGACTTGCCCGCTACTGAGCCTGCAGTCTCCGCTCCCTCAGCGCAAGGGCTGTCTAGCGTCTGAGCAGCGTTTGTTGCTAAGCAACAGGCCCACGCAGCTTCCATTTCCGGTCATCTAGAACAGCGGCCCCAGAAACTGGGCAGCGCCTCCTGCAGGAGCCACTCTCCAGGATGTTCAGTGGTGCCTCAGGATCATTCCGAGCTAGGAACATGACTTTGAGACGAATTAACGTGTAAGTGACATTGAGATCCATGAGTATAAATGAGTTGGTTCAAGAAGTGTGTAGAACAAGAACAGAAAGAAATCTCGTATTAAAATAACAATATTTAAGAGTTGAGCAGAAGGGGACTCTGCAGAGAACTGAGAAGTGGCCAGAGATAATTGGAAACTAAGTGCACAGTAAATCTTCATTTAACTGTAGTTCTTGGGAACTACAGCTTTAAGCTAAACTATGTATAACAAAATCAATTTTACCATAGGCTAATTGAAGTTTCTATGGTGTATTTCTGGTCATAAAAATACCACCAAACTTATAAATAAAGACCCAAAACACCTCTAATATTAGACATTAAAATAAATGTGTTATATATACATTTAAGAAAGATTCATAAAAACAAGATAATGATTTTTCAACCCGCTTACTCCAGTACAGGGTCACAGGTGTCAAGACCCTCTCAAGCAGCTCAGGGCGCAAGGTGGGAACCCATCCTGGACAAAATACCCTTCCATCACAGAGTCACTCACACCCACTCACTCACTCAGACTAGGACAATGTAGACACACCAATTCACCTCATGGGATGTGGGAAAAAACCAGTTTACCTCCTGTGATGTGGGAGTCCCCAGAGAAAACCCACGCAGACATGGAGAGACCATGCAAATTCCGCATGGACAGTGGCCCCACAGGGAATCGATTTTTTTTTCCTCATCAACATTACAACAAAATGACATTGGGCGAAACAATGTTATTCAAGGAACTGCTGTATAGACTCAGAGAAATCAAATAAAATGGTATTTCAAAAAGGAGAATATTATCAACTATGTCAAAAGCTTCAGAAGGTAAGTAATTTAAATATAAAAGTATCCATTGGAGAGAGTGACAAGGAAGTCATCAGTGAACATGGCAAAGAGAATGAAAGGGAGGGAGACTGCCACTGTAGACAGATCTTCAAAAAGGTTGGGTTATGAACAAGAGAGAAAGGGTGGGGACTGAGGGGTGTTATGGGGTCAAAGGCCTTATTTTTTCAAACGAGAATGTTTCGTCTGTGTTTAAATGCAAATGGGAAGGCAGAGGATGAAAATGAACGAAAAAGTAAAAAGTATATAGAATTACTTCCGGATGAAGAGACACTAGGTAAGGACACCTTGTAAAAGGAGGGAGGAGACAAGGATAAGTGGAGATGTGAGTGTCGAGAACTTAGCTGGTGTGTAGTTGGGGGGCATTCCTAAAAAGTGAGTTTCATTTTCTCTGCAAAGCAGTCATCTGCTGAGAACTAGAGGGAAAGTAGGAGTCAAGAGTTAGTCAAAAACTTATTATAGCAGAATGAAGTTTTGAAATTACTACATGGCAGAAAAGGAGAGAGAACAGAAGTGATCATGGAAATATAGGAAAAGCCCAGTTGAAAGGGAAGCCTCTGATTAGTAGTGACAGAAATCTATATTCCAAAAATGGTCAACAGACCAGTGTCAGGCTCAGAGAAGATCAACACACAGCACATTTCCCAGGCTGGTATGACAGAAGGCTAACAGCTTAAAAACTGGCCCCTGTGCACGGAGAGCAGTGAGAGGCCTAAGAAAGGCAAACTGCTCCAGATTGGTAGACGGTATGTTTAATAAGCAAGAGAACTTACACATGAGGCTTGTCTTGGACTTCTGCAAGATGACTAGATTTCCACACCCGCCCGCAACAATTTTCAAAATTTATATAGAAACCTTAACAGGGTTCAGTCACACGTATCATCCAGATGGTCTCAATGCATTGCTCTCTCAAGCCTGTGTCCTTGAAAATGGCTCCAGCTGTGGGAACAGTGGACAGAATGCGCATTCCAGGGAGAGGGATGGCAGTGAGGGGCCTCCGGTTGCCCAGGTCCTGCTGCCAGGTCAAATTGCGGTCACATCCTCTCAGTGACTGGCTCTTATAATCTTACACGCCCTTCCACAGTGTGCCCTGAGCAATCAACAAGGGGTGTCATTATTACAGAGGTGGCTCATTTGGTGGTTATCTGGCTATATTGGAGACCAATTCCACAGCAACAATGTTGGCACATGCAAGAGAAAACACAGATTAAGATAATGATTTCCAAAATAAGTAACAATTTTTTCATCAAGAGACCCATGACCCAAAACACTAATTTATTAAGTCCCCTAGGTTGGGGGTCAGACCACTCAGGGCATTCTTTGTGTCCTCATGTGGTTTAATAAGGTGATACACTAACAGACTTATCAGGTATAAACACACAACATTTTTCTAGGATAATGGCACAGGTGTCCCCTTATGAGGCGGTAATAATGTCAAAGCCATCTCATTTTGGAGAACAGCTTTTCTCTTTAGCGATATTTCAGTATTCAGTAAAGACAGGCCTTGCCAGCTAGCCTTTAGGGCTTGCTGGGTGGATTTAGTAAGGGTGTCTATGTATATTATAACATCCTCCAGGCCTATGGAGGAAACAAAGAAAGTGGCCAAATGATTGTACCAGTGTAAAACAGAACATACCCACCTCTCTTTGAGGAGACGGAGGTTAGTAATTTTTGTTACTATTGGAGGATTCTGTGTCCAGGGAAAACCCAGGTACAGAGGCCTAATCATTTAGGCAGAAATCATGGCAAACATTTGTGCCACGCAATCATACAGGGGGAGGACTGGATTATAGGATAGTTATGTGCTTTCTTGAGAGTGATTGCAGTTTATTTCAAAGCTGTGTTGATCTACATGCACAGAAACAGTAAACAGGGCTTACTAAGGCAAAGAACCTTTTTCTAAAGAAGTTATATGCCTGGGGCATAACTACTTACCATGACCTGCCCAGTTAGAAATTGATGATCACATCACCTTGTGAGGTTACTTTCCATAGATTCCCTTTTTTCATCCACATTGCATTAACCAAGTCCCTTTATTTCAAGGGCAATCCAGTATCTTTAGCAATATGTTATCCCACCTGGGTGCTACGGTGGCATCTCTTTCTATGTTCTAATCTGCTTTATGACCAATTGCTAAGGCTTGTACCTGAGCTAGGGGTCAGCTTCCTGATAGCCAGGGGTGTCAGTACCTTATGAGCTAAGACGTGGAAAACATTGAGGACTGACTCAGGCTCTTGCAGGCAAATCCAGTTGTCTTTCCATATATCCTAACCCCACAAGGGCTTATTCACAATTATTTATCCCTCAGTTTTCCATTGTCCAACCCATAGGTTAATCCCTTTAGAACAGCCCAACTGTCAGTGCAAAGGGTTAACAGCCAGAGCTCATGAGTGATTACCAGTCAAATTGCTCTGAGTACATGTGGACGGGTTCCCTCAACTGCACCCATCCATATACCAGGCATAAGCAGGAATTTCCCCTACTTCCTCTCTACAGTAATAAGGGAGGAGACATTTGGAGGATCAACATACTCTACCAGGGCTAGTATCATCCGCATTTCTAGATTCAGTGGGC
Organism: Eidolon dupreanum; assembly: GCA_028627145.1. Taxonomy (NCBI): domain Eukaryota; kingdom Metazoa; phylum Chordata; class Mammalia; order Chiroptera; family Pteropodidae; genus Eidolon; species Eidolon dupreanum. The sequence continues at coordinate 140,517,877 of CM053503.1, forward strand.
TGGTGGACAGGGTGCTCCTCTGCTGGGAACAGGCATGCCACTTAGTCAAAGTGGGAGTTTGAGCCATGGCAGAGGTGGGTGTATGGAACATATTTTCAACCGACCCTGTGATAGAAAGGAAAGTTCTTATGATATGTTATTTCTTCACAAGAGGCTCTACCTGGAGGAGCTGTTGTTACATGGGGGTATGTTGTCCCTTGCCAGAGGTGAGACTTTAATCCCAGGGGTACCTTCTCCTTTTATTGTCTCTGCCACAGTACCCAACTCATAGCTTCCAGATTCACAGACACATCTAACTCATATGGTAGCCCTTCAAGAGATATCCAGAGGTTTAATCTACTTCAGTTGAAATGCTCATTGTTGTCCCTCCCACATGAAGGCAAATTAATCTCATGACTCAGCAGCCCAGGGTTATACTGAAAAAAAGGGTACCCCTTTTTTGCTTAAACACTAAGACCAAGGTATCTAAGATGGTGGCAATGTTGGGCACAGCTGCATGGAAAGGAGGTACCAGCTTCTTCGATTCTCAATAATCCAAGGTCATCTACCATGAGTCATCTGGCTTTTTAATTGGCCATGCTGGGCTGTTGAAAGCACCATGGGCAGGATGAAAAACACCCAATTGGTGCAGCTGTTGGATAGTTCCTCTTATTTCCTTATGCTCCACCAAACACTTTTTGAAGGGGCAGTAGAATTATTGATTCCCATTTGCGGTTTCCTCTCAGCACTGGTTTGATTAAGCCAGGTGCAGAATTCACCAACTGAGGTTTGCAGAATTTGACCTTGTAGGATACCAATGTCTAATATGTTTTCTAGTATCAAAGTAATTTTTTAAAATCTCATATTCTCATGGTGGAGAACACCCAATTTGTAGTATCAAAGGGATGTTTCTGCCATAACCATTTGCCCTTTACAATCATCAATGGCTCTGAGGGGGCCAGAAAAATTCTGAAGGTTACCATGTATGAGAGTATATTTGGCTCCACTATCAACCATCATCGTTTGTTTATTTCTGGGGGAGCAGTGAATAGTGAGCTCCATCATCTCCAATGGCCCTCAACTGGAGGCAATCCTGGCTTGCTTCCTTTACCCAGAGCATGGGAGGCACCCATCCCAAATAAACCTGTATCCCTGAGACCTCTGCTGGAGCAGGTGAGGCATCACAGATCGTAGGAGCAGCTGGGACAGGTCTGAACCGTTGTTCAGGTTTTAGGCTTTTCATGGACCAACCAACACAAAGCTGGGTTGCCGGGTTTATCCTTTTAGATGAGATCACTGCAGTAATTTGCTTCTTAGTTACTTTTACTGGACCATTAATAGCTATTGGAATAGCCTTTTGAGTCTTTGAGTTTACTCTCTCTTTGGGGTATTCCCACAGCCTGTATTAACTCCTGGAATTTGTCAGTTTTCCTCCGATCAGCAATAAATTGCCCAACATTGTAAATGTCTTGTCCCATGATTGGGCTCAGAATAGAAAGCAGCGTCTCATACCAGGTGCTGGGGGTGGACTGGAGTACCTTAGCTTTCACTTTTGCAATGAATGTGTCCCAACCAGTGCTCAAAGACAGAGACTTAGATGGCCTGTCTCATTCCCAACTTCCTAAGAATTTGTTGTACTTCTTCTATAGATTTCTTGGGTCTCATATGTCCAGGGAGATCTCCCTCATTGGGCCACACCTTCCTGAAGGCTAAAGTAATCCAATCTGTAAGAGAACAAGACCTTTAATCTCCCAAGTGCCACGCAGGCACCAGCAGAGGGCAGGGTATGTGGTGACATTGCCCATTTTCTCTGCTTCCTGCCCAGTCAGAGAAATGCCACAAATGCCCCCACTTCATCCCATAGTCACATTAACCATGCCTGGATACTTTCCCTGGCCTTTTGCTCGAACTGGACAACTATGTCAATAAACTCAGTGGGAGTACCTTCTCTCATCGTGAACATTCTTGAATGGGGGGCTGCCCTTACTGGGGTTGTTGTTGCTGTGCTTTTGCTTTCCTTTGTATTAGAAGTTGGAGACCACGTTTCATCTGTTTCACTGTCAATCACCACAATATCCTCCTTTACTCTCTCCTTACTTTCCCAGGGATTCTACCTCTTAGCATCCTAAGCAGGCTTTGTCACAAGCACTTGGACCTTAATGTGTGGCAGCTTGAGCCCGCCGAGTTTTGTAAAATGACACACTAAGTTCTCCAGGTCATAATCCTGCTCTCCTGCCTTGTCTGCCAGCCCCAAAGCCAGCAGAATAGTGGACAGCCATTGGTTTCCCTTCTTTGTCAGTGCACTATGTGCAGTTCCTCCAACAAGTGTGTCAAACCAGCCGGTATTTTTGAGAAATCCCCGTACTCACTCAGTGGTCCACGAGCATCTAATATATGGGCCACCTCACTTCACTTAGAGACCAATGGTCAGTTAGGGACTTCCCCTTGGATGAATGCCTCTTTCCCAGGACCCATTTCTTTCATCTCCTGGCTGACTTGCCAATTGTTAGCTCCCAAACTGGCTCCCATACACAGAGGGCAGGGAGGGACTGAAAAAAGAGGCAGACTGTCCCAGATTAGGGGACAGGCAGTTTTAATAAACAAGGAAACTTACTATGATGCTTATCTTAGGTGCCAAAAGATGAGAAGATCTCCACACCCACGTGCCAGAATCCTCAAAGTTTGTATAGAGGCCTTAATGGGATTTAGTCGTGTATTTTGTCCAAATGGTCTCAACAACACATTACATTGTGTCCTGAAAAACAAGAAAATGAAGAACTTGATAAAAGCAAAGATGAAATAAAAAAATCTTAGAACCTAAAACCAATAGAATACCTTGGTCCTGATATTTAATTAAATGGAGAAAAAGGGGTTGTTAAATGCGGTAGGTAGGGATCTCAGTAAGAGTGACATGTGGGAGAAACTGTCAAAGCAGAAAGGAAAGAAGTGAGGATATTGACTCCATAGTTTCAGAAGTGGAGCAATTCCAGGAGTTGACAAGGTCCCCAGGGTGGCCATGGAAGTGGGTGACTGAAGTGGATGATTTTGGCCCTGGAAGTTCATGGAACTAACTACTAAGGCTATGGCTGTTCCTATGGATGCTAAAATAGGAGAGTGGAAAGGAAAACTATGAGCCAAAATCTTCACTGAATGAAGCAGGAGACAAGATGCTGTGGGTCTAAAATTAGTAAGAATTATTTACTGGAAAACAAGATAAATGTTTCAGACCCCATCTCCTGAACTTGGAATGTGGAAGAATTTAAAATCTTATGTAGAAAAAGATCCTTCGGAGAGATAAATTTCAGTAAAAACCTGGAGGTAGAGGTAGGGTTCAGAGCATGAGTTGAAGATATAGAGTGTTTTCATTTCCCAGGGCTTAGTGAAAAGATCAGTGAGCCAGTAGAGTACTAGAAGATTGAATTGGGAAGCAGCAACAAAAAGCACTTAGTAAGAGTATGATAACAAAGAAATTACTTCAAGGGCTTACACCATAGGCAATAACCAAGAGATATGAAGGTGTGTTTGGTTAAGAGTTTGCTAATATGTTGCCAAGAGAACTAGTCCCAGCAGTCCCCAGGTGTTTAGAAGGAATTTGGGGTTCTTGGCAGAAATCCAACACCAACTAGATTGCTTCATAGAGGGTCTTAATCCACATGAGCAGGCTAGTGAGGGATAGATGGATTTATAGCAACAGTCTAGACAAAGATGAGCCTGAAAAAGTTAGCTATGCACCTTTCCTCATCTGCGAACTTTCTTTCTTCAATGCTCTGCTGTCTCACTGTCCATTCACCACAACCTCAAAAGCCATAATCGAAATAAGCAAAGATCAGAGTACTCTGGCTTTCTACATTGACTCTGTTAAACCTCCATTTCAAGCTCCTCTGTGGGTCAGTTTCTCATTTGCAGAATCCTATTTCTAAATTTGTTTTCTGTAGGGCACCTCGCCAGAATTTTGGAATGAAAAACAATTTTATAAAAATTGGCAAAGACAATTCTTATATATTTGTCAGTTATCACAATCTCTGTCAGAAAGAGGAATGTGGCTCCTGGGACTGAATTCCCATAGTAATTCTCACAGTAATCAGTAATATCATTGACCAGACTAAGGCTGAGATAGATTCCTGTCCTCACTGTTCAGGTTAAGGTCAGCTCAAAATTCTGACAAAGAAAAAAAAAAACCTGACAAGAATCAATATATTTCAAGAAAAAAAATGTTAGGAATGAATTTTAGACTAGATGTGTTAGACTACTGGATCCCTCAAATTATAGAAAGGCACTTTGTCACTGCTGTTACTTGTCTCCTTGAAATACTCTCTTATGCACTTAGTGTTTAATTTGGGTGGAGCTATCTGTATGCTTTTGACTTACTAATCTACAAATAGGGAAGTCCATTTTAACAAGGTACATGAGAACAGAAACTGGTTACCTCTGTTAACCAAATATGAAAGACTAAATGGAGAACAGAAATTGGCTTGCTGATATTTTGGTTCTCTGGGGGTCAAGTTCAGCTGTACTTATGATCTTGTGTTTTCTCTCCATGGTTTGGGTGTTTTTTGCTAAAATGATTTTATTAGATGTGAACCAAATGCTTGCTTAAGGATTTTATGCCCAAATTTGTGCTGATACTAAGAGAATCTTTTATGAGATATTTTATTTTCCTTTAAAATGTGTAAGCTTATGCAGCTGCTGAGCTCTGACTTATGTTGTTATTTGTTACTACTTAATTTTTACCTCCTGCTTTTGAAACTGTAGCATGTGCGTAAGGAGGGATTTTGGGTGAGTTAAAAGTGCTCTTTTTGAGGCCGCATAGCAGCTTTTTCATATTGTGAGGCATGGTATGAGGTTGAGGAAATCAAGTGCACAACCCAAAGCAGAGTCTAAAATCTGGAATTATTTTCTCTGCCCATACCTTTCTCTCTTTTGGAAAGATACTCCAAAGATAAAGAAGATAATAGTCCTCATCTTCTTCCTCTTGTTCAACTGACAAATATTTCTTGAGTGCCTGCTATGGGCCAGGTGCTGTTCCAGGCATGAGGGAAATGGGGGGTAGACAAGATCCCAGTTCCTGTTCTAGCAAAAAGGAACAGAAAATTAGCAAGAAAACAATAAATATATTAATAATTATATATTTTTTCAGATGAGAAAAAAATGTGAGAAGAAAATGAAACAGGGTAATGGGAGAGATTGAAGTCAAGAGAAACTCTCTCTGAAGAGGAAACAGAGACTTGAATAACAAAAAGGAGCCAACCTTTCAAAGATGCCAAGAATGAGTTTCCCAGGAAGTGGGTGAGCTATTGGGAAGACTAAATGTGGCATGAACTTGACATGTTCAAGGGACTGAAGAAGGCCAAGAACATAGTGAGAAAGGTTCTTACTTTAATAAGGTGGAGAAACAATGAATTGAAATGGGACAAGAGTGGAAGCAGGAAAGTCAATTAGGAGCCTATTGGAGTAGGTCAGAGAAGTCACAGTGGTGGCTTAAACTTGGGGAGAAGTAATAGCGATGGAGAGAAAGAGACAGACTGGGGATATATTTTGGAGGAAAACTTAGTAGGACTTACTGATGGAATAGAAGTAAGGAGTGAGAATAAGGCAAAATGGCTGTTAGGTGTTTTTGGTCTTAACTACTTGGTAGATGGTAGTACTCTAAAAAATGGAGAAAGCAGGGAGGGGTGGGAGGGCACATATGGAAGGTGCAAGAAAATAAAATACTTTGTTTTCAAAGATGTTGAGTTTGAGATGCCTATCAGACACCCAAGTGAGATGTTGAAGAGACAGGAAGTTATATAACTCAGGAATAGCTCTAGTGAAGGTATAGATTAGAAATTCATCATCCATAGATAGATGACGATTGAAGCCATGAGATAAGATGAAATCATTAAGTAAAATAAAGAGTAAATAGAAACAGAAAGGTGGCCCAAGGATCAAGCCCCAAGGATCTCATTTTCTCTTTCTGGAAACTTGAAATTTAAAAATTACATATTTTGTCAAGCCTTTAACAAAGAGTTATGCAAGATTACAAAGTTAATGTTACAACAGATACCTTAGATACAAAAGAACCTTACAAAATATGTTTGACAATTCATGCATGTGGTATTTGTTTGTAAAAATACTGAGCTTTATATGAACCAATTCCCATAAAAACAAATAACAGTGCTGCTTTATTACCACACATTGACCCTCTACTAATCACAACCAGATCTGGAAAAACACAAATGATCGCATTTTGTTTCTTTGAACACTAGAGGGAGATATATTCACCTGCAAATCAGAAAAATCTTTTTTTTTTTTTCTATAGAACAGCTCTTTCACCATAGACTCATAGAATATTTTAAATTCTGATATTCTTGCAATAATCAAGAAATTAGTCATGCATTAAGGCTTAAATAAATTATACACATTTGAAATTAACCCCATTTCTTTTTTCACGTTTTACTAAAAGGCTATTTTATATAAGCTTATGATCTATTTTCATGTGATACCTTAGTCATTTTTCTCCTGTGCAATGTGAAGTAATAATATAAAAATCAGTTAATTTTTATTTGAAGAAATGTATAAATAAGCCCAGGAGTTCTGGTAATATGCTCATTGTAAGCCAAGATGTCAAAAGCTTTGACTCTTGACCTCATGTCTAAGCACTTGGAATGTGCTGTACTTCATCACCTTCAGTGTTTTTCAGGTGGCTTAAAGGTCATTGGCACTTTATTCTGGACTTTTTATTTGCCCAATAAAAAACTCTTCGACTTTGCTAGATAATCGCATAGATACGTAGTGTTTTCATAATTGCTTGGGGCAGCTAGAAAACTTTTTATTTACCTTGGTAATCTTTCCAAAGAACATACTGTAAGGCCGTCCTCTTTTGCTGATCAAAGGTTGAATGCAAACCCTCTCCAGCAATTCTTAGCCTACCAAATACTTTATTTGACCTTGTAACTAATTTAATAAGTCCTCTTTTCTGTAACTTCAACATTGAAATGCTTCTGGTAATTAAAGGGAAAAGAAATGTGTTTTCTATCCCTTTGGAAATGTAGAAAAAGAAGCTATTTTCTAGAGTCAGAGCTGGTATGAATCCTGCTTTAGTTTTATATTACCTAAACTTATTATGGCAATCATTTTGCAATATGTACATATATCATATCATTATATTATATAAGGAAAACTAATACCATGTTATGTCAATTATATCTCAAAAAAAAAAAAAATCCTGACTTTGTCTCTACTGGTTGATGATGGTAAACAAGTTACTTTGCATCTCTGGACTACCATTATCTTTTCTTTAAATTGGAATCATGACATTTTAGAGTTTTTGTGGTGACTATTCAGATAATGTATGAAAAGTATCCAGCTTAGCTCCTACTAAAAAGCAGGCATTCTAAGCTCACTGGGATTTCCTCTGTCCTTTCATGGAAAATGCTTTATAAAATGACCCTATAAATCATATGTTCATAGATTATATGCTATCAGGTATTTATTTGTCAAGTGCTGGTGATATGTACAGAAAAATGACACGTGCCACATATGCAAGGCAATCTTGCAGGAGAACAGCATGTGGCCAGAGCTGTAATGCCCTGTGCTCTACATGGCTAGGCCAGATATAGAACCTCACCAGGGATCAACCATTCCTAAATATGGGTTTGTAAGCAGGCGGAGGGTTGAGGAGGCACTGAAAGTCTGATGAGAACTATTATCCCTGAAAGAAATGACTTCACCCTTCTCTTAAATATGAATTCCACCTCTTCATTTGCATAAAAGTCCAGCTGAAATCTTCCTTTCTGTGACTGATCTTCCTAGCCTAAATAAACTCATCTCCCTAAACACCTGTAACAATTATTCAATTCAATCATCTGACAATTTATACCGTACATTGCGACTTAACCATTTCACTTACATCTGTCTCCCCAACAAGATAAGATCCTTATAAGTCATGACTGCTACTATGTCATATATCTTAGTGCTTCATGTTAACACATGTCACAGTGCTCGACATGAAGCAGCCATTAATACATAGTTGGATGCAATTCCATGTCAGTTTTCCTTTCACTTACTTTGTCACATGCAGTTTGACAATAGAACTCATTAAAGGTAAGTGTGTAGGTAGGTTTAAATTATTCTGAGTACTCACTCTCAGTTGGAACAGATTAGTTACCAAGACGTAATGGCCATTACTTATAGATATAATAATATAGCAGAGAAAGTGTATGATAAACATTTTCATCACCAGCAAACCATTTTTTTCTTTTTAAACCCCTCAGTCAAATCTTATTATTTGGCCATAAATATGAATGAGTAATGACTTGACACCTGTAAAACTCTAAGATTGACATACATAACTCCATTTTTACATACACAGAACTGAAATAGACAATGAGATTTTATCGTTATTTATATTTAAACTGCTGAATAAAAAGGTGTTGAAGCTAGAATTAGAATGCCCTTCAAGGTCATAGAGGATAAAGAATCACACATGAAATGGATCACCTGCTCGCCAAGTGTCAAACCATAATAGAAAAGTTATAATCCTAAATTTTGACTCCTTAGCAGCTCTGTGATGTGACTTGCAGTGTGACTCTGCTGTAGGGTGACCCCATCTTTTCTCTAAGGAGCAGCTAGGTAAGGTCATATGTTCTTCAAGAGGGCAATACAGAAAAGTATTTTCAAATACTAATAATTATAATTGAAGCAACATTATTTCCAAAAGAGTTCCATGGTAATATGCTTTTTAAAGAATATTCAAGTAATGGTAACAGTTTTTAAAAAGAAGATGCAAAAATAATCACTGGGATGTGAAGTACAGCATAGGGAACATAGTCAATAACATTATAATAACTATGTATAGTATCAGGTGAGTACTAATTGGGTGTTCACTTTGTAAATTATATAAACATATAACTACTATGCTGTACATCTGAAACTAATATAAAATAATATTGAATGTCTATTCTAATTGAAAAAAATTTTTTCAGTAGATGCATAAAAAATATGGAAGCAGACTCCTTCCCTTCTGCTTTTAATCAGTCACGAATCTATTAGCTGCTAAATTAAATATTTAATTAACTTTTTTTCTAAATTCTACACCATCTTCTTCCTTTCATATCCCAAATCTTCAAATGGATGGTCTTTACCCATTTAATTCTCTATTTCCTTGTCACTTAATCTCTTTGAAAATCTTCTATGATCTGGCTTCTATTTCTACAATCCGTTGAAAGAGCCTTAATATCACTAAGGACTTTGACTCGCTTCTCATTTTACTTAACTGCTCTTCAGAATTTGATGCTGTATTACTTCCTCCTTAAAATTATATCCTTCCTGATCTCACGTGACTGCCTCACCTCGTTCTTCTTGTTCTCTTACACTTTTATGGCTCTTCTTCCTTTCCTGTCCATCATTTTATAGATATTCCTTAATGTTTTGTTGGTGCTTTTTTGCCTCAGTTCTCATGCCAATAGCTCATCTAATCTTAAAGCTTCATTTATCAACTTGATGCCTATGTTCTCTGCTATCTTCTGTCTCACTTGAATACCTATCTCTTGTGCCCAGTTGCCTACATGATTTTCAGTTTAATTACCTTACTGTCCAAAACTACACATCCAACACATCCAAAAAATTGGGATCTTCACATCCCAAAGTTTTCATTTTACCTGCAGCCTTACCAATTTTCTAAGCTCAATGTCTTGAGTTGATCTTGGTTTTTTTCCTGTCCTCCAAATCCCAATTCAGTCATTAGTTTCTGTTATTGTTTTTTCATAGAAATGTCTTACAGATCATCTCTTCCTTCTAGATAGACCTCACTAGGCTCTAAACACCTAGACAACTATAAGGGTCTTTTGTTTGTTTATTTGTTTGTTTTTGGATTTTTTTTTTGTCCCCAGTCTATCCAATATATACACTTAAAGGCTGAAAACAATAAAATAATCCAGAATGATTCCATCTTGGGTTTTGTGCCATCAGAATCTATTTCAAAGATATAAATCAAACTCTATTTCATCTATTTCAGAAAACTATCCATCAATTTCTTCCTCCTTACAACCCAGTTTTATCTCCTACAACCCACTTCTCTATGCAGAGTCTCTATTTTGCAACATAGAACCTCTATTCAGATTGTGATCCTCTACATTTTGACTGAGTTTACTTTCCCTCTGTATATTTTCCCACACGCTCTCGGCATGCACCCAAGGCCTGGCGCACCTGAGGTATAATCTGTGGTTCCCCCTGGGGCACAAACCCAGGACCTTCTGCAAGCAGACATGCTAACCACTACACTATGGAGCCACCCCCAGTATATTTCTTTATCTAACTTTATCTCAACCCAACTCAAAGGCTCTCTATCAATAAAACTTTTGCTCAAAAAAATCAAACAATGGTTTATCCTTTTTTAAAATAATAATAATTTACATAATATAATCTTCTAAATTATTAACCATTATCATTTGCATAAATACTATTCTCTCATCTTTACCTTTTATATTTTTTTCCATTTCTACTTATTTATTCTTTAAGTTCCAGTTCAAATATCACTTCCTTTGCTAAATCTTCCCTAGCCATCCCAGGTGCTTGTATCCCCCAAATATAGCTGGCATGGTTTTAGACACGTAATTGAACAGATGCAAAAATCTTCTAGCTGTTCTACATTTTAAAAAATAACCTTAATGAAATTAATAGCCTTCTCAGACCCAAATACACAAATTAAAAGGGAAAGATATTTTTCAAGGTTAAGTTACTGGTATAGCTAGTAGAAGCAATAAATAGAAATGAACTCTCAGAGTTACTCTGTTTTCAGTGAAATTAAATAATAGCTTATCACTATAGCTATAAAATACTTATCGCTATAGTCTATATAATAATCATTATTTTTGTTTTTATCATTTTTCTCTAATTATAAAAATAAATTGATACTACAATGGTAGATACATGTCATTTTACATTTGTCAAAACCCATAGAACATACAACAGAAAGAGCAAACCTTAATATAAACTATGGACTTTAGTTTATAGTAATGTATCAATATGTGCTTATCTTTGTAACAAATGTGTCAAACTAATATTCACAATAGTAATAGGAAAAATTGGGATAAAGGAGATTAAGTGTATAGGAGCTCTCTATACTTTCCACTCAATTTCCCTATAAACTTGAAACTATTCTAAAAAAAAATCAAGTTCATTAGATTTTAAAAATAACATGTTTATTACAGAAAATGTATAATGTCATGTAAAAAAGCACAAGAAAGAAAATTAAAGACATCTTTAAGCCTACTACTCCATCATTGCCAGTATTTTGATATCCCTTCAGTGTACCTATTGTTCTGTCATCTCTCTCTCTCTCTCATCTATCTATCTATCTATCTATCTATCTATCTATCTATCATCTATCTATCACTGGATGATAGTTTACCCATTATTATGTGACTAGTTTTTAAAAATATTTAATCATATATCATAAACATTTTCCCTGTTATTGAAGACTCTGCTATAATAAAATATTTAATAATCACATGTTATAAGCCTCTTTATTTAGAAGCAATATTTCTAAGTTTTCTCTCAGCCTTAACTTCTACAACCTGAATATACTCATTCCTTTTACTACTTTCCAAACCTATATTATTGTTTTATCCTTAGCATTCATATCTGAGTTTTTGATATTTCTTTCTCATGATGCTTTCAAGTAATTTATTTATTATAATTCCTGATTTTCTATAAAATAGTCTCTTCACACAGAATCATCTCTCTATTTTTCTGGCACTAATGTTTCTTTTCTGAACACATCAGATCATTGCTAAGAGTAGTTTTGGATATAAAGCAGGATATATACTGTTTTATGGCACATTGATGATAATTAGAACATACATTAAAATATGCCAACAAATCTAAGACTCTTTTCTACTTGATACATAATTTCCATAATATATGATTTGGTCCTGGCTTACTATTTGGGCTTATTTAACCAGAAACTTAGAGATGGAGGCTGGTTAGAAGCAGCACCATGCAGTCTCTCTGTATTAGAGCAACATAAAGAGTCTTTGAATTAGTGTACATGGATTAAAGTAGTCCAAGTGATGGGCCAAAACTGTTTATTGGTTCTGGTTTGCATTGTTACTGAGAAGTCAGCAGTTATTTTTAATATTGTTCATCTGTATGTGATGTTCCTTTCTTCTGGCTGCTTTTAATATTTTCTCTTTTTCATAGATTTTTAGCAATTTTAGTATGTATGTTTTGATGTGATTTTGTGTTTATCTTGCTTTGTGTCACCAATTTACTTGGATTATATTTTTCATCCAATCTTGAAAATATTTGACCGCGTTTCTTCAAATATCTCTCTGCTCCAATCTATATTTTCTCTCTCTGATGATCCAATTATATTCTGATTGTCTGATCTCTTCCACAGGTCTCTGAGGCTCCACCCACTTTTTTTTTGAGTCTTTGTTTTCTGTTTTTGTTTTGATAGTCCTGTGCCCTCTCTTCAAGTCGTTGTTTTTTTTCTGCAGTGTCAAACCTATCTTGCAATAAATTTCATTTTATATGTTGTACTTTTCAGTTCTATAATTTCTATTTGATTTTTTTTAGATTCCATATCTCTTTTAGATTCTCTTTTTGTTCTTTCAGCATATGTATGCTTTTCTTTTAATCCTTGAATATGTTTATAATAGTGGTTCAGAAGTTCTATATACCAAATTCATCATCACAGTTACTTCTTCTTCTATTTATATTGGCTGATTTTTTCTCTGACTGTATAACTGGAACTGGCATTCTTGGCAGTTAACAAAACCCCCACATTGGGTTCTTGTTCTGTGGGGTAAGAGCTATCATATTGAGAAGAACAATTGGAAGCCTCTGGAACAACCTTCCACCTCTAGCAAAGAAGGCATGTCAAAACAAATATTGCATCTTGGGCTGGGGAGGTGGTATGTGGACAGATGGCAAAAATTAGTGCTATTCCTAAATATCTAAAAGAGGAATATTTCTGTCAGTGCTTACAGCAAGAGTTCCATTGAATTATAAGTTATGACTTCTATTTTGGCACTTGAGGCAAAAATAAAATACATTTAGATTGAAAAGAGGGGCATAAGTACAATTGCAGCAAACATTAAAATATAAGAAGAAAATAGTATGAATAGCATTATGCCCACACATTTAAAATATAAATGATATGGAGATATTCCTAGAAAATAATAACTTACCAAAACAGACCCAATAAGAAATAGAAAATCTTGCACAGCTAATTGTCTATTAGAATTCAAAAAAGTGTGTGTGGGGACAGGAAGAATGCAAAAAAAAAAAAAAAAATAGAAAATCTGAATGATCTTATAATCATTATTGTAATTGAATCAGTAATTAAAAGACTTCGTAAAAGGTAAAACTAGCTCGAAAATTTCCATATGTGAATTCAATGAAATATTCAAGGAATATATTCTAATCTTAAACTTTTCCTAAGACTAGAAAAAGAGAGAAATATCCCAACTAATGTAATAAGCCCAATTGAACCTTGTTAATAAAATTAGACAATGGCAGTATGAACAAAGAAAATTATAGACATTCTCACTATGGAAAAACCCTAAACAAAATATCAGCAGGCCAAATTGAACAGTACATAAAATATACTAACACAAGAATTATTTACCACTAGAAAAATCTATTAATATAATTTCCCTCATTGTGGTTTAATTAAAAATATATTTGGTCTTTGTTCCATGTTCTTGGCACAGAGCTCCTAAAATCCTTGGAATTTCCTGAGGGATAGGAGTGCCTGTTATTATTCACAATGAGCCCCTTTCTACCATACCTTCAGGATGGGAGCTGGGCACCAGAAAGACCAAGCACAGGGAAGGGAAGGTGGGTATGGAGGTGGAGGCTGGGGATTGTGTAATCACCAGTGGTCAATGAGTTCATCAATCATGTCTACTTAATGAAATCTTGATGAAATATTCATGAACAGTGAGTTTGGGAAGCTTCTAGTGGGTGAACACATCAATGTGCTAGGATGATGGTGTGCCTGGAGAGTACCTGGAAGCTCCCTTCCTGCACTTATCCACCTCCTGTTACCTCACCTTGTACATCTCTTCCATTTGGCTGTTCCTGTATTATATCCTTTATAATAAAATTGTGGTCATAATTATAGAGCTTTCCTGAGCCTATGAGTCACTCTATAGAATTATGGAACCTGAGGGTGGGGAGAGGGTGACTTGTGACTGGTATCTGAAGTGAGAACAGTCTTGTCACACTGAGCCCTTAACCTATGGAATCTGCCCTAACTTGGGGTAGTCACTGGCAGAATTGAATTGAATTTTAGGATACCCAGTTGATATCAGAAAGTCAGAGGATTGTTTGTGGAAAAGACAGAACACTGATTAAGAAATAAGAAAAATCATGATCATTTCAAAAAATATAGTAAAAAAATAGGCGACAGATCCTTTAGGTATGTTTGCTTAGATCCCATACCAGTGCACACTGGTGTACTACAGTAGGGTACAGGGGAGTCAAGATTTTGAAGTCTTGTGAAGGCCAGAGCCCCTAAGCTCATTACTTCTTCAACTTAAGCAGACTCATTCATTTTTTTCTACTGTTGTGTATGAATAGTATATTTTTCTACATGTGCTATTATTTGAAAAAGTACAGATTTTTTTAAAATAAATGAGCTTCACTCAAATAGTAATGCTTTGTCCCATTGCTCCACCTTCTACTCATTAGTGGGTAAAATCTATTGGTTTCATTTGAGTAGATTTTCTCTATTTAAAATTTAAAAATCTGTAACCACTAGGAACTTGCTTTTTTCTTCCCTCCATGCCTGAGCTAATATGACATAAGAATCATGGGTAACAATGTGTTTTGCAAATGCAAACTTCCCTCATTTGGGCTGAATCAGGGTGAAGGTTGATGGAGCAGAGTGTTAGCAAGCTCATTTAGCCATTACTCGTACCCTCCAATGTAATGTTTTCAGAAACTGACCCCAATTTTTTAAATCTCCATTGGGCTGACTGATTCAGAACTTAAGTAAAAAAGAGCTATTTTATTTATTGACCTCTTAATATGCCAATGCATATAATATCCAAAATGAGGAGTTTTCTGGATCAAAATTCATAGATTAGCCAAAATTGAAACCAGGTTCCTCAATGGCTTACAAACTTTCTACCCGCTGCAGTAGTTTTTGTTAATGATCTCTCTCCTGCTCTTATTCTCTCTAAATTGTCACTGGAAAATCTCCTTGAAAACTCATTAACTAGCTCTAATCTAAGCCACCTGTCCTCCTATATTTCTACCCAGTAAGATACCATGACCAGGATCAGATTTGCCCCTTCGAGCAAAACTTTTTGCTGTTCTCTCTCCCCTTCCACTTCCTTCTTGCTCTGTCTATGAGAATCTTCCTTTCATAAAGGACTTCAGTGACTCTGCCCCATGAACTAAATTCATGCTTGGTGAGTTTCCAGCCTCATTTTTTTTTCTATTTTTCAATCTTTATTGGCCAGTAGCCCCTCTTAGAAATCAGCACATCATGACTCTATTCTGGAATATGTACCTTCCAGGTGACCTTCATGTAGAAGAAACTTTGAGCATTGCAGGCTCACTTCAGTAACATGGCATTGAGCAATCCCCTTTTGGAGGTGTTTATTTTAGTGGCTCCTCTGTCAAAGGACTCTTCCTTCTGCAATCTGAAGAAGAGAATTTCCACCGATCATCTTGCTGCCAAGCCTTTGTCCCATCACACCTTTTTACTCTGTCACTATACTCACACACACACTCGCTCACTTTTCCACTATTAGCACCCACTTTAATCACTTATTTCCATACTCATGGATACAAAACACTTTTATATTAAGAGATAGTTAACGTTTCCTTTTGTCATACAATCATTATCTCTATAGGTTTTTAAATTTATTTTTAGTAATAATCTTATCTAAAATATACTTCCATACGGCATGGTATCTAGCCAAAGATATCCAGAAGGTTTGCTCAAAAACAACTCTCATTGGGTCAGCCTTTATTAAATCCTCCCCAGGAGCTGATATTTTGAGAACAAAATATTACTGGTAAAGAGAAGCATGTGAAGTTTCCAAAAGCAAAAGCGTATGTAACCAATGAAAGGATAAAATTTCAAGGCCTGTACAGTAAAGCAGCTGTTAGATGATTTACTGGAAAATTTCTCCAAAACATAACAGAGGCTTCCTACTACAAAGGAAATATTTTCCTTCAAGTCCATAATATTAAAGTTCAATGTGTTATGTACTCAAAGGACCTCTCTAATAAAATCTGGGATTTTCACAATAACCTTCACCTTAGGGACATGATTCTCATTTCATCCCTCTGAACAGCCAGGGCACCACTGGTGTGAGATTCATGATGTGTGTTCTGAACTTCAGAGACATATTCCTTTTGTGCAGTTTCCAGTATCAATAACAGAGGCTAAGACTTCACTTCTCAGGCATACAAGTGACTCATGCTAAACTAGGCAAATCAGATAACCTCTCACTTTCAATTAGAGAAATTATCTTAGACCTGCCAGCAGGGCACTGTGTGATTTACAAGACAATGAGGACAATTGCAAAGCAATATTTGTGGGCGGGAAGGGAGTGGGAGGTGTTGGTGTCAAAAAGAGAGAGAGAGAAAAACAGACTATTTCTAGTACTTCCCTTCGCTTTCTAAATGGATGACTAGCACACAGAGAACTTTCTTAGTTGCTCTTGCACCTGAGCATTTTGGCCAAGTCCTGGTGGAGGTTGCTGAAAGCGACGAGAGAGTAAAGATGATTTTAAGTTGTGTGTCACAACTTACTCTTTCTAGTTACTCTTTGTAATGTTGTATTTACATGTAAACACCCTCTGCCTCATACTACAAGAAGGGCCCCACCTGTACAAAGGGCACTGCTGAGTTTGCTGAGGGGTAATTACTCCGTAGACTTTGATCCATACTTTAGAAGCAAAAGTGGCAGTGGAGAAGAGACACCACAATACAAGCTGAAGTCAAAATAAGAGGTGTTCCCTGACATTTGCCTCTTTTACTATTTTGAACACGCCAACTAATTCCAGCCCTACTGTCCCTTAATGTTCCAGAGGTGTGGGAGAAGTCCTCTTCAGCACACAGCTCTGGATCCTGATTACTGATGAGGAGGCTGCTCTTAGCTTTGGATGTTCAGACAGAAAGAAAGGGCACTTGGCTTCAATATGGGCATCTATTTGACCCTCCAGGCTAGACATCCTACTTTTCTAAAGAAATGAACATGGAAATGACCCAATGGCAATAGGAACATTGATACAGAAATGATTTGTTCAATAACTAGGACGAATGTCCAGAGTGACTACGATGTAAGCAGAGGACTGAGCTATCGGAGTGCAGGCTCTGGCTCTGCCTCCTGAGGCCAGTCAGCAGCAAAGGTTTGAGTCCCCATGTCAGTGACTCAGCTCTGCTCTGCTCTGGAAAGATAAATTAGGTGCCACGTGCTTTACTCCTGGTGAAATAGATTATTGGAGGAGGGGCATGTAGAAAGCAACAATAACAAAAAAAATTCCGGTGATACAAAAGGTGCATAGTTAGCCTATGATGAGAACTTTCTCTTTTCTAACGAAGATAAAAATTATTTTCAAAGCTGTCTAGAACTGTTAACTACATAAACCGTCTGAGCTGCACTGATACAGAAGAAGTCAAGTGTCACTTCCAATGACACTCTGTTCAGCCTTGGTGAGAGCACCCCCCACCTTGTGCGTTGCCACCCCAGTACCAGCTGAGGAGCAGGTGTGAAGTGTGTCTGGATCACAGGAATGAACAGTCCCAGGGCCTAGTAGCTCTACTAGGCAGGAGATACAGTTATAGAGTTATTGTTTCAGATGTGTATTAGACAGCTTCCATTCTGCACTCTATGGGTGGGCATGTCCCTGGGAGGGCAGGCCTCCTTGGTTCTCACTCATCTTCTTTTGCTAATAGACTTCATTCAGGGTTCAGGCAGCAATGTGCTGAGCACAGTTAGGCCCAGGGATGAGTCATTATTGGCCATTCTCCTTGGCTAGTGATTGGTGTAGGGATCAGACCCAAAAAGAATCACCTTTTAGGGGCTTTGGGAAAAGCCTTTTCTCCTTAAAAAAAAAAAAAAAAAAAAGAAAAGAAAAGAAAGAAAGAAACTTAACATGACTGAGCAGCTGAATTAACCCACCCTGCAAACTTACCTCTGGACTTTTTATTTGAGGAGAGGATAAACTCCTTATTGTTTAAACCCCATTGGATATGGTAGAAATTGCTACTAAAAGCATCCTAACTGGTGCTCAGTGCTAAGAACATCAATTCACTTTCTGTTTCTGGAAGAGTGTTACAAGCCACCAGCTATCAGCTCCCCATACAAGCAGAGAAAATAAGCACTCGTGGTAAACTGTGTAAATTGAGGCAGTTGCATTTACTTACTTGTAAAATGGGTATAGCAGTAGTATTTATGATAATTAATTTAGTTAGTACAGATAAAGCTCAAAATAATAGTGCACAGAATAAAGACTCAACGTAAATGTCAAATGTTATTATTATGGAGGTGAGGCAAAAAGGATTGATCATTCTGGGCTAAATTAGGGATTTCAGTAGGAACCGAGAGACAATCACTTGCAAAGAGAAAGTTTATGGCTGAGACTGGTAATACAAAAGAGACAGTAATTGCAGTTTAACAATGTCTTCATCATGCTCATTCCTTCCTCAAGAGTATGTGGGTAATCTGACTGCGACAGCAGCTCTCATTATTTATTTCTCCAGGGTTGGTTCAGTTTACCTGACACAGTAGGCTGAATAACGATTCCCAAAGATGCCCATTCCTGATCCTTGAAACCTATGGCTATGTTGCCTTACATGGCAAAAGGTACTTTGCAGATGTGATTAAGATAGGGATCTGGATATGGGAGATTATCCTGTATTATCCAGAAAGGTCCAATTTTCTTATGAGAGGGCAGAAGGAGATCAGAGTCCATCGTGGGAGATGTGCTGATGGAAGGGATTGTTACATAGGAGAAAGGAGGAACCCTAAGCCAAGACATGCAAGCCCTTATTAGAAGCTGAAAAAGGCTGAGAAACTGATTCTCTCCTAAACCTCCAGAAGGAACTCAGCCCTTCCAACTGTTTGAATTTAGACTTCTGACCTCCAAAACTATAAAGAAATAAGTGTGTTGTTTTAAGCCAAAGTTTGTAGAAATTTGTTACCAATAGTAAGAAACTAATATTTCTGGCTAATCAGGTGAGACATGTCCGCTACATCCCTGTTTGGATGTTTCTGCTGCAAGTAACAGATGCTTCAACTCAAAATGGCTTAAACAGTTAAGGGATCTATTATCTAACATATTAAAAACAGAGTAACAGAATCAAGGTGTTATAAGTTGGTTATTTCAACAGCTCAAAAACATCATCAGAGATCCAAGTTTTCCCCCAAATTCCTGCTCTGCCATTCTCATCATGGTTTATCTCTTCAGGTTGGTCCACTCAGGCTCAAAAATGGTTCTTGTTGTTCTGATGACTAAATCTTGCACATTAATGTCCAAAGGATGGAAGATATAATCACTTCTTACATGTGTCCCTTTTTAAGTTCCAGGAATATTTTCCCAGAAATCCCCAAAGAGACTTCGCCTCCTGGGATGATGGCAGGGCTAGCTAGCCCCTTCCAAAGGACGTGACAGCCTACTTTGTAGTTTGCATTAGTAAGGAAGAAGATAAATGGTAGATAGTGTGTATAGCAAACACATTCCCTTCTCAAGGACCTTTTTGAGCAGACGACATCAGAAAGAAAAAATCTTCCAAAACAAGAGGGCTATCTTTTTGGTGAAGCATGCAAATGTCTGTAACACTCATTATTTTTGCTCAAAATCTTCATTCATTTATTAACATGGTTCTTTGCTTAGAATAACCCCCAAATACATGTTTACTGAATCAAGGGTCAGTAGTTGTTATTTTGTGCCTCCAATGGTATTATCTTCTTATTGTTTGATTTTCAACAGCTGGGTAGGTATTTAGAATTGGCAATTTCATTAACATAGATATTTGTATTAGCTTGAATAAAAATAAAAATACAAACTCTTATATAACATTTTCTATGGGCCTGTCATTATACTAAGAACTTCACATAACTCATTTACCCTCAGCCATGTGAAGTAGTACTTGTTTTTAAGCCCAATCTTATAGATGAAGAAATTGAAGCCTAGAGAGGAAAACCATTACTAATCTACAAATTCCTCCTTGGAAAAAGTTAAGCAATGGCAAGGACTGGCTCTCTAATGATCTTTTAAAATGAAGTAAAAACAATTTAGGAAAATTGGCCTAATATATGATATAAACTACAGGAGAATTTTTATTATATTTAAAAAAGTTTTTTTTTAATGTAAAATTAGACAACATAAGCAGCATTTAAACCTAAACTGAGAGGTAGATGAAAACATAGGACAGAATGAAAAGTGTGTCTGTGGGAAAGGCACCAAGAGAAAAAAGATAAACTTTATAAATTATGATTCAGTGCTCATGAACCACAGGAAAAACTTGAGATTTCAAAGAGTTGATTTGGAATCAAGATCATTTGTCTTTCCCTAGCTGGAGACCAAAATTTTAATGGCTTTTATATGTATGTAGTTATTTCGACCTTTCTCTGTCTGAAATAATATTTTCTTTTAAAAACGGGTATGGTTGCTACATAGTTGCTACATAGCAGAATAGTTGCTACAACTACTCTAGACAAAAAAGCTCTATATTATATTTTGGCTATTGGGCTTTCTAATCACTATCTACTTTATTGTTCTTAGGTTTAGATATAATGGAACAAAATAATTTTATCAATTCTTGCATACAGATAGAGACAGTAATAAACTTCATGTTAAATTCATTATGATTCCCTTCAGGGGAGATAATGATGCCTGCAAATGGTGGCATCATTATGTTTATGTTGGTTGGCACTGCAGTAGAGATTGAGACACTTTTTAAATAATCTACAAAACAATAGGAATTTCTATATCATGGGAACAAAAATTCCCTCATCCAAATCCTATTAGACCTGACAAGGGTTTCAGTGAAGTTAAATAGTTATTCAAAAATGGAACATTTTAGATTTCGTGATATAAAGTAAACCAAGGAATGCCTTCAAGAACACAAAATCTTGAAATACATACAAGAGGTGTGAGGTTAATTTACTGTAAATTCAAAGTATGAAACACAAAAATTCACAGCACAGAATAGTTTTCATTGTGGCAGTATGTTGGTTTAATTCTGTCTCTACTTGAATAGATCAAATGTCTGGAAAGAAAAATATAAAATGTTGGTCATTTATCTGGATGATTCCAAGTAGTGATATATTTGATATGGCAGAGATAAAATAGTAATGATCCAGATTTTCTTCTTTTAGCATTTGATATCTGAAATTGTTCTTCATTCAACGATTTCCAAAAAGGAGTTAATTAAAAGACTTTGTTGATAATTGTAAATGTATTTCCCTTTAGCATTTAGTTTTCCCAGATTAACTTATTTTTACCAAGCATGTTTGGAAAGGCTATTTCCTCTGAATATTCAGATTTTAAATTGACATTTCTGTGGCCCTCTGAATCACTGCTGGTAGAGATTTAATTTGTAGAATGCATTGGAAGCTAATTTGGCAATATATACAAGAATCCTACAATGTTTGGGTATTTGACCCAGTGTTTCTGCTTCTAGAAATCATTTTCATGAAATAATAACACAAAATTCAGAAAACATATATGTGTTTGATAATATTTAATTGTGCTAGCCAAGATAAGATATAATCTAAATGCTAATAATAGTAAGATTGCTAAGTAAAATATGATATATCTACTAAACATGATGTTATTTTTAAAATTTATAATAAAATGAGAAAATTCTTAAATATAATGAAAAGCATTGAGGCAAGCAGAAGTCAGAAGCAAAACTGTATTTGGCATTTGATCTTAATATTAAAAAATGTATATATTTTTAAAAGACTGAAAAAACATATCTTTGAATTTCCATTACAGAGAGAAAGGATAAATAAGTTGTGTAGGCTCATGGTAAACATTTTTAAGTGAACTTTAGCCACATAAGCCAACATTGATGAATCTTAATAACATACCAAGAAATAAATATATCAAAACAAGCTAAACTAAATATATTATTTCAACATACATATATATACATGTGCATGTGTGATTGTGTGTGTGTGTGTGTGTGTGTGTGTGTGTGTGTGTGTGTGTGTGTATACATATGAAACTAAAAACAGGAATGGTGATAAATAGAATTTGGGACAACAGTTATCTCCAGCAAGAGGGCACTGGGTCAGGAGGAATAGGGAAAAAGCAAATAGATACAGATCAGTTATTGGTAACTTTCTACTTCTTGGGCAGGGCAGTG
The DNA here is from genome assembly GCA_028627145.1 of Eidolon dupreanum. NCBI lineage: Eukaryota > Metazoa > Chordata > Mammalia > Chiroptera > Pteropodidae > Eidolon > Eidolon dupreanum. The sequence continues at coordinate 140,540,182 of CM053503.1, forward strand.
GGTCATTTGCTATTCGTTGTGTTATATAATGATGAATAAACAAAATAAAAGATGACCATGTATGAGCCAATGACAATAGCATACTACAACTGAGAATTACGATTTATTCAATTCTCACCATTCTTTGAAGACAAGATCATTAGTGACCTTTTGCTCTTTAATACATTTCTACAATTTCTAATTTCTATGATTAATATTATACTTTAAAATTTTAAAAAACAATAAATTGATCTAGAAAGCCTGTAGATATAAAAATTCAAAAGACATATTATACCTGAATTTAGATGAACTAGGGCAGGCATCTGAACCAAAAGCCAGGGTTTAATTAACACTAAGCTGAAAACAGTGATTATATCAATCCAGGCCAGATTTTTCATTTTCTTAGTCTTACAATTCAATTTCTCTTCTGAGAATGTGACTATGCTGGGGCCTGAATGTAAGGGTTTAAAAGTGTTATATTTTCTCATAATAATGCTAATAGCTAAAATTGATTATTAGTATGTGCCAAGTACTATGCTAAGTGCTTTTCCTCCATGGTCGGATTTAATACTCACACTAAACATATAATAGTTACTACTATTGTCTAAATTTGACCGATGGGGAAACTGAGCCACAAAGAAGAAGGGTGCCTTGCCCAAGCTCACACAACCAGTATATAAAGGAGCTCAAAATTTGAGCCTAGAGTGAGTATGGATCACAAGTCTTTCAAATGCTGATCTTCATAAATACTTATTTACCAAAGTGGAAGTGTAATAAGTCTAAGAGAGGGGCCTAGAGTTTGGTTCTTAGAACTATGTGTGAGGGTAGATTTAGGGGCATAATCTCCCAAGTCCTAGATCTGGAGACAGATTTGGAGAAGTACAGATCCCAAGATTGTTAAAGGCAGAACTCAGGCTCAAGGGCCACAATCACTTTGGTTTATATTCAGATTTCACCACATACCAGCTTTGTGACCTGAGAATGTTACTGGAATCCTCTGCTCTTGATTTTCTATGATTGTAAAGTTTGAATAATAGTAGTACCTACTTCACAGAGTCACACTATGTATATTAAATGTGTTAATTCGTGCGTAGCTCTTAGAACAATGCCTGGCACCTAGCACTCACTAAATGTTAGCTATTATAATTCTAGAGAGTATTTTCCCAGTAATTTTTTTCACTTTTTATGAGTTTATTTGAGCCCAAACTGACTACAATTGCTAAAAAGCAGGATCTCAAAGGCTCTCTCCCAGTATGTAATCTTTATTTTCCTCTTTCTCTCTCTCTCTCTCTCTCTCTCTCTCTCTCTCTCTCTCATTGTACATTCATAGGTTGCTTTGAATTATTTGGGAAATGACAAAAGGTATAACTAAATGTAGAATGAAAAATAACCTTTGTAATATTAATAAATCCATTTGTATGATATTGAACAGAGGCTTAAATAACATAAGCTGGTTTTCTTTCACAGTTGAAAGAACATAATTCTAGGAACAGGAGATTTGAGTTCAGGATTTGGCTCTGTCACTAACTATACGATCTCGAATAAGTCTCAACTCTATCCGCCTCAATATTCTCATCTAGCAGTAAAGATAATAACATCAGGACAGCCTACCTGAGTGCTTTATTCTGTCATGCTTTGGCAGGTTTGTTCTTTCATTCTATGATCCACATTTGGTGACCAGCTGCTCTGTGCCAGACTCAGTAATAGAGGTGGGACAAGCAATGTCTGTTACCTTGAGGAATTCAGGGTGAAGGAATTGTAGCACTGGACTGGGTGTGTGCATGCACATGGGTGTGTAGGAGTGGGGAAGAGACCAAAGCATATATTCCAATTACAAATGATGATTTTCAAATTCTGGAAAATACACCAACCGCACACAGAGGAATAATAGCTGGCATTATCTTGGCCACTCAGGTACAGGTCTTTTTCTTTTTAACATGAAACATATGCACATTTTCTTAGGACATTCTATCTATAATTGCCCCCATCTGAAATGTGAATTTTGCATTTGGTTTGGATCCTTTAAGATTCCCAAACCTTCAACTCAGCTTCTCAGGACAGAACATTTGTATTTGGCAGAAATTTTCCCACTGTTTGTGCCCAATTATTAAGTTAGATAGAAATAATGATATTACTGCTCTTTCATGCTTATCATCCTTGACATTTTTTCCTTGATGTTTTTATAAATAGAAACTTTATTCATTGGCTGAAATCCCATTTAATACTATCCAATGTCAAAGGCAGGATTTGGTACACCAGTCTCCTTGGAGAAAAGAATGTGGGTCTCTAATTTGATTACAGATGGAACTGAATTTGATAGCCCAGGACTATTTGCCAATAATATTTTTGTGGCCACAAATAACCTGGTAACTCAGTATTTTAATTTTGAGTCAGGTCAGAAAAAGGTCTGCTTTGAGTCTTATTAGTCATTGCATATTTCTTCAAATGTTCATTTAGTGCCCACCATGTATAGGTCCATTCAGAGCAGAAAATCTCACCATGCTGACCAAAGTCATGCCTAGGTGTCAAATGTTTAGGTACCCCAAAATTCTATAACTGTGCATCTAAATAAAGGAGAAAGACTCCAGAAAAAATAATCTAAAGATTTTTTTTTGTTGTTAATCTATTATCAGGATATTTGATATTACCTAGACTAAAACAATTTTTTTCCAAAATCTTGCTTCTCATAAAAGGGTGCTTGGCCTCATAGTGATAAATGAAATAAAAAATAAAACAAAATATTATTTTTCTCCTATAGAATTGGTAATTAATTGAAAATTGGTAATACCAAACCTTGGCAATCACTCTTCCTTAGTTGTTAAGCCTTAAAATATTAATACAATTTTTCCAGAAGAAAAAAAAACTAATATTTTACTTTGACCTTTCTCCTTTAAGAAATTATCTTAAGGAAATACTTACCAATGCATACAAAGATTTGCCTTCAAGGATAATCACTGCATTGTTTTCAACAGCAAATAATTTAAAAAATTAAATGTCGAAAAATAGGGGATTGATTAAATAAAAGATGTTCTACTCATACGATGATATGTTATATAATCATTAATGTTATATTATTTTGTGGTAAGCATATATTTATGATATATTAAGCAAAAGAGACATTGCCATACTAGCAGTAGTAATCCCTAATCACAAGGATCTAAGTTGATTTTTGATTTTTCTGTTTGTTTCTCTGTATTTTTTATGGTGAGTGTGTTTACCACTTTAATAAATATCATAAAATATAATGTAATAGTTTCAATAAGAAAAATATGTAAAATCTAATGTAATACTTCTTAAACTTGTATAAACTTCTAAATGCTAGTAAGGCAAACAGATATTGGCAATCACCTTATAATCTCTGTGAGACTAACTTTATTAAAATTTATATTTTACTAATTTTTATCAATTTAATTCCAAAAGATATAGAATGTAATATTTGTTGAAGATACTGTAAACACATAGGATTCTAGTGCCTCTGCTAAACATTTTGTATAATACATGAAGTGGTTGTGCACTCTTTCAGTGGACAGCTGAGATTTGCAAACTTGCACTCCTGTCCATGGGAAGCACGTGGAAATAATAGGAAGAGCTGACAGATGTAGGTACTTTTGTAGTTGAGTTTAAAATAATAGGGGGAGAAAGCCAACACTCATTGGTACCCTGTGGTGGCCTGAACAAATCCCTGTGTCTGTCCCTCGTTGGTTGTGTAACCTTGGCCAACTCACTGAACTCCAAAACAAGGATAACAGGGTATAGCGATAACATCTACCTCTTCCAGTAGTTAAGAGATTTAAACGAGAAAAGGAAAGACAAAGATGGAATTGGCATTATATGTGGCAAATAAATACTCAATAAACTTTAGCTATAATTCCCATCAAGAGGTTCATCAAGTGGTTGGTATATCTAAAGCCTCCTGTTCAGTTCTGTATGGCCAGAACTGAGGAGGGAATGTCAAAGACCAAGATCAGCCAACAATGCCCACAATCCACAATATTCTCAAGGAAACAGAAAATCCAGTCCATGGAAAGGAATTGAACTTGGAAATGCCCTTGCATTCCTACTCTTATTTTCGAGTGTATGCACACGTGCATCTTAATGAAATCCTTTAAAAAAAAAAAAAGCAATACAAGAGAAGAGGTGCTGCCCACCACAGTTAGAATTGCAAAGCCTTGGGGAGCAATATATTCAGTGCTTTGTGACCCAGAATCCAGCAGGGGTTATGCTTTAGGGACTCCTCTTTAAATTGCATGATTCTTTTTTTCTTCTTTAAAGTTGTTTAAATGTTACCAATCATTTAAGTCCTCGGATGGATGAAAATCTCTGAGCATATTGGTAAGGTTGCTGAATCTCAGAGATGAATGTCCTGACTAAAGGAAGGGCCTGATTTATTCAGAGCGCTGAGCACAGGGAACAATGACCACTTTATGTGGTAAAATAATTAACCTGCTAAAACAATGATCACTCACAGGAAAAATGTAAGAAAAGTTTACTTAAACTGAGAAAGTACTGATGAGTTCACTGTTTCCTTCATGTAGGATGAGTCGCTGAAAATTCTACCTTCATGTTCCTAAAGTAAAACCCCTCAGTCCTGAGCAGGGCAGGAAAAAAAAATTGCTTCCTGAAAAACACAAAAGCTTATTTTTTCAGATCTTAAAAAGAGATATAATTTAGGAAAAGGATAATCACAAGCAACACTTTCTGCTGAGAACACAAACCAAAGCAAAAAAAAAAAAAGTTTACGGACATTCCCAAGAAACCGCTATTGCAAATCTCATTGGAACTTTAATTCATGTGGAGGCTTTGAAACATCAGCACACAGCAGGAAATGAAAGGGCATGTGAAAAATAAAGGACAACTCCAGTTCCTCCTCTATCTATACCTCTGGAAATTGCAAAGAAAGTCCTTATTTTTAGCAAAATTGCTATCACATTTACACACAGCAATTCCAGACATGTGTCCACAGCTCTGTGCCAACATCACTGTATCAATTGTGGATCCAAACCCACCAGAACATTTTGTTTTTCAAAAGCAGTTTTGTCTTAGAATACATTCTGTGGAGAGTAGGGAGTGAAAACTGTTGTGGATAATGAGAACTCAAAGGCCTGAAAAGAAAAGAAATCTGCTAGAGATCTCGAGGAGTACACTGTGAAGAAAAGTTCCTCTTTGCTCCCAGTGAATTCCTCAGCAATTAGTGGTTTGTCTTGAAATGATAGCAGTTACAATAACTGTGGACAGAGATCCATTGCCTGCCTACATCATGGGAATATCCTTGGCATCCGAGAAAAGGAAATTTCAAGTTATCGTGTCACAAAATATATTTTTTGAAGCTTTATGGTTCTCTATTTTAATAATATATGAAGCAAACAAACAAAAAATAAGCAAAGAAAAATTGTCCTTAATCAAGATTTCATAACATTTCAAAGTACAGGGTTGGCTTTGTACTACAAAGTATTGTTTCTGAACAAGAAAATATGCTTCAGGATGCCAAGCTACTCTCCAAGAAGTATCTTAAACACTTGGAGAAGTAAAATCCAACATAAATTGTTGTGGGATTTTGTAGGTAAGATGACTTTAGCTTCTGGGCATAACTCAAAAAGATATAATAATGTGCCATGAAAAACCACATACTTCCAAAAGCATCAGAATTCGTTAAAGACAATATATTATTTTAGTTTTACATTTTTGTGCCTCTTTTAAGACTTCATTGCTCCCTCCCGCATCAAATGCCTGATTATAAAAGAAATGCATGCTTATCATAGATAACTGGAAAGCACAGAAAAAATACCATCTATCATTCCACTGTCTTGGTGCTGACATGATTAATATACTGGCATATTTTTTCCTTGACTTTTTCTTACATATTTTTAAACACAGTTGAAACTATAGTGTGTGTGTTTTCATTTAATGTATCATAGAAATTTTTCAAGGTCATGGAGAACACTTCATAATTATCATTTTGAAGGTAGCATCATGCTTCATCAGATAGATATACCATAATTTGTTTAACTGTTTCCTATTGTAGATTTTGCACAGTCTATTGTACATTTGTACACTCTTTGAGTGTTTTGTTATTTCAAGTAATTAAGACCTTTTCTTGCTAAAGCATGAAAAAATTATACCTCTATTTATTTATACATACATGCATAAATCTCAATTTTGGGTGTTGACACCAGGTATTTTGATTTATCTAATATTTGCTTTATTTGGTGCAATTTCTCAAAAATTAAGACTTTTTTATATTTAGAATATATAAAGAACTCCAAAAGTTAATAAAAAAACAAATAAATTTTGACAAAAATTATTTTAAAATGAGTAAAATATTTGAATCAACATTTCTCCAAGGAAGAAACACCAATGGCCAACAAGCACAGGAAAAGATACTCAACGTCATTAGTCATTAGGAAAATGCAAATCAAAACCACAAAGAGATATTACTTCATACCCACTAGGCTAGCAATAATCAAAAAGACAATAACAAGTATATGGGAGGATGTGGAGAAATTGGAACCCACATACACTGTGGGAATGTAAAATTGTGCAGTCACTTTAGAAAACAATGTGGCAGTCCTTTAATAGTTAAACATAGAGTTATCATATGACCCAGCAACTCAACTCCTAGGTATATACCCAAGAAAAATAAAAACATATATTTACACAAAAACTTGTACATAGCAGCATTATTCTTAATGGCCAAAAAGTGTAAACAACCCAAATGTCCATCAACTGATAATGGGTAAACAAATGTGATATGTCCATACAATGGAATATTATTCAACAATAAAAAGGAATGCAGTAATTATATATGCTACAACATGGATGAACCTTGAAAACATTATGCTAAATAAAATAAGCCAGTCAGAAAATATTACTTATTTTATGATTCTAGTTATATGAAATGTACAGAATAGGCAAAGCCATAGAGACAGAAAGTAGTTAAGTGGTTGCCTGGGGCTGAGAAGGTTGGGGGATTTAAGTAGCAAATGCTAACAAGTACAAGGTTTCTTCATGGGGAGATGAAAATGATCTGGAATAAGATAGCAGTGATAGTTGCACATTCTGTGAATATACTAAAAACTATTGGATTGTACACTTTAAATGGGTGAGCATTTAAATGTATGGTATGTAAATTGTATTTCAATAAAAAACTGTTTTAAATGAGGACTCTTAGCACATTATAGAAAATGTTCAGACTTTGACTCATTTTTCATAGTTTAAAATGTACCAATAATGGACCCATCATATACTTGGCAATATAGTTGGATACAAAGCACCATTTGGTATCAAATTTATTAATATGTGTTTGAGATGATTTTGTAGCCACAAGGAATAATTATTAAAGTTTCCAGTCATGTTTCAGAGAGTTGACTCATAAATTCTTGCCTTTTTAAGAATAGAGTTTAGATTAGGCTTTCTGAGTGAAACTTAAGAAATATTTTTGAGAGAAATCAATCTAATACATAGGTTTTTATTATAAGTTCAAAACAAATGTGAGTTATCTCTACCCAGGGACTGGAATAAGATCTATTTACATTTAAAATTTTGACAAAAACTATAAAAATCTCATATATAGTAAGATTATTTCCATTTCTAATCTTTCTAAGAATAAATGTAGTCTGATCAGTTTAATTTAATTGGCATTTGTTTAATTTTTCACAAGCATTTTGACAGCTCACAAATGACACCTATTTGAGCAGTTACACAAATGGGATGGAATAAGGAAGTGGCAAGGTTGAGGAAGAACATGAGGGATTATAAATATTTCTGTGGTTACTTTGCAGAAAATATAACTAGGGATAACTTTTAAAGTCTATCTTAACCATTTTCACTTTTGCATGAATATATTTTAGATCCTTTCTAAGAAGAGGTTTTCTTTAGATTTGGAGAACCTGAGTACAATTCCTTAAAGGAATTGGGAAGGGAACATAGATAAGAGGAAATGGGGTGCTTATAAAAGTAGAGATGAGTTTTGCCTACCACTGCTCATGCAGTGCTACTCATGAACATACAAGAGCTCTACCTCCTGACATCGTTTTAAGTAATTGTTCCTTTCTGTTGATAGGAATGTTCTATAAAAAACATTCAAATTCCTTACATTCTTCATCCAGTCACTTCTCTCCATCCTATTTTACCTCTCTCCTTCTTCCAAACCATGTCCTACTGAAGACTTGGTTTCAAAGCAAGTTAATATGACTCTAATATTGACACCTGAATTGTGAAAGTCATAGTAGGAAATTGCTCAATTTTGCCAGCTTCCTCCAAGCTAGTCACCTTATTCAATCAGCTATGCAGTGACACCTCAATTTATATCTCCATGGCTGGCCACACCTTTGAGCTCCAAATCCATATAACCAAAAACCAGCATCACAGTCATTACATCAAAATCAAACTCATCTTCTCCTCAGAAGTGCTCCTTCTCCAGTGTCCTCTATATTCCTGAATGAACAAACATCTAAATGGTGCTCAAAAGCAAACCTTGAGAATCATCCTTTATATGCTCCCTCATATTACACATCCAAGTAATTAGAGAGCTCTATCAGTTCTAACCCTCATGTCTCACTTGAATCTATCCATTTCTCTCAGCTTCCTTAGCCACCACCATCTCTTGAAAGGATGACTAAAATAACACTCCTAGAGGGGGTCTCTGCCTTCAGATTTACCCCTTTTCAATACATCCTCCCCACAGTGTCCAAAATACAAAATCCGATTATGTGAAACTCTCATTTAAAATTTGTTAATACCACCCCATGACTTTAAAGTAAAAGCCAATTGGTGAACATGGCCCCTGCCCACCTCTCCAGCCTCTTCTCTCACTTCTCTCTGGAGGTCTTTCCATTCCTCGAATGAGCCAGGCATTTCCTGCCTCAGAGCCAGTTCTGCCAAGAGAAGGTCTTCCAATGAAGGCTATCTTTACAAGAGATTTCTCAGATGTTATAGATAAAGAATTATGGAAGACTCATTTTTTTATCAAGTTCTGCTCCATATGTAGCAAATTGAGCATGAATACAGGTGGTCTGTACCATATCTATTTGTAGAGTACAAATGACCAATTAAGAAACATTACTGAATTATTCACATTTCTCTTTTCTATTTAGCAAACGCTACATTCTGTAATGCTGTAAATATTGCAATTTAGATTATTCTATCCTAAGACTTTATGATACATTTTTAGTTTTCAGTTGAACATATAAATTAAAATTTTATCCAAATGTTTTTTTAATGATACAGATTCCAATCACTTTTTTCTGTTTTTTTTTTTTTTTTTTTTTTTCATTTAATCCTGGAAAATGCCATTCAAATCTGGTGTGATAGAAAGGGCAAAGAAGCATTTGAAGACAGTGAACTTGAGCTCAAATCCCAACACACAGTAATTAGGTAATGTGAAAAATTGCTAACCTCTCTGAGACTCAGTTTTCTCACCTACAAAATGAAGATAATATTTGATTTGCAGAGTTATTGTGAAGATTAAACAAAATGAATAGATTTCACCAGCGAAGATGGCAGAGTAGGTAAATGCTGCACTTGCCTCCTCTCACAACCACATCAAAATTATAACTAAACTACATAATAGCCATCATTGGGAGCCACTTGAAGTCTAGCTGAACAGAAGTCTTACAACCAGGGACACACAGAGGAGGCCACCTTGAGATTGGAAGGAGGTTCAGAGAATCAGAACAGTCTGGTCCCACACCCGCATGTGGCGGTTGAGAAGCAGGAGAGATCTCTCTGCTGTGGAGGTCCCCTCAGAAGAATGAAGGACCCTGGCCTCACACTGGACTCCCCAGCCCAGGGTTCCAGTGCTGGGAAGAGAAGTCCCCACAACTTCTGGCTGTGAAAACCAGCAGAGGTTGTGGCAGAGTGAGAAGGAGTGCTAGAGGAGTCACAGACTTTCTTTTTAAGGGACTGGTGTGTGAACTTACTCACTGATGGACTCGCTTACTCTGAGCTCCAGTGCTGGAGCAGCAGCTTAAAAAGCTCCAGGGACATATAGGGAGGAACTGAGTTGTCTGGCTTGAGGGCAAGGGCTGGAGGGCCAGCTTTCTCCCAGACAGAAATGCTGGCAGAGGGCATTGTTTCTTTGTTGAACCCTCTTCCACTTGGCTTGCAGACTCAAGCAGCCACTATACCCGAGTCTCCATCAACCTGGCTAACATGAGTAACCCCACCCTGGTGATTCCTTGAGACCCTGCCCCTCCCAACTTTCAGGTTCACTCAAGCCACTTCCAGTGGCTTTTCCATACACACAGCCTGGCTCACGTCGTGTACTTTCCTGAAATCTCTCAAAGGTTCACAAAACCTAACAAGCAGCATCTGGCCTCAGAATGCCCTATTTCTCTTGCTGAGCAGCCCCAAGCCTGGCATCAGCAGTAGCCAGCCTCAGTTTGTGGCTTGGCCTCTCTGGGCATTTCTAAGCCCAGTGCAGGTGGTGGCCATCTTGAATTATTTAGAGGCTCATGGCAGATGTTCCCAGGCAGGGTACAGGCTGTGGCTGAACCTGGCCTGTGGCAGGGCACCCTCCCAGGAGGCCCTGGAATACACACCCAGTGGCTGGCTTCGGTCTGAGCTGGAGCACCACACAGGTCTACATCCGAGGATGACACACACAAAGGGCAGACTAGGCAGGCACCAGAACCCTACAAAAGCAAATTCTGCTCTGTAGGATCAGCCCCTGCACAATAGCTCCTCCACTGTAGTCACTGCCCAGTCCTCAAACCAATTACCATGAGGATCAATCCCTCCCATTGAAGTACGAATAGCAACCAAGGATCGACTACAATAGGAGGGCACACAAACCCATACAAGGGACACACCTGGAGCACCTGGCTCAGATGATCCAGGAGACTGTGCTTCTGGGCCCCACAAGACACCTACTATGTAACGTCACTCTACTAAGACCGGGAGACATAGCAGCCCTACCTAATACATAGAAACAAACACAGAAAAGCAGCCAAAATGGGGAAACAAAAAACGTGTTCCAAATGAAAGAACAGAACAAAGCTCCAGAAAAAGATCTCAACAAAATGGAAATAAGCAGTCTACCAGATGCAGAGTTGAAAACACTGCTTACGAGAATGCTCAATGAGTTTAGGGGAAGAGTGGATGAACTCAGTGATAACTTCAACAGAGATAGAAAACATAAAAGAGAATCAGTCAGAAATGAAAAATATAATAACTGAAATGAAGAATACCACAGGAAGAATCAACAGTAGATTAGATGAAGCAGAGGATCAAATCAATGATTTAGAAGATAAGGTAGCAGAACACACCTAATCAGGACAGCAACAAGTAAGAAGAATAAAAAAAAAAAAATGAGGATAGTTTAAGGAGCCTGTGAGACAACATCAAGTGTACCAACACTGGCATCATAGGGGTACCAAAAGGTGAAGAGAGAGAGCAAAGAATTGAAAACCTATTTCAAGAAATAATGACAGGAAAATTTTGTAACATGACAAAGGAAATAGACATACAAGTCGGGGAAGTACAGAGCATCTCAAACAAGATGAACCCAAACAGGCCCACAATGAGACAGATCATAATTAAAATGCCAAAGTTAAAGACAAAGAGAGAATCTTAAAAGGAGCAAGAGAAAAGCAGTTAGTGAGTTACCTCAAGGGAGCTCTCATAAGACTGTCAGCTGATTTCTCAACAGAAACTTTGTAGGCCAGAAAGGATTGGCAGGAAATATTCAAAGTAATAAAAAGCAAGCAACTATAGCCAAGATTACTCAACCCAGCAAAGTTATCACTTAGAATCGAAGGACAGATAAAAAGCTTCCCAGACAAGAAAAAAACTAAAGGAGTTTATCACCACCAAACTAGTATTACAAGAAATGTTGGAGGGACTTCTTTAAAAAGAAAAAAGAAATTAAAAAGATCAGAAATATGAATAATAAAATGGCAATAACTACATATCTATCAACAATTACTTTAAATGTAAATGGATTAAATGCTCCAATCAAAAGATAAGGTGGCCGAATAAATAAAACAAAGCCCTTGCATAGGCTGCCTGCAAGAGACCCACTTCTAATCAAAAGACACACACAGACTAAAAGTAAAGACCTGGAAAAAGATGTTTCATGAAAATGGAAACAAACAAACAAAAAAGCTGGGATAGCAATACTTATACCAGACAATATAGACTTTGAAACAAAGGCTATGACAAGATACAAAGGAGTAATCCCACTTATGGGCATTTATCCAAAGAAACTCAAAACGCTACTTTGAAGGGACATGAGAATCCATATGTTCATTGCAGCATTACTTACAATAGTCAAAATATGGAGGCTACTTGAGTGTCCATCAGTGGATGAATGGGTAAAGAAGAGGCAGTACATATATACAATGGAATATTAGTCATAAAAAAGAATGAAATTTAGCCATCTGTAGCAACGTTGATGGACTTAGAGGGTATTGTGCTGAGTGGAGTCAGACGGAGAAAGACAAATAGCATATGATTTCACTTACATGTGGAATCTAAAGAACAACAACAACAAAAAAATAGATATAGCGAACATTTTGATGGTTGCCAGATGGGAGGAAGGTTGGGGGGTGAACAAAAAAGAGGAAAAGATTAAGAAGTACATATTGGTAGTTACGAAATAGTCATGAGGATGTAAAATATAGCATAAAGAATATAGTCAATGATATTATTATAACTATGTCTGGTGTCTAGATTTATCAGGGTGATCACTTTATAACTTATATAAATGTTTAATCACTAGTTGTACACCTGAAACTAATATAATAATCATATGCCAACTGTAATTAAAAAATTAAAAAATCATTTAAAAATGTTTAAAAATTGGGGGAAAATGACGTAGATGATAGAGGCTCTGTTCATCTCTCTGGTAACAAAATCAAAGTTGTGACAGAAACAAGGAGCAGCAGCAAGGAAAAATCACCTGGGATCTAGATGAACGAGCCGTACAACTAGGGAGAAATTCAAGAAATCACCCTGCAGTGGTAGAAGGTAGGATGGGGCGAAGACACGGGGCTGCCCAGTCTCAAGCAGCTGAGTGAGACGGAGGCTGCCACAGCAGAAGCCTCTTAAAGGAACTGCATCTGCGAGCAGATTTTCACAGTGAGAGACCTGCTCACTCTGAACACTAGGGCTGATTCGGCTGTACGCAGGGGGCAACAGGAACTTACATTGTTGGAGTGAGGGCTGAGGTGAGACTAACTCTGTTCAGAAGTGCCGGCGATATCCATTGTTCCCTGTTGAGCTCTCCTCCTTCCAGTGCACAGACACAGCGCCACCATAGCTGTGAGGTCATCAAACTGGATAACAGAGGTCCCTTCACCCAGAGGATTCCCTGAAACCCCACCTCTCCCAACTCGGGCCCCACCCAAGCCACATCCAGGTATATCCTCAGAAAATCAGGTGCTCCTTGCTGAGCAGCGCCAAGACTCACACTGGAGGCAGCTGGCCTCGGTTTTCTGGTGTGGCCTTTTGAAGCAACGATAAGCATAGCATCTGTGGATTGCTTGCTGAATCTTAACAGGTGGCCCGGGGGGGGCAGAGGCTTGGGCTAGTCTGGCCTGTATTGAACCCCTCTCAGGACTGTGCCACTGGACACCTACTTCACAAATCAACGCTAATAAGACCGGGAGACTTAAGAGCTTTGCTTATTACATAGAAACAGACACGGAATGGCAGCCAAAATGGGAAGACAAAGAAGCAGAAACCATATGAGAGAAGAGAACAGAGATCCAGATATAATGGAGTCAAATAATCTAACAGATGCAGAGTTCAAAACACTGGTTATAAAGATGCTCAATGAACTTTTAGGAAGTATAGATAAATTCAGTGAGAACTTCAACAAAGCGATAAAAAAAACCCATAAAAATAAAAATGGATATTATAAAAGGGAACCAGTCTGAAATGAAGAACACATTATGAGATGAGAAGTATATTAAATGGAATAAACAAAATGAACAAAGAAAAAGATCAAATGCCCTATCTAGAGGACGGGAAAGCCAAGGACACTCAAACAGAATGGCAATAGATGAGATGTCAAGACTATAAAAATAATTTAAGGAGTATATGGGACACTATAAGGGCTCCAAATATCTGTCTGATTGACGTACCTGAAGAAAATCAAGATGTTGAACAGCTGTTTGAAGAAATAATGATGGAAAACTTTCCTAAACTGGTGAAGGAAATGGACATAAAACCCCAGGAAGTTCAGAGAATTCTGAAAACCAGGGATCCAAAGAGGCCTGCACCAAGACACATCATAATTAAAATGCCAAAGCTTAAATACAAAGAAAGAATATTAAAAGTAGCAAGAGAAAAACAGATAGTTACCTATAAGGGAACACCCATAAGACTGGCAGCTGATTTCTCAAAAGAAACTATGAAGGACAGAGGGCTTGGCAAAAATATTCGACATGATGAACACCCAGAATCTACAACCAAGAATAATTTATCCAGCAAAGCTATCATTTAGAGTTGAAGGCTAGATAAAGAGCTTTCCAGACAAAAATAAGCTAAAGGAATTTATCACTACCAAGCCAGTATTACAAAAAAATGTTGTAAGGACTTCTTTAAGAAAAAAAGAATAGGTATCAGAAACAGGAATAAAGAATAGTAATAACTACATTCCTATCAATAAGTACTTCAAATGGAAAAGAATTTAGGGCTCCAACTAAAAGGGTGGATGAATGGAAAGGAAAACAAGACCCCTACGTATGCTGCCTACAAGAGACTCACTTCAGATTAAAAGACACGCACAGACTAAAAGGAAGGGGATGAAAAAAGATGTTGCTTTGATGTACCTAGAAGGTATTTCAGTCAAACATAGAAAGATAAACATTATATGATTTCACTTATATGCGGAATCTAAGGAATAAAAAGAACAAACTAATCAAAAACAGACTCACAAATATAGTGGACAATTTGATGACTGAGAGAATGGGGTGAAGGGTTAAAGAAGTACAAATTAGTAGCTGATGGATGGTCACGGGGATGGGGAGCATTGCATAGGGAATGCAGTTAGCATTAATATGTTGTCTAGGTAGACGGTCAGGGAAGGAGGGAGCAATTGAGGGGATCGTTTTAAGAACTATATAGATGTCTAACCAATGTACTGTATACTTGAAACTAATTAAAATAAATAATTTTTTTTAAAAATTAAAAAAACAGCATAAGTAAAGGAACCAAATATAATTCCTGATTCATAGTGCACTTTTAGCAAACTTTATTCTTTCTTCTTGAATTTACATCATATCTCTGAATACAGATGTACCCATGGGTGATTTTTTTATATATAGACACACAAACACCCATTTATAAACACATACTATAAAGACCTTCCAAAACTAAACTGAAATTTAGATACAATTTGTGGGACTATTTTTGTGTGTTGTTTGGAACACTGGAGCAAAGCCAAGGTAATTAAATCTCTTACAAATTTAGTTATATAAAAGGCCCTAGCCATTGGCCATTGTAATTATTCTATTTCTGGGAAGAAAGGAGACAGGTTTATTTGCAGTATCCCATGCTTAATCATTAGTATTAAATGAATTAGGGCCAGAACTAATCAAAGAAGAAAACAGCTGATTACTGCTGTTTTGTAAAAGAAAGAAGTAATTGATGTTCACATAGGTTAAGGCAGCCAAAAAAAAAAAAAAAAAAAAAAAAGCCTCCAAATAAATAGCCCAGCTCTTTTTTCTCCCTTTATAACTTGTTTTCAATGGTCTTTGGTCTGTGATTACTTAAATATTCATTTATTTCAGAAGCCTTTTTGTGCAAATTTCAATTAAAAAGCCAATCACGTTCTTAATAAATTAGGCTAACAACTTCTTTCAAAGGAAGAAATAATAAATCACAATGTTTCGTCTATAAAATTTGACTTTGTATGACTGTACTGGCAGCTAATTCAATTATAACCAGGGAAGATCATGAAGTCTCATAGATTTATTCATGATGATTGATTTGTAGGGGAAGGAAGGGTTATGATATGCCTTATATGACATGGAGAATCTGTTATGTTTTATTTGTTCAAAATTTTGTTTTATAATTTTCTCTATATACATTTTGTACTCATTTGTTTAATATTCAATATAACTAGAGGAACTATACACTTACGGTTTTGTCTGTAATTGGTGACCTAGTTGTATTTTACCATCTAGCTAGAAATATTGGTATAATTAGCATATGTCTTTCTTTTGGACTTTCAAAGAGCCATTACAATCACTAAATTTAAATTCTGGTGGTGAACCACAGAGGGTGGGAATCCTTTTGACTAATTATAAAATAATCCCTTTTTTTTTTTTTTTTTCTTTTTCTGAAAGTTAACCACAGCATAAGGTTGGCACAGGACCTAAACATGAGAGTTTATTCGTTGGGTTCTGACCAGACTTACACTACCCTGCTCATTAGAGGATTTTTGAACAATTTTTTAGCGATATTTTTTTAAAAAGGACTTAATCAATTCCAATAAGCTGGAAGATCAGTTTGTTTCTTATACATAAAATGTGTACTTTTCCATATAAAATAGAAACTCGTGTGCAGGGGTTGGGAGCGGTGAGGAAACTATATGCGACAATGTTGGAACATCTCTATTCTTATTGGAAAAAATTGATAAATAAAAATGTCAGAAGATATGGAAAGGCCTGTGATGGTTAATTTTAAGCTTGATGAGCTAAAAGAGGCCCAGATAGCTGGTAAAACATTATTTCTAGATGTGTTTATGAGGGTGTTTCTGGAAGATTATTAGCATTTTAATTGGTAGATTGAGTAAAGATCATCCTCACCAATGCTGGTGGGCATTATCCAATCAGTTAAGAGCCTGAACAGAATAAAAAGGCAGAGGAAGAGTTTGCTTTCTTTGTTTGAGGTAGGACATCCATCTTATCCTGCCCTCAACATTGGCCCTCCTGGTTTTCCGGCCTTCAGACTTGGGATGGAATTATGCCACCAGTTTTCCAGGTTCTCCAGTTTGTAACTGGCAGGTATAGGACTTCCCAGCCTCCATAATCACATGAGCCAATTCTTATTTTATACACACACACAAACACACCCACACACACTATTGGTTGTTTCTGGGGAGAAACCTAATGCAAGGTCTTTGCTTTTAGGCATGGAAAATATTACAAATGAGTTCAATTGATAGATATGGAGCGTTGAGAGTGCAGTCTACTGGTTTCGGAAGCTAAGGCATGACCAAGCTCAGAGTCCCCAAGGAAACATCTACGAGGTGTTGATGGCACATGAGAATCACAGTGTGTTGTATCAGAACCTAATGGTGATTTCTAATAAAGACATGAAGCTTATAATCCTACAAAGAGGGCTATTGAAAGTGGTCTTACTTCGATCAAGACTTAGGAGCCTGCCTTTTCCAGCCCCTTCTCAGATATAAGAGCTGGTTCTCACAAAATAACTTGAATTATATTCCTGAGTAAGTCAGATTTTTTGGATATCCTTGGACTATACTGCTTTTGTATCTAGTGTAGTGTTTTTCAAGTAAGTGTTCATGGATACTATTCAAAAAGATGTTAACATAGTCAAAGTAATTTTAAAACACACTGCACACTAAGTTTCTCATTTGGAGATTCCCAGTATAAATTAAAGACTCCAAGGAATCCTGCAGTAAACATGCATGTTTAACACTGTTGAACATGGTGTTCCCAAAACATAATTGGGTACACATGCTTTCTTTCTTTTTCACACATCTAATAACATTATGAGGAACATGAGTTTGGAAAACATTGATGATTGTATCAATTAAGATGCTTTCAGCTGCAAATAACAGAAAAAAAACAAAAGAGAGTGGCTTAAAGAAATAGGACATTTTAAAAAAATCACCTACTGAAAACCTAAGATGACTGCTGCCATTGCTTCAGTGGGATAATAATGTCAGGGCCAGCATCTCCAAGATTCCTTCGTCCCTTCCTTCAGTTACAAAATGGTGGAAACAGCTCCCATCCAGGTGGTGGGGAGCTGTGGAACTATCAGCATTTCTGGTTTTCTTCTAGAAATCAAAAGCCTTTCAGAAGCTACTCAGCAGACTACTAGGTCATCCCTAGCTCCAAGTGAGCTAGAATAGCCTCTGTTCTGGAGATAAGCAAAAGAGGAGGTCGGCTATAGTTAGTGGGTTAGCCAAACCACAGTGTCTTCAACAATGGTAGAATTACTTTTAGAGATTTGCATTGTAGTTGTATGTGTTCAGCTTCCACCAAGAGACACTGTTAGAACCAGTTATGTGAAATCTACTGGTGTTTCTCTAGTGAAAGCATTCTGTTCATGAGGATGTTGTCCAAAGCAATAGAATATAATCTAATAAGACCCACATGAGAAACTCTTCTCAGACTCAATGCTATTTTCTCCCTCCATGCTATGCTCATTAGAGACAATATTTACCCCACACAACCCTTTTGGTTCTATCTTAGCCCTAGACACGACATTCCTGGTATTGGAATAGTCTGCACAGTCTTGCAATTCTTAATATGCACTGGGGAACTGAGCAAAGTTCTTGCTGCTCCAAGACCTATAGATCTTATTACCTTCTGAGACTTTTTAATACTTTCCAAACTTATTTTCTCAATAGATTTAAATATTTGCAAATAAAAGCCTCAGTGGAATTCTTTTTTATTCTTTTGAGTGCTAATATATACCTCCTCTGATGCAAAGAGCAGTCTCCTGATATAAAAGGAAAAAATACGAGCAGAATTTATAAATTAGTATTTCAAAAATTATTTGGCCATACACTTTACACAATAAACTCTTTAATCACAAATTAAGATGTTTGGTATTTAATGCCTGTCTCTCCTGATACATTGTAAGCTCCACTTATTTGACCAACACTGTTCAAGGATTCTTACGTTCCTCAGTTTTTGCTAAATTTTCACTCTTCAAAGCACACCCACCTCCAATTCCTTTGCTCTCAGCAGACAACAAGATGCAATCTTCTCAGTAAGGAGAAACTGATCAGCCCATTACTTCATACCTCTATTGTCATCCACCTACTTTTTCTTCATTTTTGTCTGTCAGGAAAAGTATTTTTCCTTATTCTAGCCAAGGTTGACTCCTTCAATTGTACTTATGATCTCATTACTTTCTGCCATTTTCTACCATTAATCCTCTTTAACTCATACATTTTAATTGCTGCCTTCATGTGGACTTCTCTTTGCCTACTAATATTTTCAAGTCCTCCCCATCCTAAAACATTTTTAAAAACACTCTACAAACTATTGTTCTCCTCCTCTTCCTCTAGATTTGGAAAACTGATATATACCTGTGGCCTCTACTTTCTCACTATTTTCTCAACTACTTGTTAATTCACCTTTCTAGTGAAATCATTATATCCAATGACTATTTCTAAGTCCTTTTCCTCTTGGAAATCTGCTTGTTAGACAAAGTCAGTTTAGATGAAACTCTGCTCTCTTTCTGGCCTCTCCTCCCATCTCAATCATACTAGACCTAAAAGAACCAGTTAGAATATCATCGTGATAATCTAGATCAAGGTCAATAAACTCAATTCAGTACATTGCCTGTTTTTACAAAGTTTTATTGACACACACATTCATTTATATATTGTCCTTGGCTGTTTTCATGCTCCAACATAATAGCGGAATTGAGTAGTCGTGACGTGATACTATCTGTCCTGCAAAACCTAAAATACTTAATAACTGGCCCTTTGTAGAAAATGCTTGTGGCCCCTTTCTAGATGATCTAGATAACCTAGATCTAAATGAAAGAATGTGTACCAGTAAGAACCAAGGGGAAATGACTATATGATATTTAAGGAGATACCATTGATGGAAATTAATGACTAATTGGAAGAGGTACAGTAGAAAATTGGAAGAAAATTTGTGGAATGACACCTAGAAAGACTTCCAGTTGTGATGTGAGTAAATAATGCTGTGTTAACTAAGGTAGGTAACATAAAACTGGGAAGTTTGGGCGAGGAGATGATAAAGGGAGAATATGATCATGATTTTACTTAAAGCTATTTAACATTTGAGGGTACTTCATATTATCAAAAAAAAAAAAAAAAAAAAAAGATAATTGCAGTGCCAAGGAGAAAAATAAAGGCCAAGGAGAAAAATTGGGACTCTCTACATTTCACAAAAAGATGATATGAAACAAAATACTCCCAATTAGAGTTTCAACACATCAACTTCTCCTTCCTATAGATCCTATTGTCAAGTTCTGCACACCATTTCTTTCTCATCATACTTCATATTTCTTACATGATTTTAGCATGTACAGTTGACTCTCATCATTCAGATTCCATACTTGCAAATTCACCTGTTTGCTAAAATTTATTTGTAAATTTTAAATCAACATGTGTGGTGCTTTTACTGTCATTTGCAAAGTGGTGAAAATTTTGAGTTGCCTGACACACTTGTTCCCAGCTGAGATTAAACAAGGTGACACTCTTGTCTTATTTCAGCTCTCATACTGTAAGGTAAATGTCCTTTTTATAGTCCAAATTTTTGCATTTTTGTGCTTTTTGTTAACTTTACTATTTAAAATAGCCCATACTTCTGAAGTGTTGTGTAGTTAGTGTTCCTCAAGGCTATAACGTGCCTTATGGAAAAAAAAATGTATATAAGCTTCATTCAGACATGAGTTATAGTGTTGTTGGCTGTGGGTTCGATGTTAATAAATCAATTATATATTAAATAAGGTGTCTTTAAACAGAAATACACATAAAACAATGTTATGTATTGAGCAGTACACAACAATGTTATGAACAGAAGCTTTCAGGAACCTAACCTTGTATTTCCCCCAGGAGCAGTGCTTCCGTATTCATTGTTCATGAGAACTTTATAGATATAACTATCATGAATAATGGGAATTGACTGTACCTTAGTGCACAACCAGATTATAAACTTCTTGAAGAACCCTTTATTCATCTTTTTTAAAAAATTCATTTTATTTAAAAAAATAGTTCACTCATTTCTAGTGAATAAGGATTCCTTATCTTTATGCAACATGTAGTACAGTGCTATTCATCGACATTTTCTAAAAGTTATTATTACCAGAGAACAGACCATTTTCAAGTTAATATGACTTTTCCAACAGACAGTATCTATAAACATATCTGTACTGGAAAGCAAGTTCAAAGATGACATGGGTTAAAGGCTAGAACCTCCAGGCAAGGTTTGCTTTTAAGACTAACACACTGAGAAATACTTTAAAATAAAAGACAACCGCAAATGTAAAAAAGTACATTTTAATTTTTAACCAAAAGGATCATTAAGCTGATGTAACAAGTTTTTTTTTTTTTTTACTTAAGTATTCATAATGTCATTTAACATGCCTTAAGCAACATGATTATTTAATGAAAGCTAAGATAGAGGGCAGTTATAATTTGTGTAAAATTTATAACTAGAGTTTAAAGTTCTTTAAACTTTCATAAAATTATAAGATAATAATTCCCCAAATTGGAAGTTAATTTTAATATAATTTGAAATGAAAGTACAATTGTTTGTACAACAATAATTAAGGAAAAGTTTCCAAGTCAGATATCAAATTGAAAATTTAAAAGTAAACAGATGAAGAAACAGTTATAAAATAATATTTATAAATGTTGCTTAGAGCAAGGCTACTCAAAGTATGGCCAATGCACTATTTGCGATCCATTCAAAATGAAAAAGCAAGCTTGTGCCAGATGAAAATCAATTATGTCACTAATCAGATGACTTAACATGACTTTCTCGATAAAGGAAGCAATGTGCTGATTTATATTTTGGCATAGGTCCCTTATCTCATTACAACTGAAGAACAGGTATTGTGTACTTCTTTAAAGTGCCATTATAAGTTTACTACTCAGAGTTAGGTTAACTTTACTGTGAGAAAAAAAAATTTTTAATAACAATCATAACTGTCACCTATACTTCTTTTATTTTTTAATCCCATCTATCTGGGGAATCCTATCCAAAAAACAAATTAAACTTTATAAATTCATCACAATTTAACATTTATCTTAAGATGTGTTTAGATGTTACCAACATCTATTTACTTCAGAGGGGCTTTCTAGGTTCTTATGTTAGTGAGCTATACCATCTGTTATTGATAGACATTTGTTTTCAATCTTGGGAGAAAAAGAGTTAGAATTGAGTCATTTCTCTCCAAAGATTGGTTTATTTTCACATTTCAATCAGTGAAAATATTTAAATTTATTCTTATAAAAAATTGTATTTTTAAACTGTGCAACCACTAGTTGTTTTACAATAAAAACTGTTACGAAAAAGGGTTTGGAAATTTATAACTGTGTATTCTATTAACTAAGGTGAAGTATATAAACTAGTTTAAAATTCCTAAAAGAAAGTTGGTATAAAGTATTTTTTTAAGAACTAGCTTATAATTCAAAATTCCAACTTTTTTTTATTTTTCAGTATGGCACAATTCCTCTAGAAATTTAAAAATATAGTATGATCTTTTGTAAAAGTTATTTCCTCTTTCTCCAATGACTTATTAAGCTTACCTACCTTAGCTTAATACTGAAGGCAAATAAATGAACAATGAACAATTAAGAAAAACTCATCCGTTTTACATATACAAGAGCCCAGATTAGCTTCTATAATGGCTAGTTTATTGACCCAACAAACTACTTCTTAAAGAATTTAAATGTATATTTACATATCATAAGACAATATCTCCTTTGGCACCTGAGTTGAGCACAATATAGTAGAGCTAAAAATCTCCAAGAAAAAGTTGTTTAAAGGCTATATTTTATCTATCTGTACATATATACATGTAACTGTACATATACACATACGCATATGCATACACTAACACACAAGTAGAAATAACTTTCCTTCAAGAAATGCTGGAGCTGTAAAAGAAACTGACCGTTTAACAAAATAAAGTGAACTGACAGTTATTAAAGTTATGTTATTTGGAGTCCTACCTAATTTCACCAAGTTAAAGGTTTTAGAGTAATATATAATTCAAATGGAGAAAACTCAAGATTTTTTTTGTCAAAATAGAATTTCTTTTGATATAGTAACATGGTCATAAGATTCCTATTATCTTAACAAGACAACATAACAGACTTTTTAACAGCCACCAGGTGGAAAGTCAGTAAAGATTATCCCAAAAGGAGTAAATTTCCCTCCATGAGGATTGAACACAGTCATCAGCCACTGATTAAACTTTCTGCTGTCCCTAAACTCATACATTTATTGGTCCCAGCAAAAGACCACTGAAGGCCACTCCTGCAGATCACCTTCTGCTGAGCCTCATTACTCACTAGGAATTTTACACAAGAACTTTAGAAGAGCTTGATGTCATATAGTTTTATGATCCACCTTGTTACAGTTGACTTTGGCGTTGTGTTAATAGTTCTACCGGTGCTGTAATTTTTTTTCATTCATATTTTTAAAACTCTGAATGACTAGCTTGTATTCCAAGACAGAATAGATATTTGAAATTGCCTAAGTCTGTCAGCATTTTTTTCTATACTCAATTAATAAATATGTTTGGCTAACAAAAAAGGGAGCACATTTGGTTTTACCTAAGTAACTTCTACTCTAGAAATTCTGGAGGATGATAATCTTCTACACTTGTATAACATATATTCTCCATCTGTCTGACCTCATTAAATCTGAGTGTTGAGAATGGGCAAAAAACATCTGAATTAAAAAATGTCATGCTACTCTTTTCTCTGCTCTATCTCGTATAAAATATCCCTAATTGGGTTTCTAACTCTCTCTTCCCTCTGGTTAAAGGAACTATCTCATACAGACCACATATAATGGAAATCTTAGTTTCAAAATATTTGTGATTGAAAGACATTTTTAAATGTAAACTCTCTTGAGCATCTATAAAATAGTACATAATCTTCCTTAAATGTGACGGTGTTATCCTAAACAAAATTTTGTCTCAATAGAGGCATAGTATAGAACTTACCTTAGAGAATCTATGAAATTCAAATGTCTTCATTTCGTTCAGTTTATATCAAACATAATATAACCCAAGTCACTCTTTTTCCTGATATATAAAATAAAACACTTTGATAAACCCATCTGAACTTGAATTCTTCCAATAACAAGTAAATTCACATGCACACTTTAATTTTTGGTCATATATTTTAAATATTTTCTTCTCTGCATAGTTGATATCTCAGAATGGGAAATGAAATTATGCTAGTAACTAGTAATTTAACAATCCCCTAAATTCTTCTATGCAAAAGTGCATTTACAACATAAACATGCCACATATAAAGCTACAAACCACAATTTCACACTGGAGTGGATTTCAAATTCCAAATTCAGTCCAAAGGAGTCAAAGAGAAAAATGCTAACAGAGCAAATCTGAAACAAGTTCATGAGGATTGGGCAATGAGTCATCAAAGCGAAATCTTTTGGAAACCGTGCTGCTATCCTCTGGGATATTCTCTTTGTCTTCTCTATCACTACAGGTTCCATTACAAGTGGGTTTAGAAGTCTTGTCTTCAGAGGACCTTATTGTATGATCCTGACTTTGAGAGAAACTGGAAGTTTCTTCAGGGTGAAACAAGTTTCCAAAGTCCCATTGCTGTAGCCAAGAATGAGAAAGGCAGATTTCTGCTGTTGGTCTTTTTCTGGAAAGAAAGCACCAAGGGAAAATTGAGAACTAAAAATCAAGTTGGAAATGTCTGCAGTTCAACATGTTTTTTACTTATTTTTGAAAATAACATGCTTATAGCACAGAAGGAAATAATAATAGGAAAACTGGAACACCTAGAAAATTTTTAAATTCTGATATGTGCTAAAAATTCAATATTATCATGGAATTTGCTGATGACGCTAGTCAAAAAGCCTAAGAATGTATGTTAGCCTCACAAATAAAATTAGTAAAATTATAAAGTCCCATATTTATAAATCCTTTGAAGGAAACTATATGTAAGTAATTTATAATCTCTATTATTATTTTATATTCTTAAAAGCAGTAACTGCTAAATATTGAAAACAAAAGCTACTCTTCAAAGATGTTTATCTAACATTTCGAGTTTTTAAATTTTGTTTTAAATTATGAAAGTAATATGATCAAATATCATGATATTTCACAAGGAAGGAATACACCAATCTATACTTAGAACACCAAATTTCACGCAACCACCATTACCATTAGAAACAGTTTCCTTAGTCTTTGTTTTTATGTTCATTTTTCTATTATAAAAAATGAATGTGCTCATTATAGAAATTTTAAAATATAGGTAAAAAAATATTTAAGAAAATGAAAACTGCTTATAACCAGAAACAAACAGTATTATTACTATTTCTACTAAATAACCATTCATGTCCAAAGTATAGCCAGTGAGAGTCTGTTTGGACCTGCATTAGTCAATATAATAATTTAAAAACCTATGAGATTTTTTTTCTTAATTAAACAGACAAGGAAACTGAGTCCTTTTGAAGATTAAATAATTGTCAGAAATAAAAAATCTAACAAGTAGCAAAACTGGGATCCCAGCCAAAGGCACTATAACACAACTTCTACATTAAATATAGCTAGGCCATTTTAAAGTAAATAGGGCTGATCCTGGTAAAGAAAAGGGAGGTCAGCCTTTTCTTTTCCTGCTTTGAAGTCGCCAAGGAGTGAGGTGAGAGCCCTACATCACAGTTCCAAGTCCCTTCTTTACCAGGAGGTCAAAGAGCATCAGATCATCTACAATAGGTAATTTGTACTTGTTATATAACTATAATTATTAAATTGCAAATCATTCATAGCAAAGACTTATCATAACCAGTCACCTGTACTGTAAACCTTCTATTTCTAATTATTTTAGAGAATTTCCGGGATTAGTTGTAGCTTGAGAGAAAAATAACCCAAATATTTTCTTCACTCCAAAATTTCCTGTTGTGTATATTTTCTCCATTTTAAGTTATGAATTTATTTAATGACTTCTCATAACACATCTCTCCCCACTTTACCTGACAGTATACTTGTAGTAGTTTTACATTGTTTTAGAATGTGTTTCTTAATAGACATATTTATTTGCAATAGCATTTAAAAAAATTCATGTTATTACTTACTCTGGATTTTTTACTAAAAGGCTCTGGATAAAGTCTGTGGCCAGCAGTGAAACTGATGAGAAGTTTTCTTCGGAATAATCTACATTAACTTGAGAAATATTGAGGTATGTTTCTTGATTATCTTCTCCCACAAATGGGGATGTATGAGTTACCAACATATAAGCTATTATGCCGATATTCCTGAAAAAAAAGGGAGAAGAGAGGAATTTAAAATGTGTTAATCTTAAAACATTTATATAAAATAAAGTTGATACTCAACCTATTTCTGTCCTCAAAACTTGTACACTTAAATTACAGACTTAAATTGCTTTTCAAAGCTCCTATATTATAAAAATGAAAATAACTGTGTTACTTCAAAGTTTGCCTCGCAGAAAAAGAAAACAAGAATGCACATGTGTTATAGAATTATAAATATAATGTATTAAACATGTATTATCATACCTACAGTCTGCCCTTCACACAGACACTTGCTAATGAGTACACAAAACTGCTCAAAGAGCATTTCCCAAATGGTGTCCAATAACATAGTAATGATCTGTGAGACATAAACAAGGGTTTTACGCAGAGAGTCTGCAAATTTGGCAAAGCATATAGTTGGGCAGGCAGATTTTTGTTTTCACTGCAAAACTTTTCAGTCTTAAATATATTAATGACTAGTCCTGTACTAAGGAGCCAGAAAAAGACAAAACATACAGTACATGTTTCACCCACTTATTTAGCCACAGGACCCTTTTTCTTTGGCAAACCTATTACAGTTCCATGGAACACAGGGAATAAGTCTAAACTCTTCCACTTGGCCTGTGGAGTCAGACTCACTGTGGACCTAACTAAAGTACCGCTGTCAATTCCAGTTCTGCTCCCTATGATCTTCTCTCTGTGCTAGCTACAAAAACTCACAATACCCTGGTTTATGAGAGTACACCTTTGATGATATACTCTCATAAAACTAAACTTTTGCAGGGACCTGACCTCATTCTTCTGCTTAGTAAATACCTTCCTAGTTCTTCTAGACCTAGATCAAATGTCTTCCATCTGGTGCTTGTCTGTTGCTTCCTCCAAGCTTATTAAATAGCATTTTATCTTTATTATGGAACATGTAGCACAGTACTGTGACTATTTTGTTCTTTTATTAGACTGAGTCTTCCTCCAGGAAAGGAATTTCCCTATTTATTTCTGTACCTTTGGCTCAGAGCAAAGTGTTGCTTAAAAAGATTAGACAGGTAAATGTTTTCTTTGGCATAATAATGACACTTGAATAAAATCTTTTCAAGAAAAACTTACTATTTACATTTGAAATCAAAGAACCCTAGAATATATACTACCCAACTTTCAACAAAGGCATTTAGGTAAATAATGAAATCTTACCACATATCTGTTGCTGTGGTAATAGGATCATAGTTCAGGATTTCTGGAGCTGAAAAAGAAAATAAAATCCAAATTCAATACTGACAGTTTTAAAAACATGAAAATTATTTTACATTAAATTAAAACTGGATTTAATTTTAAAGAACTATAAGATCAATAGAAATTTAACATATTAATTATCCTGTTAGACATTTAAATATACCTAATGTTCAGCAACTTATATAACCACATGATTCAATAGCACCAATAGTGTTCCTGGAGTACCTGACAGCTACACAGTTTTTTTTTAAATTAAGATTAATCTCAGAAAAAAATAATTATAAAGAAGAAAAATGTTACAAACTAGAATCTTTTTTAAATTTTATTTTATTACTCTGTTAGAAATTAGTTTGTATTATTTCAATAGATTGATTTAAGTTTTTCTTTTCACGGTAAATAAAATCATATGCATTTACAATGACATTATGAACAAATTATGCTTCCTAGAAGTGTTTAGTTTTTCAAGTAGATTAAAATATCTCTTTTAAATTACCAAGAACCTAATTTCCTAAACAATTAAATTCCTACTGTCTCCTCCCCTGCCAAAATATTTCTAAAAGTACAAAATAAATCCTCTATACATTTTAAACATTACCATAAATTTCAAATT
This sequence comes from Eidolon dupreanum, assembly GCA_028627145.1. NCBI lineage: Eukaryota > Metazoa > Chordata > Mammalia > Chiroptera > Pteropodidae > Eidolon > Eidolon dupreanum. The sequence goes on from CM053503.1 coordinate 140,568,145, forward strand.
TATGAGTCCAAACTAGGATTTATACTTGAATAATAACTTTTTTGTTTCACAGTATGGTTTCATAATTTCTCCAAGAGAACTTTTTCCAAAGCCTAACAGTTTTGTTAATAAAGCCTGTGGTCACATATATTGTCAGCTGCCATTGCACCACCTACCACCTTTACATATATTTCTGTGAGCCGTGTTATCTATAATTACAATAACTTATTCTAGGACACTATAGCCTCTATCAGCATTCAAAGTTAGGAATTTGCTTTATTTTTCATTTTGGGAAGTCAGCTGCCTAGATGAGTAGCACCTTGTTTTGTTTAGTTCTATCTTTTCAGTGCCTGCGTGGGGATAGTAATATAAGCAACAATAAAAAAGCATAAAAAGATTATAAGTATAAAAGTATAAAAACTTTAAATTTATATGCTGTTTCACACAACTTAAAAATCTTTTATTTGCATAATTTAATTTGTTGTTTTAGAACAATATTCCTAGATATATAATCGCAAGATTTTTTTTTGTCACCCTTCTTAAAATTCTTTTACAACCATGGCAAAATATCACATTTTAATGCAGAAGTAACAAACAATAAGGAGTCCTGCCAGCAATTCCTGCAAACTGAAGATATCTGTATTATCAACAGCTTTAGATTTGGGACCAGGACAGAAATAGAAACTACCTCTATCCAACAGCCTGGCTTCAAATACAATAAAGGGCCACTTGATTCTGTTTTCCACTTTTTTCATTTTTTCCTGCTTCCTAACTTCCCTTTGACCCATTTTTCTTTGTGTACAAAGCCTTTACACACAAATATTAAACTTCTGAACTTATATGTCCAATGTCTTATTGTTGTGAATGTCTCAATAATCCTACATTCACTACAGTTCATTCAAGTGTGTCATATCTGAATTTCAATGCACTAAAATACTTGAACCAAATTCATCCTAGAATTACATGCTCTAAAATATAGTTTTACAGAGGTATCATTTAGTTAATACATTTCAAAATGGTGTAGAAAATAAGAAGGGATTCTTACCTAAGTATTCGGGTGTTCCCATGATTTCCCGAAGTTCACATGCATTTCCTATTTTTCGAGACATTCCAAAATCCACAATTTTTATGTCCCCAAGAGGGTATATGCTGCTCAATAATATATTCTGTGGCTAATAAAGCACAACAACAAAGTGATCAGTAATATACAAATGATTAAAGAATATTAGTCTCAGATTGGAAGTAGACTAAGGGGAACTTACTGCTTAGCTATTGTAAATTTCACTGAGTCATTCACCAAACATTTACTAAACTACTATTTAGGAGGAACTATACAGTCAATGATAAATACAGTAAAAAATACATTCAAAGAAGATTCTTGGTTTGGAGGAAAAAGATGGATACATATATTGATTAACTGATTATAAGATACAGAATACTCGGTATTAACATTAGTGAATTCTGCCCAAAAGAAAGTCCAAAAAGCCTATACAGTAGATATAATGCTTAAGCTGAATCTTAAAGAATGAATAGGAGTATGCTGGCTAGAAAGGTACTCTAGGGAATAAGACAAAAGGAGGCATGAGGGAATAAAAATGCATACATTTCCAAAAACAAAAGGGTTCAGTACAGTATGATGGTTCTGAGTCTGACTGTTCTCAGGTTTGTAGCTTAGACAGTAAGGCAGTAAGATGCATGGTAGCATGTATGACAGGAGGATTATATAGAAAGAGAAGAGTCCAATGTTCAAAAGGTAAGATACAGATTGATTCAGATTTCAAGGTCTTTGAGTGGCTGTGGAGGAAGGATAAAGAGAAAGGATAATAACATGAGAGGCTGAAATGGTATCAGGGCATGAATGGTCTTGGCGGGGGCAGGAGGTGGGAGTAAGGAGTCAAAAGACTGAAAGTCTCAAGAGGAAGATAAATGAGTATGATGGAAACAAAAGAATGAGGACTAGTGAGATGGAGGTCAGAATTGAGTATTTTAGAGAAGACAGTTTAATAAGATAAGAAGATCCATGATGTAAGCATGGGATGTAGTAGAATGATAAAGGCTTAAAATGTAGAAAAATGATGGATTTTAAGAGCCCAGTGATTAATGTAAGCTGTTCACATATACAATCTTCTTCTCTCTGCCAATATAAAATTAAATCCATGTGGCAAACCCAGTGCAGTCTAGACCAGCATGATGACTACTGTTTCCTACCAATACCAGCCTGCAATTGTACATGCTAAGAGCAGAGAAGGAACAGAAGTATAGTTATATATAAAACCACATTACATTACCTTTAAATCAAGGTGTACAATGTTATTCTGATGTAGATAATAAACTCCTTCAAGTATTTGTTTAATGAGTCTGATAATGTCATTTTCAGAGACCATTTCAGCCAGCTCAGGTAAACACAAGTTGAAAATTTCTCCTCCTGCAGCACTGAAATAAAATTAAAATAATAGAAACTTGAAAAATTATTGCCTAAAAATGATACTTTTAAATGCTGTATATCTGTTAACTAGAAGACACACAGTCATCTAAACTTTAGTCTCTATACATACACATTTAAGGAGTGGAGGGTGGGCATGGGAGAGATCTTTAAGGAATAAAGTAAATGAAAAAAAATTTCAAATTCTGGATACTAATACTTGAATATTTGATAAATAAAACTGAATTGCTTTATAATTCAATAATAATTGCCTTAACACTGCAATAAAAATAATAGCTAAACTATGCACTCAGTTCTGCTCTGAGCCTCCATTTTATTCATTTGTATATCTATATCTATATCTTTATCTATATATATCTATGTATATATATAGATATAGACATAAATATCATTTATTTTGATCCTTATGACAACCATATGATAGGTGGTTATTATTCCCATTTTATAGATGAAGAAACAAGTATCAAGAAGATAAGCAATATGTTCAAGGTCGCATAGTAAATAGACGGGCCAGAATCTGAATCTATATAATATGGGTGAGATTTCAAGGTCCTTGAGTGGCTGCATTCTTAACCAATATTCTGTTTTGCAGTGTCACAAAGAATACTTGTGGCTAAAACCCAAATCTTTTATTTATTTATTTTTGTAAGAATTGAAAATCTAAAGAATGTTGACACAAGGCATAGGAAAAAAAAATCCCTAGATTTGGAATCAAATGATCTAAATTTAAATCCTAAATCTGTTATTTACCAGCAATATATCTTAGAGTCAGTCATTTATTTGAGCTTTCCCATCTGTAAAATAGAGATACCACTGAACTCAACCGATTTTTTGAGGACCAATATAAACAAATAAAATAAAATTGGTCAGTCAGGCATCATGCAAAAAAAAAAGAAAAAACAAACAAACAAAACCTAGAGGTTATTCATCAAATTTATAAGGTATGTCTGGGAATACCTCAAGTAAAGCATATTCTATGTGATAAAAGACGAACTCACTCACTCTAGACAACACTATTTCATAAATTTCTTTGGTTCACTGCTGTATCCACAGCATCAAGAAGTATCTGGCATGTTGAAGGTGTTTAGTAAATGTTGAATGAATGAATGATGGAATAGGCAGTCATTCTTGAGAACATCCAAAACTGAAATTCAGACATCTCAGTGATTGCCAAGAGGAAGAAGCATGTCATTATATATTAGGAGACATGAGAGGGAAAAAGTGGGGGTTAACAAATTTGAGTCTCACACTGAAAGTCACAGGACTGACCCTTATTGAGTCATCTGTACAGAGCATGCCAATTAGAGGCCACAGGGATTTGCTGCTTTATACTTTATTTATGATTGTCCAGAGAAAACTGTGGGATAGCTGGTAAGAAACAGGTATGAGAGCTCCTTTCATGTATACATCACATTATAACTTCCCCAAACCCCCACATCTCCCAAAAAATTCATGAGAAATTAACTTTAATATTTGTCTCAAGGTATCATGGTAAAGACAATTTGAGTATGAAAAATTTAGTTTGCTATAAAATTGATAGTAATGAACTCAAAAGTAAGGTATAGAAAAACAATACTAGAAATTCATATTCATCTAAAAATAAATTAATTAATTTTTATGAATAGTTAATAGACAACCCCTAGTGGCCCCTTGGTTTAAATATCAGATATTTACTTCTCACAATTACGCTCAAGGTCTCCTGAGGGAAAAGGAACTCCACAGACCAGGTTGTCAGTGACACCCTCATGCCTTCCCTTTCTGATTACATTATTTAGCTTTAACCAAACAATCCTCTCAAAATAGAAAGTGGTCTAAATATATTCCTGCAAAGATACTGCAGATATTACTAATGCAACTGTAAGTGAATAAGAAAATGAAGATGATACATTAGATTCTCTTAAAATAAGTTCTTTGCTAGGCACTTTACAAGAAATATCTAATAAAAATTCAGACCAAATAATTTGAGATTATAACTATATAAAATATGGATTTATATCCACTGTTTAGATATGGAAAATACTAGAAAGATCTGAATTCTTCATATACACAGCAACATATACTGCTGAGGTGAGAAATTCATTCTTGATCACCACAAAAATTTATGTACTGACATTTTACATTACATTCATTAAAGTTAACTCAATAGCGAGAACCTTTCACTAATTCTAAAATTTGAAATCAAACACAAGAAAACAACTGAGAAGTATGTAAAAGACTTCCCAGTGCCTAGAACAAAAGAGATAGGATAGTAGATTGCTTATGGGGAGTCTGCTGAAATCAAGACTTCCTAGGGTTCTATTCTGGCTCTGCCATTCACGAGCTACCTGAACTGGGACATAATGTGCCTTTGTTTTTTCATAATGATACATAATGAAAAATGATAGCTTCTACTTCATTGGATTGCTGCAAGAATTAAGTCAGATAAGCCATGCAAAGTACTGAACACAAGAGATCAAAGCAGATCATCTGTATAAATATTCATCACAGTGTCTGACACATGGTAAATATTTAGTAAGTATTAGCTATTACTGCAATGACAACAAATTTTCATATCTAGCTAATAGCCAGCCTTTTTGAATTTTGGGGCTTCTTATTGAACTCTGATTATGAAGGCATTATATAAAGTCTTTGTTAAATTGAGATTGTCTGATGTGACAATGCCATCCCAAAAAGGTAAGGCATAGTAATTAAACCAAAGTGATAGTAATAAATTTTAGTAGGTCTTAGTTCTGGTAAGAAATCAAATATATTAATCCACTCACATATTTACCGAGTGCTTGCTATACTTCAGCTCCGAGGTACACAAGGTCCCTAAAAGTTCTGCCCTTATGGAACTCAGTTTACTGGGTAGAGTTGAATCAATTTGTAGGGTATGAACAAGGTCCATCTATAAAATGTATGTATCAAAACTTTTTGATGCATTTTGTTGTTGCTATTTAGATGAACCCCCAAAAGAAGATTTTATGAAGTGGACAATGTTCCTGTGTATATTCACCCTCCAAACCTAGAATTCCATTACTGTTTTGGAAAAATGTTAGCTACTTTTCACACAGTCAAACATGCAGATGTCATGCAAGTAGATAACTTTTTAAAGGCCAGCTGAAGAATCAAACAAAAATAATCACGAAGTGTGTGAAAAATAAAATCATACTGGGAGTATTCTGGGCTCTTCTGCAATTCTAATTTGTTTTGAAGGGGCTACAACATACCGTATTTGGTACATTAGTGTTCTGGGAAATGTACACAGTATTTATTCTTAAATAAACCACTTGTCAGTTTAACAATTTGCAAAATAAGCATTTATATTTACAAGTTAAATCTAGACAATCAACTTGCCTAATATAGAAACAATGATTTTTTTATAAATATATAAACAAATCTCTTCATTCTTAAGATAACTGAATACTAAAATTAGGTCAATATACTCTTAATTCAAAAAGCAATGTTGCAGATTAGCTACCAAAAAGAATTATAAAGAATTATAAAGAATTATGCATTTTTCTAAAACAAATACTTATCTCTTTAGTTTATTATAAAATAGGTTTATTTAAAAAAAAAACCTATCAGAATCTAAAGCATACTAAACATACTAAAAAAAACCATCAGAACCTAAAGCATACTAAAACATACACTTAGCTAATCTCTTGCAATTGTTGTAGATGCCAAACACATATTTTACATACTTATAATAAATATGTCAGACTGTCATGCATTACAGGCACTATTTTAGAGTCATATGTCAATATACTGGTTAATAAACCAGTTAGCTTAAACATGCTATATCCCACCTAACGAATTATTGAGTATTGGGTGTTTTCAACATTTCACTGACTTAGTGTGGGAAGAGATTTTATTTCTTATTGCTGTAATTCCTAATATACTGTTCTCCATATCGCACCTACTAAATAAATGTGTTTCTTTCACGAACACTGTGCTAGGCATACCTTTATGCAAGTTTACCTTTTTATTCTCCTTGGGTCATTTCCTTGTATGGGTTTTTCAAATGGATGGACAAAACATATAAATGATTTCAATTCTATCTGCCCATTAGACTGTTTTGCAAAAAAGTCATCAAATTTCTGTGCCATTAGCAATGAAAGTATATTTGTATTGCCACATTCCCCAAATATTGTATTGTCATTTGTTCATTCTGTGCTATTTATTTAGTTTTAGTTTATGTGGGACTGTACCTTTAGCCTTGTGAAAAGAAAATATTTGAATAGAAACTATGTCTCTCTAATATTTTACCAACAGGAATCTTTCCAAATTCTTGGCATACTTTTATCATCCTTGTTCTTGCTATTTCAAGTCACTTTATCTCATTAATTAAAATAGGTATCATATAAATTTACTTAAATTTATTGAAGTGCATACTTACTATTCTAACACCAAAATGATTTCACTTGTATTTTCATAGACTTCATGAAGATTAATCACATGAGGACAGGACTTTGCCAATTCAAGTACAGCAATCTCATGTAGAATCTCCGCTCGACAATCCTGTCCTCTTCTTCTCTTTTTTAGAAATTTTGCAGCATATTCTTGACCAGTAGATTTTGATATACACTGTCTAACCACAGCAAATTTTCCTCTGGGGAGAAAAATGATGACAATCAGTTTTAACTTTTCTATAAAGAATAATATTAGTATAATACAAATACTGATATACTTCCAACTTAAAGTCAACACTTTCAAAAAAATAATGCCACGGAATTTATCTTTGTTTTCTTAACTGTTTAAGGTATTTTTATAAAATTTATAGTATTATCACATAAAAATGAAAATGGCAAATGTAACAACAAGTTAAGACAGTATTATATTTGTTCTTCACTATTAATATAATACATTATCATTGTAGGGGGAGATCACATTTGCATGTCAACTCCCTACTATACTCTTGATATAAATTGTTTAAGTATCACAACAGTCCTATACAGTAAATGCTATTCTGTTTTGCAGCTCCCAGAGATGATATGTATCTTGGTATATTTCCAAACCCCATATCCTTAATAGGGTATCACATTAACTCTCTAATCAAAATAGCTTTCCTTCAAATACAAAAAATTAAAATGAATGCAAAAATGGATATTTGACATTTAATTTTATTGGTGTAATGACTTTGCCTTTCAACACCTTTTAACAAGCTTTCTATCACAACTTGTCAGTTGTTTTACCAGTAAATCTTTTAATATTGCTTGGTATTTTATGAAGTCTGTAATAAATATCAAGGGTATATATATGTACTATGGAGAGTATCTAAAGACACTTCACCATCAACTAAGAAAATTAATGGTTACAACAGCCATAAACAAATACATCAATTACAATCATGTTTACCAATTTTAGGAATAAGTACGTGCTTAGCTGTCTCCAGTAGAAGTATGCAGCATCTCAGCCAAAATTTAAAGACATTGGCAAATGTGTGTATTCTTCAGCCTACAGTTGCCCAAAATCTAGTTTCCCAAAGACCTAAACCTACTTTGAGTAATAATATTTTAAGAAACTAAAAAAAGCTATTATTGACTGCCTGCTCAGAAAAATGTACACATGCCCTTAAATAGAAAGTTTTACATACAATTCAACAAGAGAGAGTTAAGATTTCAAAATTCATTCGCAAAGCTTATAAACCTGAGTTCAGGGAATCCAAAATTAAGAACCTCTATCCTAAGGTTCAAATTACTCTCTAAATACTAACAAATCAGGTATAAATAAAGGATCTTCAGAGACTAACTTCTGTTCCACAACCCCTCTTTTCTTAATTTCCCTTCAAATATACTTCTAACATAGCATATCAGGTGGTTAGCAAGGAAAACTATTTTTAATACATTTAGTATTTGGATTTGGGGTGGGGTAAAATAAATTGATTATATTTTACTGACTAGTCTCAAAACCAGGATGACAAAGATTCCTACTCCTGATTTCCTAAATTTCCTCCAAATTGGTGCCTATGAAATATACTGGAAATCAAGTTGCAAATTTATAGCTACTAATGTCAAAGGAAAAAAAAAAAAACTGACCAAGCTATAATTTGACTTTTCTACATTTATCAAAATATACATCAACTCAATAAATTTGCATGTAAAACCTGACTATTTGAAAGAAGTTTTCACTTATGATTTGATATCTTTAACTAGATATTGTCTTACTGTATGTAAAAGGAATACAAATGGATGCATTTTAATAAGCACACAAAAGAGTTAATAATTTCCTTAACTTTATATTCAAACCACTCATGTTTTATAGATTTTATACTGGATAAACTGAGTCAGACTAAGATTAAATGACTCATGAAAGGTCATATATGAAATTGAAGTGCCAAGAATTAAACTGTGGAATGTGAATTCCTAGCTTTCTGTTCTAACCACTACAAAACAATTCCTTCAAGATACGTTTTTTAAATGTAACTTACTTCTTACAATTCTAACTTAGATTTAGAAGTAAAAATCTGTCTAAAACGAAAAGGAAATTTTGAGTTTTATGAAGAAATCCATCTTGTAAAAATTAGGAAACAGAAACTAAGTTAACCAAGAACAGTGGGTTCATAGCACCAATTGTGATAATTTAATTCGGCTGTAATTTTATGAATATATCTACAAGCCAGAATTTTCTCAGAAACAAAGAGCAAAATTAAATAATAACAATTTTTATCTAACTGTTTCAGGTATTCTAAAGACGCCTGCTTAAATGCAGTTCTCATTAATCCAGGGCACAAGTGACCAAATGACATTGGTAATTATTTGTCAATATTCATCACTAACTAAAAGCCCTACAAAGGCAGAGACCCTGTGTGTCCTAATTACTACAGTAATTATAAAAGCTATACTTTGCTAACTAACACATAATAGGAATTGAAACATCTGTTGAATGAATGCTTGTTATGTACCTACTATACAACCATATATTGTGCTATTTTGAATCCTGTACTTAAAGCATTTAAATTTTTAAAGCTTGTAATTCCAATAAAATTTTACATGTTAATTTATACACCATTAAATAAGGTAAATATTTTTATCATAATTATCAGATGACTTAGGAAAAAAACAAGTATTTGTTATCCACCGTAAAATGTTAATTGTGGTTCAGAAGTATCAAAAACAAACTTCCATATATAATATTCCTATATCAAATTTAACAGAAACATATTTAAGAAAATTTAAAACACTTAACAATAATGATTGATTCATACCCTAAAAAGGCAAAGCTGACTAGATTCTCAGCAGTGAAAGGTCTAGAAGTTACCCTTCTGCATTCTAGAATAGACAATAAAATGTGAAAGGAAGGGGGAGGGTAAGCCACAAAGGAAGCTGACGTTTATTTCTGCCTCTGCCTCACCCTTCTGACCACAGAAGGCCTATGAAACCTTGCCTCAGTTGGGGGAAGGGTAGAGAAACCTTACCCAACATGTTAAAAAACAGGAACAATGCAAAGAGTTTTGAGAATAGCCAAAAATGAACTGTTAACTTTACATGTTTTTTTAGTTTGCTAAAGAAAAATTAATTCTAAAACACTAACATCTTAAAATTAATAAAAAGCCAACTGATTGAGAAAGGTAACTGTGTAGTTCACCACATGCTAGAATTATACATTTATATACTTCAAAATGTACAAGCCTCAGGAGAAATAAGATTATGATCCTAATCTCCATTTCACAAAGGTATAGAATATTAAAGTTGGTAACAATATCAAAAGAACTCAAAGCAAAGTTCTTGGCAGGTGAAAGGTCCTGATTTCTAATTTCTCATGGTTTACTAATTAAATATATCAATATTTACCATGTGACTCATTAGCCTACATTAATTAAAAGGAAGATGTTAGGTCTTGTACATAAAGATATTAGAAGATGGGATATTAGCAATCTGAATTTATTGTAATTAGATTCTGTCCAGAATTTTTGCTCTAAAACGTCAAAAAGTATATCTGATTCAAGTTTGTGATTGTTATTTATGATGGCACGTCTTTTGTAAGAACTATTAATATTGTCCTCCTTCAAGTTTAGGTTCTCCAAAACCCTCAAAGAAAAAAAATATATTTTATACACCAACTCCCATAATATCCCTTATTTTTCAACATTAATAAATGTATGTAATTTAGTCATCAAAATATTAACTGAGAAAAACAGAAAAGAATGCCCTTTATTGTGTGTACTGTTCGAGGCATATTCAGTTACCTGCTCGAAGCATTTTCCGATCATTTTTGCAACAGAAGGACGCTTGGAGATAACTTTAGATTCAGAGTAAACAAAGGTCAACTGACTTCCAGCTTAATCTGTTTTTACTAATAATATACTAAAGGATACCATATGACACATATTTAATAAGGCTGTTGAAAAAAAAGAAAGAAAACTCCTAACGGAATCTTACACTGTTCTCAATAGTTTTGTTGTATTGTATATAATTAGATATTACAATACTGTGTCCATTCTAGGTCTCCTCATTTTAAGGCTGGTAGTGAAAACTGTAAGCTGGTTCAGAAGATGGTAACTGGATCAAGGAAGGCTATTTAGAAATCAGGCCATAATATGAGAATTAAAGGAAATTAGCAATGATTAACGTTATACAAACCTCTGAAGGATTTTTTACATGGACATTATATGCAGCTACAAAAGGAGAACCATGTTTATTGGGTAGATGCGAACAGGGTAGAAAACAGAACCTTTGGTGACTAAGAGGTCTACAAAATGGAAGAGACACATTCTGAAGTAATGAGTTCCCCAACACTGAAGCATTACAGTTGAGGCTGGATAAACAGCCTGTTAGGAAAATCATAGGAAAGAGTGCTACATTGCATAAGATATTATATTAGAAGACCACTGACCACTGAAGTCCTTCCAATGCAAAGATTCTATGACTATTCCATGTGAGATACAAGCAACTAAAAGAAAACTTATGCTTTCCCATTATGATATGAAGAGAAATAATTATTGATTTATGACAATTTCTTTAAAACATTCTGAAAAGTTTTAAAAACTATATCTTTTAATACGCTGTTACAATACCCAAATATTTTTGCATATATAATTAAATAAATATGCCAGGAATTATGAAAGTAGCTTTCACATTTAGTTCTTAGTCCAATGAGGCAGATATCATCATTATTTTGCAAAAGAAATATTGCATCCAACATCTGCCAAGTGAAAAAGCCAGGACGCTTCTCTTTATGTTTCACATAAAAGACTTCCAAGAACAGAATAGCTTTTTGTGGTTCTGTCAGTTTTAGTTTTCACATTAAGATTTTCAAAGATAAAAATTAATCATACTATTTTACTGTACATTTATCAATACAAACATGGACTTAGTACACCATTTAACATAAGCCAAAACATTTGCCTCCAGAACTAAAATCAAACTGAAGACAGAAACTTATCACTTATTTTGCAAACTTATTTTGCAACCCTTTAAGTGTCTTTAACTTAAAGCTCAAAAGATGCTGAATATGTAACTTAAATAACTTGGGATGTCTTTTATAAATTCCATATATATTAAAATTGTAGTGCTAAATGGTCTCATAATCTCAGGTCATCCCCTTGGCTGTAAGGAATTTTACACCTTGGTTAAGCCAAAACGGATTAGTATTAGTACAAGTTTCATTTATAGAACGTACAAAAATTTATATAGCATTTTACTAAGTACTTTACAAATATTAACTAATGTAGTCCTCAAAACGACCATGTAAGATAGATACAATTATCTTCATCCCCACTTCTCAGATGAGGAGACTATATAGTACCAAGTTCACTAACCCTCCACAGATTTGATTTCCAAGGAAGTTAAAACTAGATCCTGTGTAATAACAGCAGAAATGATGACTTCTCTTTCTAATCACTGTTAAATAATAATTGAGTCTTATATAACTATGGACCCACAAGTCCAAAATGTTAATTTAAACAGCATATACATCATAAAGTTTCCTTACCTTCCTAGTTCTTTCGATGTAAGGGTATAAAAATTATTAAAGTTTTCCATTTTTATTGGAGTTTGAGGAGTTGTAGTTAGCAAGCCTGAAATACTTCGGCAATCAAATCTTCTCCTCGACATGGTAGATGACTTCTAGATATGCTTCTTTAGTCACTTATTCGTATCTATTTAAAAAAAAAGAGAAGATAGAGGATATAACTTAAATCTAATTACGAAAAAAATGTTACCTATCTGAGACAGAATGTGCATTACATTATACAGCTCCAAAGATAACTATAACATACAACCAAAAAGATTTAAAGAGCACATTCATTCTACCCACAAGGAAAAAATTAAAAAGTGCACACGTAAACTGGTATTACCTCTACAGCACTTGAACTAAGTTAATGACTTCCTTTATGAATAATACTATAAGAAACCTGTAAGACTTACAAAATTCTTTAAAAAATAGTTCAACAAAATTTTAATACAAGAAATCATTCAATTTCATTTTTAAACTTTCAGTAAGTTCTAGCTCCATAAAACAAGATAATGAACACAGCGAGGTAATGACTATTCACTTTAAATTTCACATGGCCAAATTTGATGGTAAATTCACCTTTTTTGACTTATATTACTGACATCTGAATGACTACACGAAATAGAACTTGTTTCACAGACTGTCTACATTCCAGTACTAAATTCAGAAACTTTCACATTCTTAGAATCTTTCTTTCTTTTGGCAGTACCCAGCACAGAGCCTGCCATGTATGAAGAGCTCTATAATTTTGTAGGATGAGTGACTGACCATATAGAAAGCTTTACTCTGGAGTCGTGATTTACATCTGAAGCTCATATTTATCTGGAACTTTGTAATATTTACATGTATTCAGTTTTAACATCTAAACTACATTTCACATTAACGAAATTTACAGAATAGCAAACTATATATTTTAAGATACTTCTGACTTTCAGCTATACCTATCTAATAAATAAAAGATCCAGTATTATTCTTTTAACATCCTCTTATAATAATCCTCTAGGCTTTTGTTCCTTCTCCGCCACATTTTTCTTCCCTTTATTTCCAACTTGACATGTACTGTTTCTTCATCTTGCTAAATCCAAATGTCAACTATACTCAACTTAGTAAACAAGCAGAGTGATTAGAGCTCAGTGTTTCAGTTTCTATATTTTCTCAGGTTTAGTCTTAAGTCTGTAAAAATTTTTTTCTCTAAATCTCTTGGGTTTTGGGGAAACAAAGCCTTAATTAATTTTGGGGTAGTGAAGTTAAATAATTTAGATAGCTAGTATGAAATTTAGTTAGCTGGTATGACAGATAAGTGGGAATCATGATCTGTCGTATCAGCTAAGTAAATTATTTAACTTTGCTCTTGTAATAGGCTAAATTTTATCTCTCTCTTCAAAATTCATATGTTGAAGTCCTATGCCCCAGTATCTAAGAAAATGACTGTATTTGGAGACAGGGCCTTTAAAGCGGTAATTAAATTAAAAATGAGGTCATTAGGGTGGGCCTAATCCAATAGGACTGGTATCCTTAAAAAAGAGGAGAGGACATTAGGACACAGAAACAGAGAGAATACTATGTGAAGACATGGGGAGAAGGCCATCTACAAGCCAAAGAGAATGGCCTTAGAAGAAACCAACCATGCCAACGCTGATGCCAAACTTCTACTCCCCAGAATTGTGAGAAAATAAATTTCTGTTGTTTAAGTCACCCAATCTGCAGTAGTCTGTTATGGCAGCCTAGTAAACCAACACGGCTACTTAAAAATAAACAAATAACTATTTCAGATGTATAGGAAGGGATACAAATATCACACAACAAACTTGTTTTTTCAATCTTCTTACTTTGCCATATTTTGTTTAAATTAAAAATAAATAAGAAATTATAGACACAGTTGAAGTCCGTCCCTTCTGTTCCATCCCCAGTTTACATTCTCACTAGCACTGGGTGGGAGGGTTTATCATTTCCTTGCCAACATTAGCTCTGTTCAGACTTTTAATTTTGGCTATTCCATGTGTGATAAAGATGAATGGAATTTTGAATTTACTTTGCATTTCTCTAATTACTAGTAAGGAAAGCTTCAATTCTGCTTCCTCTAAAGTATGGATGATAATAGAATCTATCTTACAGAGCTCTAAAGATTAAAAATTAAAATACGATGAACTCATGCAGAACGACCCTGGTACAATGCTAGTCATGAGACTATATCGTGATTGCTCAACACATAAATATTGTTAATATTCTACTCAAAGATACTCTCCATACAGTCCCTTGCCGTTATTGAGTAGCTGTACTCTGTTTCCATATGTAAAACTCTCACTCAAATTAGCTTAAATTCAACTCTTAAAATTCTGTCTTTTCTGTTTTGATGAACTATTTGTTTCTAGTTCTGATGGCACCCGGTTTCACTGGTCACATAATCCTCTCTGAAAAATCATTACAGTTACCAATTTCTATGCTTGATCTATTTTTTTTCTAGATCATCTCTGGGCTTTTATAATTTTGTTTTCTAAATTTAAAAGTCTATGAATATGCATGTTTATGATCACATTTTTGCTATACACATATATATAGAGAGAAAAGGAATGTATGTGTATCATGGGTACAAATTGGGCTACATTCTCAATACTGTTCATCAATCAGGCCTTGGGAAACATGAAAACAAGAATATATCAAATTCAATCATTGAGAGAGAGTAGAGGCTCTTGATTCTTAGATGTTCACCTCATCTAGATTCTAGAATCTAAGACGTTATATTATGCTATAATATACCTGCCACAAAGTGATCTATTCATAAGAACTCTAGGAGAATTAAGATATATAAGTATTTTCTGCTCTCAAGTTTCAAAAGAGTCACTATGGGTCTTAGATGTAGTCAAAGATTTATGTTCAATGAAGATTTATAATAGTGAAAAAAATAACTTTGTTGAATGAATGAACCTGAGTCCAACAATAGGGAAATGGTTAAATACAGTTAAATAAAGAATATTACATACTACAAATTGTGCTTTCAAAAGAATCTTTTTAACTCATATAATATTAAGGGGAAAAAAAGAAGACATAAAAATTTTATATACAATATAATTTTGTGGAAAAATATTAAAGCAAATAGAAAAAAAGACTGGAAAACTATGGCAAAATTACTAGTCATTATCTTTGGGTGGTGGGATTATGGCAGTCTTTACACTTTCCCGTGTTTAAGTTATCTACACTAAGCAGGTACTACACTTTAATAAAACACACCTCTTTACACATTCAGTGTTTACTTGGCTGGAAGTTCAAAAGCCATTATTTCTCAGGTTTTTTAAGGCCTCAATGTTTTCTCTGCATTTAGATTGAGCAGATAGTTGTTCGTTACCCAAATAATATGTCTTTTCTTATGCAGAGACCATATAAGCATTTAAGGTAAATAGTAAGCAAGAATTAATGCCTTATTTAATACTGCATAGAAAAAACAATTTAAGAAATTCTGAATTAATGTTATAGTTATTCTATATAATTAATAACCTTAATTGTAACCTTAAGACATATACCTTTATTATAACTCACTTGTGAAAATCCAGACTCATCCTGGGACCCCTCCAAAAGATATTCAAAATGTGATAGCCAAATATACTGTTAAATACTGTTTTATAATACCTATTATTTACTTATACTAGAAGGAAAAATAACTTGTTTTTTTTTTTTAATAAAAATAAATGAAATGGCTTAATGATAATATAAGTAGGGCTTTATTATTCAGGTTACTTACTAGTATCTCCTAATACAGCACATAGCCTTGTATTTAATTTTCACCCTAACAAATTTTTCTTCCCTCACATGTACTGTTGGTCATCATAATGAATGAGACTATACCACAAGTATTTGTATGACTGTAAATGTAGCTGAAAACAGAATTAGGCAATCAGTAGTTTTTAAAATACATGTAAACACAAAAAATCATTGTTTGAGTTCCAACACATTTCACCATGGCTCTAAATACACTGAACAAAAGCCATATCTCAGAAAAAAGAAAGCACAATTCTGAAGATTAAACCTTAAATTTATCTACCTACTGCTAATTTACAGGACCTGTATCACAAACTGCTTTAGGAATCCACATAGCATTCCTTAAGTGCACTTTCCTTTAATTTACTGCACTTGAATCGGTGGCCACAGCCTAGATATTCTTCCATTTCCTCTCATTTGCCCAATTTTACATATATTAGAGCATGACAACCATTTTTGTCCACCAAGCCCTCCACAAACATTTGGTTGCCTTCATGGAAGATTTAATCCTTGGGCACATGAAGGTTATCAGACAGTTATCTCTCCTTGCATCTTCCTAAATTTCCCACCAAATTCTCTTTAACTCCAACAAACAATCCCAGACCTTTTCTTGTTTTCTATCACAATTCATAGACCTATAACTGATTCTAAATTACCAATACGTCTCACTCCATTCTAAATTCACTTCATAACACTTTATTAGGTTATACTAATAAAAAAATAAATCTTAAAGGAGTTAAGTAAATTTGTGTGTGTGTGTGTGTGTGTGTGTGTGTGTGTGTGTAGGTACACAAGCAGACACAATTAGGCGCTAGAAACAATAAAAGGGTAATAGAAGGCAAGATACAATTAAGCTTTCAACTACATAGTACTACTTAAGATTTTTTTCATTAACACCCATTACAATAATTACAATAAAAATTCAAATATGGATCAGTGAAGGAAGGAACATAAGGAAATGTTAAGCTTGATCTGGGCCATAACTCACTTGAAGGGAGAAAGCAAATATGATGTGATCAAGACAAGGAAATAATCCCTAAAACTTCTAAATAGCTCTATTTAAAAATATTCATCATGAGATTCATTTCAAACAAAAATGCTTTATAAAAATAGACTATATCATATACAATAAATGAAAACATCTAGAGAATTAAAATTGTCTGCTTTGATCTCTCCATTGGCTACCTCAAACCTACAAGCTAAGTCCTTATAGCATAACACACAAAAACCCTTGAGGCAAGGAACTGGGCTTCATTTCCTGCCACACTCATACCTCATATTTTGCGTCCACATCTCTGCTGTACTTTCTGCCTGAAACATTCTCTCTACCTTTCCTTAAATGGCTAACTTTTCTTATGCATCCTTCATACCTCAACACAGCACGTCCTCTGCCCCCAACCTCCCCCAGCCCCGCCCGGAAGCTTTGCCTAAAACCCACAGGTTGTGTTAAGTGATTCTTCAGTATACTTCAAAAAGGGCATACCTCTTTACCTCAATATCTAACATGTTAGACTGCAATTATGTTTAGTGTCTAAAAGGTAGCAACCATTTACTTTTGTGTCTAAACTCCCAGCCTGGTAGAAATTTAAAAAAAATTTGATGAACTGAATTACAAGAATTATGAAATACAGCCAAGAGGAATTTTTAGGTGTATCTCATCTCATCAAGGGTTTTTGCAGAACTTGAGATGCATCTTGAAATTATAGTATTGGAGGTTCGAATGCAGCTAGTCTCTGCTTAATTCAGTATTTGGCTAAATAAAATAGGGTATATTTTAAATTGTTATTAGAGAATTTCAATTCTAAATAGGATATCCAAAAAGTTGGAAATGTGGATAAAATTACTTTATCATATACTGTAATGCAATACCAACAGGCCATTTATTTTGTATTTACCTGTCTTTCCAGACTAGGTGGCCACCTGTTTTTATATAAATACATACTTCAGCTAAGGACATCAATATTTTAAGAACTACTTCAATCAGGAAATTCAGATACTGTCCTGTCAAGGACTGATTAATCTAGATCTTCATGAAGTACATTTGAAAGGCAATGGAAAGATCTTACAGTAGGACCTAAGAACCACTGTTTTGAGGGAACTCTTGCTATTATATTTGTTTGGTCCTTAGTACAATTAAAATTTGGACAGATTTATTCTAGTTAAGCCATGTCAACTTGTAAACTTGTTCTGATTAAATAATTTAAAAAAAGACAATGGAAAGCAAAGAGGGGCACAAGATTGATTACAGGGAAACAACTCCTTTCTACGTTGGCATTTATAGCTACCAAGGTTTCCCTAGGAAACAGAGGAATTGGAGATTTACTGAGCATCTTTCAAAATAGTGTGGTAGAAGGATCATTTTTAATGTCACTGATTAGAAGTAAAGGTATTGGTGTAAGCATAGGGATGATGATGATTTCCAATTTCACGGGAGAGACTGTATTCTTTATATATATTCTACTAATGTTATATTTTATTTTATTTAAGATTGAATAGAAAGCATAATTCAAAAATTTATTCTTTGAAAGTCACACCAGGAAACCAGCTAACTGACCAGTCTAGCATATAGTACCCAAGAGAGGAAGTCCCAGATAACAATATCAGGTCCAATTCTGTGCCGGGACAGTAAGGCCTGGTATCCCCTCTTCTACCTTCAGAAGAATCAAACCCTATAATTGTGAACAGTATAGGAAGATGTTGCAAAATGGAAATACACTGGGCCAACAAACATACAGTGCTTGTCATTCTTCAGATGAAAAATTTAAGTTTCTGCTGTAAAATAGAGTACTGTTTACTTATACTATCATGAAGTACTGTTTATTCAGTAACTATTCCAGTGCAAAATGGATTATGGTCTTTTAAGAATTAAAGATGAAGCTATCAACTCATTGTTAATACTAAAAATTTTAAATGCTTAAAGTATAACTACGCCCCTTTTGGGGGAGAAGTTGCAAAGGGTCAGTGGTACACCAAAACATGTTGCATATAAATTTTGAAAGAAACAGACCAGTTTAGATGTTTAAGGTGGCACTGAAGTTCTAGGTTAAATGTATTTGGGTGGGGGGGAGATAAATAAATCAAAATATAAAAATTTAACAAAATATGTTTTGAAAATTATGTTTATCACAACATATCTAAATAAAAATGTGTAACTTAATTTATAAGTACATTTGGTTACTGCAATATTCAAAGATATCTCCTTTAATTATAGTCTATCGTAAAATATAAATTACTTAAAAATAAAACCGTTGAATTTTGTCATCAATATTGAGGCAAACTAACGCAACTAAAACATTTAAAGTTTTTCCAAGTGGAAAGGAAGTACATAAATGATCGTTAATGTACTTCTGACACAATCAATTCCCACGAAGAAATGCAAAAGAATTTTAAAAAAGTAAGAATCAATCAAAATCTTTTAAAAGCACTGTTCTTTTCAGCTGCCAATTTTATAGACAAGAAATATGCTCCACAATATAACATATGTGCAATTTTGAGGCAATTCTAGGATTAAGTGAAAGTGTTAGCAATGGATTTCCTTGATTCTTGGGTTTTAAATTGGGATTCTAAGATCAAAACAGAAATTTTTTATAAGGAAATTCTCTCATAATTATCAAACAGCTTCAGAACGAAGTTTTAAAATGTTTTAAATGCTTACTTAACAACAGTAAAACACTGGCAGTGCAAGCTTAAAAATAAAATTATTAGATTAGAAACATGCCATAAAATGCCTGTATCTTCTTCAAACTTATTAATGTGCTGACACAGTGATCAATTAGTCAAGTCTCAATTTTCTTTAAAAACTGATTCTATCTTAACTAAACTGTAATTCACCATTCAATGAGCCCAAGAGAAATCGGAACCATTCTGTCCCCACAAAAAAGGTCTTCAAATTATTACCAATTTTACATTTAAAACTCAAATATATTGCCATGTAAATATATTTCACTTCAATTTTGGATCCATAATTTAGAAAAAATGATTTAAAATGTATATGTACCTCAAAAATAAAGCAGCTATAATTCCAATTACTAAAATATTAGAAAAAAATTTTAATTGAGCATCTGGTTCAAAGGAGGATGAAGGGGGAGAGGTCTTAAACTAAAGCAGTTTCTATGGGGCTGATTTTTCAAAAATGCACAACTCTATGGATATGTAGTTTAATATTTATAAAACAAACATTTTAGAAGTTGTTGAAAGCTACTTCTGGCCAGTTCACTATAAAACTATAAAATGGTGTATTAATGAGAAAATAGATTTATCATCTTTTTCTTTAATAAAATTGACCCCCTGGGTTCAAAATTCCAGATCATACATATGCTGTCACTTGTCCAATCATCTCTGTCTACCAAGCTGTCTCAGTGCACATATATTCTCAAAGACTTGAAAACTTAAAGGAGCCGTATCATATCAAACATCACTGCAGGTTCAGCATACTATTGGTCCCACAAATATAAACATATTTATGTTAGCGAAGCATTCAGTAAATGTGATATACAGACCTAACATTGAAATTTGATTAGTATGTGGTTGGATTTTTTTAATGTACTTTTTTCTTAACTTCAGTTTGCAAAGTGATATCAGAGTGCCTCTTGTCTAATCACAAAACAAACAAACAAAACAGAAATAACTAATATCAGTTACTGGCTGCCATAAACTCTCTTGCAACCCTGTCTCTACTTATGTCTCTAAGGTAATTCAAATGAAGCGCTTTTCCCTACAATGAAACAAAGCTGGGTAAAAGTCAAAATCGTAGCCATCATGTAGTTGTACAGTTCGAGGATAGGTCATGAACACTTACGTAGTTTACATAGCACCAAACTAAAATCAGAGCGCTTAAAATCACTGAAACAACTGCAATTGGTCTTTTCTAGTCACTGACTGCAAAAATTGTTCACAAGGAGCAACTGAAAATGCCCCACCAAGATGAGCACAAACTTTAGACGAAAGGCGGCTGTAAGCAGGACGTGTCCACGAGCCCAGATATGAACACGTCCTGTGCACGCACCACAGCTGTGAACTGGGGAGGAACATGAAGGACCAGATCGACGCGACCTGGAAGGCACCCTAGCGAGCCGATCGCTAAGGGGGGCCCCGCGGGACGCGACCCGGGGAGAGCCCCGGCCGGCCAGGCGACGGCGCGGACACGCGCACACGCAGAGAAGCGCTCCCCCGCCTGGAAAGGGTGTCGGGAGGACCAGCAGCCGCCCCCCGCGCGGAACCCGAAGGAACCAGGAAAGCAGGACTTCCAGCCGGAATGCGGCGAGGGGCCCGGAGCAGTCGAGCCACCTGAGGGGCGGCAGCGTCCGAGCCCATCTGCGCCAGGCCCGGGGTCCGAGAAGACCCCGGATCCGCCCACACCGCCGGGATCTCTCCTCGGGACCCCTCCCACGTTCGGTGTCTCTGTACTGAAGGTAAGGGAGGCTGGTTCAAGAGCACCGAGTCGCAACCCAAGCCTACCCGCCAGTCCCGGCAGGACCGCGGACGCGCGGGGAGGAAGACACTTACCGCTCGGGTCGCAGCAGGTTCTCTTGGGGTTGGCCCCTCCAAGGGGGCTCCCGACCCGCCCCACGCCGGTGGCCACGGCAAGACGCGTTCTCCAGCTCTAGCCCGGTGAGGCGCCGGGTGGCTCCACGCGTAGCAGGACCCACTTTTACTCTTCCGGACAACGGCCAACAGTGGTGACCTAACCTCTTGTGAGGTGGTTCCCAGCGACTGCAGCGGAGACCGTGACTGGAGATTACAGTTGAGGTTTGAAAACTGCAGCCGCGTTGCGGAGCAGGGCTGTATGCTAGGTCCCACCTCCTCGGTCAGGAGAGCCAATCGCAGTGCGCGTTTAGGGCGGGGCTATCACGTGACGGTCGGGCGGGGCCCCGCAGGGGCGCGTGCTGCGGGGCGGGGCCCAGTGGTGAGAGGGTGCGGCCCGCACCCGGCTGGCCGGAGGCTGGGCGGAGCTGCGGAGCAGGTGGGGCACTGGGGTAATTGCCACCAGGAAGGGGTGAGGCGGAATCTGCTATGGCAGTGTGTCTGATTGTACTCACTGGGTACACCACTCTCTGCCTTCGGAGTAGTCAGTCCACGAGGTGTGATTATCTGCAACTAGGGAGAAAGAAGAAGCAAAGTTAGTCCTAGCTGATTCCCACTCATTCCCAAACTCATGTTCTTATTAAAGACCTGTTTTCTGACTGTTCCAGGTCATCTTCCCTGCTACCTAAACCCACCCCGCAGGTTGAAAGCCCATTTTGCTACAACTTGGCAAGCATCATCACTTGGGGATTTATGGAGCCTGGGCCCCACCACTAAAGTCTGCTGCAGCAAACAGACCTTCTGAGACATGGCTGAAAGCAGTGTAAACAAAGTCTAAGTAGGATGAACTGCTGATTTTGCGTAGAGGATACTAAGCGAAAAGGGGAAAGCCCACAGCAAACTACTCAGGATGTTTATTATCCCTTGAAGAGAATGAAAAAGTTTTAAGTTCTATGCAAGACACAATTGAATTTTTGTTTTATTCTATGTAATCTAAGACTGGTTGCAGAGTATATTTACAATAATTGTAGAAGACTATTGGGAAGGTATATTGGGAGGGGAATTGCTCTCAAAAGACTTTCATACTCAATATTTAAAGAGGTTTCCTTGTTCTATCCCAGTAAGCCAAGCAGATTCCCTTTAAGCCATCCATTTTCTCTTCCATACTGTATTTTTCCCATGATAAATGCATAAAATGCTACAAAGTCATTCAGTGAAGTCTGCTTGTTCTTAGCTGACTCTACCCTGTTTTATATGTCTATTCTCTAGGCCTTGTCACTTGGAGAATATTGCTTCCATCTATTTAGTTTCTTGTTTCTAACTATTGGAGTGACTAGAGAAGCCCAAAGTTAAGATGGAAACAAGACACACTGAAATCGACTTTTCAGTTATCATTATCTAAGAGTCCACAAACAAATGAGATTGTTCCTATCTTTTCTGTTTATGTATACAGGGATAGCATCCCAGAGGTCTCATCACCAGCACTGGAACCAGTAACCTCTAGGATTACAGGACTAAGTTGTGGTGATTTTTGTTTTGTGTGTATTTAACTCTGGACCTTCCCAATTCCAACACTTGGATCAGTCGTCACCTCTTAGCAATCTCCTCACAATTATCCTTCTTCTCTTTCATTTACCCAGTCCCACATCAGTGCACATCTAGATGCAGACCTTTCTCTCCGTCACTGCTTTAAGCCAACGCCCCTGTATAGTCACAAGCCCTCTGCTCCAACCAATCAGCCTCCTAGGGGTCTTTCCATGTCTTGCATTTTCCTGCCTCTGCGTTGGCTCCAGCTTTCCACCATCTTCCTCACCAGCACCTCTTCATCAATTTCCAACTTTAAGGAAGTTCCCCTCTTCAGAAATCAAGAATCTTCTGTTTTCTACATTCTACTCCCAGCTTTATCACCTCTTTGCCCTATAATCCTAGATGCAAGGCTTATGCTTATTCCATGTATTTCTCGTACGCCCCTAAATAGATTATTAACCCTTGTGCCTGAT
Source organism: Eidolon dupreanum (assembly GCA_028627145.1). NCBI lineage: Eukaryota > Metazoa > Chordata > Mammalia > Chiroptera > Pteropodidae > Eidolon > Eidolon dupreanum. Next base: position 140,591,776 of record CM053503.1, read on the forward strand.
GTCAGAATTTCCAGCTAGATTTAGCACACTATCCCAAGGATATTCAACTACACTTGCATGGTGTCAAGCATTGCAGTTCAAGTAACAAGGAAGTCCTGGTGCTAAGGAGCAGACTGTACCATTTGTGGCCTTGCGATAAAATTCAGGACTCAACATGTCTCTCCTTCTACCTCATTTACCTAAAACCATAATGATATCAAAGGTACATGTTCACGCTCTCATTCCCTTGAGTAGGAAATTTGCATATGACCAATGATCATTCTGTGGTTATTGTCCCTGACCACACAGTTTATTAAGTTGATCCTTGAATGCCACATACTGGCCAGGGATGGTGGTTGTTATGGGCTGAATGTGTCCCTGGCAAATTCATATGTTGAAGTCGAACACCCAATACTTCAGAATGTGATTGTATTTGGAGATAGGGCCTTTAAAGAGATAATTAAGGTAAAATGAGATTATATTGGTGGGCCCTTCTTCAAAATGAAGAGATTACAACACGGACAACACAGACTGAGGGACAACCATGTGAAGACAGTGAGAAGGCGGTTGTCAGCAAACCAAGGAGAGAAACCTCAGAAGAAACGAAATCAGCTAACACCTTGCTCTTGGACTTCTGGCCTCCAGAACCATGAGAAAATACATTTCTGTTGTTAAAGGCTTCCAGTCTGTGATATTTGTTATGGCAGCCCTAGCAAACTAATATAGTGGTTCTCTCTGATCACTCCAAGTGAATCACCACATCTGATCATGCCACGAAATTCATCACATTCTTTATAGGAAAAGTGCCCTCCACAATCACACCAGGTCACATGCTGACCAAGTACTGACCAGAGAAGGTGACCATCACCTTTACATTTACTCCCTACGGATACAGACAAAGTGGTGGAATTTTATACAGAGAAGAAGGCCCTAAATTTAAAACTCCTGCCATTGACATCTGCTCCTTCAGAAGAAAGCCTTACCAGTTACTTTTTTGTGCCAAGTTCCTACAATTCAACCTATGTGGAAAGTGCAGAACAAACACTACTACCTGTCTCCAAGTGAATAAATTGTGGCTAGGTTAAAGGTGGCCAGACACAAGAGGGGCCAACAGCCTCTGAAGGGGTTTTGCTCAAACCTCCACCCAAGAGAGGTAGTCATGTTGAATGGAGACAGACTAGTCCAAATAGATCCCTTCTCTGGAGGTAGTGCTAGGTGCACTCAGATGCATAAGTCACAGTGTATTTATCAGTGTTGCCTATAGCACATTCCAAATTAGGAAGCACTGGGGACCACAGAGATTCTAAGAGATCTTATATCCCCTGGCTCTCTTGAAACAAACCCTGTTAGCAAAGGTAATTGGGGCAGGTCTTTCCTGATGAGAGTCATAACTCAGACTGGTATAGGTGTCTTCTTCAAAGGGTGACACAATTCTTTTCTCAAAAGTACTCATGATTGACAGGGATCTAAATTACCAATCAATCAAACCACTCACCATGGTTTATAGAGTATAAACTTCCAACACCCCTTAAAGAAATGTCATGCAAGCCCCATATACCATTTTAAATGTTCTAATACATAGTCACATTTAAAAAGTAAATGCACATTAAATTAATTTTGATTATTTAACCGAGTGTATCCAAAATATTGTCATTTCAATATGGAATAAATATGAAAATTATTGAGATACTTTACATTCATTTTTTTATATTGTCTTAAATAAGATGTATTTTACATTCATAGCGCATCTCAATTCAGATGGTAAATTTTCATCAAAAACAATTGATCTGTATTTAGATTATACAAAATTTACTATTGGAGAAAAAATTCACATCCTTACATTGTTTCAGACATAAAAGTTTTCAATAGCTAAATACAGTATCAATTTCTTAATTTAAATTTTATTTAAATGAAATAAAGTGATAATTCAGTCATGCTAGGCACATATCAGTTGCTCCGTAGCCACATTGGTGGCTACTGTATTGGACAGCACAGGTCCAAAGAGCTAGAAACATATCTCTTAACTGCTTCTAACCCTTGAAATTGTTTAATGCAGTACTAGACACACTGTAGGTTCTCAATAAATCATAGCATCAGAGCAGTTTGGAACTTCAAAAATCCTTAAGGGTCTGTGGCCCAACCCCCTTGTTTTATTTATTTATTTGTTTGTTTGTTTAATTTTTTGTTTTTTAAGAAATAATTTTTTAAAATTTATGTTTTATGGTGACATTGGTTAATGAAATCCAATGTTTCAGCTGTACACTTTAAAAATAAGGCATATATACCAACTTCTTTGTTTTAGAAAGGAGAAAATCTAGAATGAGAGAAGTTAAGAGACTTGCAAAAAATCACACAACTAAACCAGTTGGCACATATCTGAACAATAATTTAGGTCTTCTGATTTGTAATCCTAAGGACATTCTACCTCATTATGTCAGACATACTTTAGGCAAAATTTTTAAAAATTTATTTGAATAATCACTTGAATTATGATACAAGGAAAGAAAAATATATCCCAGTTGCATTTGCATAACCTGATAAAAAGAAAAAAGTGTCTCCTAGAATATTTAAGGCCTCTTTCCACCATGGTTTGCGGGCTAGGTGATTTATCTGTCACTCGCTCTTACCTTGGCCTGTCGCTGCTTCCTCTTCTTGGAGCCATCTCACTGCACATTTGTCTCACCCAACCCCAGAGCATCCGGCCACATTTTTCTGTCTGCAGCTGTCCTCACCCAGCTGTCTCCAACAATTTGGTTAAGGTTGTGCTTCAGAGAACACTTTATGTTTGCAAATCAAAGTATTCAGTAGAAACTGCAGCGAAGTTGTAGAAAAACGAATATCTTTTAGCCACAAATATACCAGCTCTGAGGTCCTGCCTTATGAGAGAGACTGTGTGTGTGTGTGTGTGTGTGTGAGAAAGATGATGTATGTATGGTTAAATGTGTGGCATTCACAGCCCAACTCTGCCCATTCCTAATTATGTGACTTTAGGCAATCCTCAGTTTCCTCATCTGTAAAGTGAGGATAGTAATAATAGCTACATCTTTGAGACTAAAATATGATACTACATACAAACCATAGTGCCTGACCAGAATAAACCCTCAGTCTGTACAAGTTGTTATTTTTTAGTGGTCTGCAGGCTCCCTGAGGATGAGGACTTCCGATATTTGGCTCACTATGGCACCTTGTGACTAGCAAAATACTTACAACATAGTTGGACCTAAGTGATAAATTGTTGAATGACTTTACAAGGTATTTATGATTTTCCTCAAATCTTATTATTGATGCTAGGAGAGATCTTGGGGAAAAACATATGGTGAAGTCACTGGTCAGAAAAGGGGAGAAGGGGGTGGCTGCTTTCCCCCCTCAGAATCTATCTGGTGGGGCACCTATGTTCAAAATGAAGCTGTAAGGTGAACAAATGGTGTCGTCAAGGGCTATGTCTGATAAATTAATTAGAGTCACTTGTGTTTAAAGGAAAGTAGATATCAAGTGGAGCAAAAAAATAAATTTAGAATGTAAAATTGTCATTTATTTGATTTTGGTAGATAAACGTGTACTAGTTTTCTCCAACAAATCTCCTGTTTTACTTTCTTGAGATACTTCCTCTACCAACTGCATATTCCATGAATCATGATCTGGTGTCACATTCTCCAGAGTACACGGCAGATAAGAAATAGTAAAGCTTTCAGGATTCCTTGACCACTTAAGTAAATGTTCTTACAACAAGCAGTAACAGGCATAGATGAGGCAGGGATAACTTTTAACCCCTACCAGCTTCCTTGTTGGGAGTGTTCTTTGCCTCAACTGGTTTAAGGTGACAGCATGAACATTGAAAAAGCAAATCCACTCTACTAGCTGAGTCCCTTCACAGCATAAAAGTGTTGGTAATGTGGGAAATGGTAATATTAATGATTATCACAGTATCCCTGATATTGAGGATATTCAAAGCATCCTTGAGTTTTAACCTCACCTTTAAATTTATAGAGTAAAATTTCTTAGCTTCATGTTTACAAAAAAAAGAAAAAGCAATATAAGTATAGAGCTATTCAGAAACTCTTTAAAAGGCACTGATTATAAGAAAATTGGTCTGTAATTTACTAGCTATGAGAATTTGAGCAGGTTATAATATCTCTATGCCTCTGTTTTTCATCTGTAAAATGGAAATAATATATTTATCCCATTGGGTACAAAGTAACAATAGCTCATAAATACTGAGCCTGGTGCTGTTCTAACTCCTATGAGTAAAGTGCTATATTTTCCTGCTTTAAAGAAAACTAATGGACATGGAAGTAATATACTTTCCCACAGTAACCTAAGTTACTAGTGGAGCCAGGATTGAAGCTCACCCTATATGGCCTTTTACTGTGGATAGTAGGTAGTCACAATAGAGTATAGGTTCTTGGGTGTTTAATTCAGCTTAGTTCCTGCTCTTTTCATCCTTTTGTTTTCTCTCACACCTACTATTCCAAAATTTCTTAATAACATATAACAAATGCAAGAGAAGGAGACTAACATGATCCATTTGGTAATGGATTAGAGTTAGAGACATTGGTATGAAATAATAGTTAGCTTAATATAGATGCAGATGTTTACATATAGAAATATTTATAGATATGTGCGTGTCTAAACCCTTATCTGCTGCTGTCAGCTGAGAGCATGTAGAAATAATGACACCTGAGGAGCAATAATCACACCTACTACTCAGGTCTTTGCTTCTAAAAGCATTCTCCAATTAAAGGAACCAAAACCCCTTGGAGAAATTGATGCTTCTAAGACTGGGCAGGTATCATACAGATGAGCTTAGTACATTGTCTAATGCCAGAAAGAAGGAAGTTCAAACAAACAAACCAACTAAAACACCACACAGCAACGGGAGTATGTCAAGGGGACCCAGGGACCAACTGAAAGATCTCCCAATGGCTAAAGCTGGGACAATTTGAGCAACACAATAAACAAAGTAGTATTGATTTATGACCCAAAGTAGAAAACAAATATCCATGAGTACATACTGATACAAATAAATGATTGAATAAATAAATGGGAAAAAATAGACAAATCTACTATGCAGAAGAATTACGAATGATTTATGTAGATACTCTCTCCTCGAGTTGGTGGAGTATAACTCTCTACTCCTTAAGTATAGGCTGTGCAGAGTTTCTTCCAAAGAGCACATAATGGAAAGGGAGAAAAAAAGAGTAACTTTAAAAAAAAAATAACCTGACAAACAGTACCTCAAGCCCAGTGAACAAGGATAGCAGCAGTAGACACATCAAGTTGATAATACATACCCTTAATATGATATAGTGAGAATGACGCTTTGCCTCTGTGGTCTTCCTCTTTAAAACCTATAACCCAGCTCAACCGTTAGGAAAATCATCAGACAAATCTCAGTTGAGGGACATACTTCAAAATACCTGACTACTACTCCTCAAAACTGTCAAAGCCATCAAAAACAGGGCAAGTCTGAGAAACTGTCACAATCAAGTGGCACTTAAGGTGACATGATGACTAAATGTCATGTGGTATCCTGGATGGGATCCTGGAACAGAAAAATGACATTAAGGAAATCCAACTAAAGTATAAACTTTAGTTAACAATAATGAATTAATATCACTTCATTAATTATAACAAATATACCCTACTAATATAAGATACTAACAAGGAAACTGGTTGTGGGGTACTTTCTGTAATATCTTAGCAATAATTCTGTATATCTAAAACTGTTCTAAAAGAAAAAAGTGATTTAAAATAATGAATGAGTGTATCAGTGCTTAAAACATTCAAATTTAGAGAACTATAGAATCAGAAATTAGAGCCAGAAATAACCCTTGAGAGTGAAGGAAAGAACAAAATCTATAAAATAACCAAAATACAGTCTGCCTATTATTTTTGTAGTCCATTCAAAATATAATTATATTAACAATCTGATGCAGGTTCAATCTTTCCAACCTCTGAGAAAAGTTTCTAAGCCTTGAGGAAAAATATATGTGACAGTAATACAAAGAGGGATCTAAAGAATTGTGTGTTTCAATACTAATGCCTGTCATCTAATTCCAATCACAAAGTGAATCTCATTTAGGAATTCCCAAACTGTATGAGGGAGACCACAACACCTTTTTAAGAAGTCCCCAAGGTTGAAATTATTTTAATAAAATAACCCATGTGCACTTGAGTCATAGAATCTGGAATAAGTAAGACTAGGGCCAGAAGCAATTCTGTGACAGAAGCGGAGTGGCAAGGAGATCGGGCCTTGGAAGCGAGAGTCTAGTGACACCTCCTTTGTCCACTGTTAGTGTCGTTGACAGCATTAATGGCACGTAGAACCTTGTGTTTCAGCAGCAGTGGTGTCTTCACTTGAGCAGTACATGGATATGACTTTGGATATTGTTCCTGGTTATCTTATTTTGCTCTAGTTCTGCAGCCTGGATCTTGATTCTATAAACTACACCAGAGGTCCCCAACCTCCAGGCCATGGACTGGTATTGGTCTGTGGCCTGTTAGGAACCTGGCTGTACAGCAGAAAGTGAGCAGCAGAAAAGCAAGCAAAGCTTCATCTATATTAGCATCACAGCCTTAGCATCACCTCAGATCATCAGGCATTAGATTCTCACAGGAGCACTGGTCCCTGGTACCAAAAGGGTTGGGAATCGCTGATTATAATATCTTTTAAATACATTTCTTTTCAGCTTCAATCATCCAGAGATGCTTAATTGCTTGCAGTTAATAACTCTGACTGATCCTACCAAAAATTGTTTTCTTAGTTCACTTTGTAATTTTTTGACCACTTTTAACGTTAGCTTTTCTGAAATTCCACAAATAAACCATGGTTAATTAAAGGAAAGAAAAAGCAAAATAAACTTACCTTTTGTTTTATCTGCTATAAAAATAGGCAACTATATAAATAAATTAAAATGTTTAGCATATTGAAAGGTGAAAAAAAAAATGTTGGCCTTCTACTCCAGCTTTAAACTTTGACCTAAATTTTAGAATTGTGATTCAAATTTCAACCAGCAGAATGTAAGATTTTTATGTGTTACTTCCCAGTTATGCAATTTCTATAAAATGGGAAGGAGGCTCTGAAGAGAATGACTGATGACGCCATCCCATGTGCTTAGTTCATTATAAATCATTTCAAGTAACTCCAGCTTTTCTGAGCCAATCAAAACAGAAATGTTCCAACACATTTGAGAGTATCTTGTTTTATAGAGTGCTTAAGAAAGGCATGAAAAGCACCCTAGATTTCAAATGTACCAAATTATCCATAAAGGATTTTGGAACTGATTCCTATTAGGTTACTTTTTGTTATTATTTAATGTGATATATAAAATATTATGCTTTTCTGTTTGAGTTCGTAGGGTCTGGAATGGTTCTGACTTCTACAATTTTGCAAGCAAATTTACAATATTTTTATTCTACTCATTTTGTAGCTAGACTTCAAAGGTGAAAAGAATATTGGCTAGTTAGGCCCTTCAGGTCTTCCCATTTCATGCTAACTGAAATTATTAGAGATTTAAATTAATTTTGATGAGAAAAAGCATCTTCTTCTACAATTGAAATATTATCTCAGATTAAGGATTCTTTGAAGTAATGTCTTGAAGTTATTTAGTGAAAACATGAGAGAAGAAACCCATTGCTTTCTTTCTCTAATGTTCTTTGATTGTCCAGGGTTGAGTTTAGGGGTTCTTGAACCTGGATTCTGCTATTTCCAAGTTAACTTCTCGGAGGAAAGTTTTACTTATAGGAGAAGTCAACATGAAAGCATAAATTAACACACCCTGCCTTGAGAACAGGTTGAGAAATTGAAAAACAGGCACACATAATGACCAGTGATAGCCTATTTCTTACAGGCCTAAATTGGGGGTGCATCTTTTTAAATATGAGGTTTTGAGCACTTTGCAGATGATTATCTTGGTGACTTGAGAGAATCTGCATAAGCATAAAGTCATTTGTCTTTATTTCTTCCTGTCTCTCACCCAGGGTATTTGTCTCTTTCTGTACTTGCTAAGAACAGGAAATCGCAGAAATGAAGATTTAATCAGTTCCCATTATTTTAGTGAGCCTTTTTCAGGTTAACCTAGGCCAACAGCACATTTATATTTGCCCAAATAAATTATACAACTTGTCAGAATAAGTTAGTTTTGTATAGTTTTTAACTATCTTTTAATCTTCCAGGCCTTGAGTTCTTCTCATTATTAAGTCTATCTCTGAGAAGGTTGCTCTTTCAAAGTAAAAATAGGCAATACCTTTGAGACACTTTTCATTACTCATTGACCTAGAAAAATCCCCTTCTAGTAACTCAGTCCTGAGCAGGTCTAAAAAAGTTTTTAGGCCAGCTGTGCATGCTGAATATGGTACAGGATGTATTCATATTAAGAGCACCTGAAGTCTGTGCAGCATTTTAGAGTTACTATAACGCTTTCACATGCAATATTTTTTCTGAGCTTCAACAATCCTAAGATTACTGTAAACAAGGCTACAATCATCCAACTTTACAAATGAGAAAAGAGACTCTGAGAGTGACTTTCCCAACTGAGATCAGTGCTCAGTCTAGAACTAAAGACTGTAGACCTTTCTGGGCTACCTACCCCTAAAGGAGGACTCTCCAGAGAGCAAAGTTATCAGACCTGCTTTGTCTCCTCTCCATCCCTACCCTTTTTCTGAAAGATTTTAGGAGGCCCTATGATAGAGTAACCTTGGACAATGGGGAAGAAAGGAGGAGGTAATTTTTCAGGAGGACCCAAAATCCAGATGGCAAGCCCGATAGAGCCCCATGGTTATCTTACTTGCAGCCTTATGATCCCAAAAACTTAGTATTCATGTCTTCCCAGCTGGCTTGGCCAAGCTCACTCCCTGCTACCACCCTGAGGCAGTTTTGGGTGGGGAATTAGAAAAATCAATAATGGTTTACCACCTAAAGTTGTAAGATTTAACACAGAACTGAGAATTCCAAACCAATAGCCAAGGTTCCAGAAAAATATTTGATAGAAAGGAGCATACCTGTTTTTAAAGGCTGACATTTCCGTAGTGAAATTACATTAAGTACAAAGGATTAATGTTTCTGAAGTGAAATGACAGGAGTGCTCTAAATAAAGCATGGCAATACATTGTTTTGTGTATGAGATGCTGTGTATATGTCATTCCATTAAATTCTTGAAATATAACCTTGAGGTTTGCCATTATTATTCCTCTTTCTCAGATAAGAAAACTCAGGCTCACAGAATTGGAATGACCTGCTTGAGGGCATATGGCTAGAAATGGAGACAGAATTTGAACTCAGACAACAAATCCCATGTCCTTTTCATGATACTGCACTTCATCCTAATAGGTTACCTGTTCTCATTTTTTATTTCTCTTTATGTCCCACCTTCATAACTCATTATACAAACAAGTTTGCATTACTGTGGTAGAAAGCTACTTATCTGGTGGTCTAACTTCTAAGGACAGGAAGTCTGCAAAAAACCTCTGAGAAGCAGAACAGATGTTACAACAGGCATTCATATGTGAGAAGATTCTCTTTGGCCATGATTATGTCTTTTATGTATACCCTATAATTATTTTGTATATTATAATACTTCAATAATAGGATACTGTAGGAGCTTTCCCTCTGATCTTCCAATGACTGGCTGCTCTTCCACCTTCAGTTCTCATCTTAAATAGTACATTCTCTGAGAAGATTTCCCTGTCCACCACTGCTCCCTGTTCTTTATAGTACTTTTTATCATAATTAATACTTTTAGATTTATTTGTTTACTGCCTGTCTTCCCCATGAGACCGTAAACTCCCTAAAGACAGGAATCATGATTGCTTTATTTAGCAGTGCTTCCTCAGCACCTATCATGATGCTTGGCACAAAGCAGCAGCTCAGTAAATGTTGATTGGATGGATGGATGGATGGATGGATGGATGGATCATTCTCAGAAGACTTTCCAAAGAGATCTGAAGAAATAGGTGATTTGATAATCTGATCTGGGGAAGGCTGTATTACTTTTGGACTAGGGTATGTCAGTAGCCCTTTCCCTCACAAATAGGCCTGAGAGCTGGTGGCTTCCCACAAACAATATACGGGAACTATGAGTCCAGTCCACCTGGACAGAAGGGGAAAGGGAAGTAAATATACTAAGCACTTACCAAATCCAAAGCAATATGCTAGAAACATTATCTTATTTAACATAAAAAGCACTGCACCACATGAGAAAGAAATTATCCCTACTTTACAAATGAAAAAAGTGAGACTCAGATTGGTGAGGTTGTCCAAGGTCATATAACAAATAAGTGGCAGAGCCAGAATATGAAGCTGAATTTGTCATATTTTAAAGACCATGCTTTATTTTTTTTAAATCAAATTCACTTTATTTAAATTTTTTATTGGCCTATAACTTACACATAAATTATAGATTCATGTTTTAAGTGCATTGCTTAATAAAATCTAAATATGTGTTTACTTTACAACTACAATCCATATAAAGAAATAGGACATTTTTAGCCTGCCAGAGGTTTCCCTACACTTCCTCTCAGTTATTATTTCCAAGGCTACCACTATTTTGACTTCTATCATGACAGACTCCTGTTGCCTATTTTTAAACTTCATATAGATGGAGTCTTACAGTATGCCTCTTTTGTGTTGGGCTTCTTTTATCTACAAGATTCAATCCTGGTGCTGCTGGCAGCAGTAATTGATTCTTTTACATCATTGACTTATATTCCGAAATATTAATGTAATCACAATTTATTGATTCTACTGTTATTTCCAGTGTTATTAAGTGCTATGAACATTCTCGAACATGTGTTTTGGTGAACATACACACTCAATTATGTTGGGTATACACTCAGAAGTGAAATCGCTGGTCATAGTTATGCATTTGTATAGCTTTAGTCAATTCTGTCACTTTTTAAACTCTTTTCTCGTTTAGAAAAACAAAAGTGCAGGTCGCTGCCAGCATTCATTTAATATCACGTGTAGGAATGCTACGTTTTCTAGGATTTGACATTTTTGTACTAATGTACAAAATAGCAATCGAGAACTACTATATTTTGTAAATGGAAATACCACTACTAAAAACAGAATGCTATAAATAGAATGATGTTATCTTTTTCCCAAAGACTGTTGATAACTAGAGCAATGTGAAAATAATGATAAAAGTGAGATATTTCATGGCAAACTTTGGGGGTAAGGTTAGGATTGTAATTTGTGAGTTATTTTGGGGTAAATGCTGAAGCTGCAAGCGCCACTGGCGAATATTCTTGGAGCAAAAGGGAAAAGGGATAAAGTGTTTACATCAATTTACACTCTTACTGGCAATGTAGAGAATTCCCATTGCTTCACATCCTTGCCAGCTGTTGCTATCATTAGTCCTTTCAATTTTAGTCACTCTGAAGGAGGAAGGCCATGCTTTTATAAACTGCACCTTGATGCCTTAGCATGTGGGTCATGAGCCCTCAGAATAGGGAGGACCAAGAGTTAGCTTCTGCTTCTTGAATGAAACTGACTTGATATTATTCCCAGGTTTCTAATATCTCAGGAAAACGAGGCTCACTTGTCTGGATACACAGTGGGTGAAAAAGTGGAGCCTCCCTAAAGGAAAGAACAGTCTATAACAATTAGCTCATTAATGTGATAGAGGCAAATGGACCCACTGAGAGCGAAATCGGTCATAGCAAAGGGAAGAACTTTTCTCCCTTTGGTCAGAGTCACAGAGACCTGCAGCAGAAGAGTAAATGAGACCTCATCAAGCTAATCCACATTTTGAACACAGAGCAGGACTCTTTTAGGTAAAGAAGTACCCACTTCATGTAGGAGGTCAATATCAGATGACTGCAACCACAGTCATCATATTTTTAGCACTTCCTATGTGCCAGACACAGTGTTTCACGCTTTATAGAATGCAGTAGTTAGGACTGTTGAGTTGTAAGTAACAGATTGAAACCTGATTATTAATAAAGATTAATTTACTTAAAGAATGGTTCTTTATTCTGAATTGCCCTTCTTTCCATATAGGTGTTAAAATTTATTTCGTTTTATATAGTAATGATAACAGTGAATGATAATTACTCATTATTAGTACAAAATGTTCCTTTTAACTACATGCAAAGTTCATAAAACTAAGGCATTTGCCTGGCCCCACCAACAAATTTTTTCTTTTGTATTATGTTACGGGCTGAATTTTATTGCCACATGACACGTAGGTGGGAAGGCCACTGCTTCATACCATTCTCTAAAACCTGAGCATTTTCATCCTTTTATCCAAGAAAGGTCCTCGGGTTCTCATTAACATCCTATTTATTAATGTAGGAAAAATGTTAGGTGAGCTTGTATGACATTATTAACTCAAGTCTATACTTTATTCAGATTTCTTAGTACTTACTCGAGGTCCTTTTTCCATTCCAGGATCCTATCCAGGATACCACACGACGTCAGTCACTATGTCTCATTAAGCTCCTTTTGGTTGTGGCTGTTTCAATGTTTCTCAGACTTTTCTTGGTTTTGATGATCTCGATAATTTTGAGGAGTACAGGTCAGGTATTTTGTTGAATGCTCGTGCATTAGAATTTGATGTTTTTCTTGTGGTTGAACTGGGGTTATGAATTTTGGGAAGATGACCACAGAGGTAAAGTGCCATTTTTATCACATCCTATCACAAGAATATACTACCCATATGATTTATGACAGTTGATATTGACCTTGGTCACCTGGCAGAGGTAGTGTTTGTCAGGTGTCTTCATGAAAGTTACTCTTCCCCCATCTGTGCTCTACTTGGAAGGATATCATTCTGGGCATCCCACATTTATGGGTAGAATAGCTACATAAATTATTTGGAATTCCTCTGCATGAAAGATTTGTGTCTTCTTCATTTATTAATTATTCGATCATTTATCATGTGGACTTATGAATATTTATTTTATATTTTGTGTTATAATTCAACATTACTTTATTTTGTTGTTCGAATTGTTCCAACTTTGGCCACTGGAGCTCTTTCAGCTGGCTCCCATATCATCTTGTATTTTTCCTAGAATCAGTCATTTTTCCAAGTAATAGGGCTAATTTTTGAAATATGACTTTATATCTTAACTAAGGGCCTTAGCTCAGGACAGGTCAAAGTTAGGAAACATTAGTTTACTAGCACGTATGTATACAACGATCACCACACCCAAACTGTGTGGCTGATTAGAAGAGAACTGTATATATACTCCAGCCACAAAGCTATTGGCATTCCTGCTTGGTTCCAAAATTCAGACAACCTGTTATCTTCATTCCTCCTTAAACATTATTATGAGTGATATAACAGACAGGTTAATTGCAGATGAGAGAAAACAAACCCAAACATTTTCACTCCAAATTATCAGTATATTGTGTGAGGGAGAAACTCTGATGATTAGACATTGCTTTCCAAACCAATGAGTACACACTCTAGGGTACACAGTGTCTGGCCAAGAAACAGGCAAAATCAAAGTGGTATCTTTTAGGACCAGCAAATTTCTTTAATATTTGAGGAAGTGGGAACCAGCTGTTATTAAAGCTAATAGGGAAAATTCCTTATTTTCAAATTAAAACCAAGTTTGATGATATATGAAAGTTTACATAAAATAAATGAAGTATACAAGTAATTTTGTATTGGTAAGGCTGGCTTCAAGCCACATTTTGATATTTGGAGGGTCTTCTATCAATATTGGTGATGTGATGTGACAATAAATGTTGACATGGTTTCCTAATCTAAATTGGAGTAATAGAAAATTATGACTAATTAGTGAATAGTTCTTTAGCCAACAGTTAAAATGGTTTGTTTCGTTGTTTTCTTCTGGGAAGCTGATCATTCAAGAATGGAATCGGTCCCCAGGGGAAATGCATAGCTCCTGTGCATTCTCCCTGCCTCTATTCCCAAAAAGAAATGCTGGTCTGGATTGGTGAGTTCAGAAACCCATTCTTGGATCTTGTCCTTTTGGGGGATTTTATCACTTGAGATTTCTCTTGCATTTCCAGGCCACAAGGCTGGAAGGTGAGAGGAGCTGCCCAACATTGGTCAGGTTTGGCCATGTAGTTTTTGTGTTTTTTTTTTTTTTCATTTTTCTGGACTCATCAGTAGTACTATTTCCATTTAGGGATCCTTGTTCCCTGAGAAGTCATAGAGTGGGCAATCTGGACCAGCTCCAGATATTTATATTATATATTTAGATTCATATAATATTCTCTTCTTTTTTTTAGCTGTCTATCTTTTCTTGGAATTTCCTTTTCCCTCTGAATAAGATGCAAAAAATCAAGCTGTGAGTGTGGGTTTAGGAAGAAACAGGCACAGGAAGTCTCTTGACCTTTTCTGGTCTCTTTAGAACTGACTACTTACTACAAAAGCTATCTTTCATATGATTTAATCCAATTCAAAGGAGATTGGATTGGACATTAGAGGGAAAGCCTCATAGTAACAAAAAGCAGAGCTTTGCTTGGCCTAGAGCGAATAATTTAATTTGGGGGTGGAGGGAGGCAATATTGTGTTGGCAATATTGCGACAAGGTTCAAGACTTTTGATTTGAGGTTCATTTTCCAATGCCAACTGAATACCAACTAGACGTGAGTTATTACAGTACCCAAGTATTTTGTACACCAAGAGGTAGTAATTTATAACATTATAAATTGTCAAAGAAAATAATATTTTTCCAATTATTTATGCTTTGAAAAATTGCTTGCTTTTTCTTTCTAAATGAACAATTACTAAAATTTTTTTGAGAGGACCTATAATAACGGGGCAAATACAATGTGTGAGACTCATTTCTATCAATGTAAACATTATATCTTTATCAGACGGTCTCATTTTAGTTTATTATTGAGATTCCAAAGTTTAGTTTGGTTGACAAATAGAATACTTAGTCAACCCAGTAAACTATTTAGAAGGAAGAAAGAAAAAAAGCCATTAATAGTAAACATTTTTGATCAAGAAAAAGAAGAAAATATGAAGAAAAAAATCTGTTCAATTCCTTGATAAAGAGATTAAAGGCTTTCTGGATGAAATAAAAGAACATTAAGAAAGAGTCCTTGGAGGTGATTAGTAGGATGGTGGAAATTGTGCATTGTTTAAACAGTCACTAATTAAGTGGGGTTCAGATTTTATTAAAATAATGAAGGTAGATAAATTTATCATAATCGAAACACGTTAAGGTCAAAGGTTTAGAGAGAATGTTATGATACAAAAACCAGGAAGTTAGTGTCAATCTCTTGCTCTTCCCTTTCAGTAACAATGTCAAACTTTAGTCAATTATAGAGGATGAGTCTTTGCTTTAACTACTCTCATGTGATATATGAAATTCATTTCTAGTCTAAAATACAGAATAAAGTGTTTAATGGTAATCTGTTCCATGAAATCTTGACAGGGATGCTCTTAACTCATTTGAATTTACACAAGCTAGTTTTCAGAAAGAGATTGGTAAGTACAGGTCATTTTCATGCATCCTTTAGTGATTGTCTACTTTCATAGGATATATTAGCCTTTCTCCTTTCCCTATTTCTTTCCACTAACTTCCATGTCTTAGTAATATTTCATTTGGTTAATTTATTTATTTATACTATCAGTCAAATATAAAAAATGTGATTAAATCAAAGATTTCAAACTGATGGACCCACAAGACAAATTCAACCTGTAGAAATATTTGCTTTGAACCACCCAGTATTAAAAAGATCTAGATATATCACATGAAATTTTAGATTTCTGGGTTCCTCTTTCAACATTGGACTTGAATTTCATGTGACTAGAATTTGCTGGTACAAAATATTAGAATGCCCCCTTTAGGTAAATCCCACCACTCTCTGTTGCTTACATCCAGCCAATTTCAGTCGTTAAACGCCTACTCAGCTCCTGTAGGTTTGTGAATACGTGACCCCTGTATTAGGCTGGTGTGTTTATGAAATAAGCATTCAACCAAGATGGCTTAAAATCGTCTCAACCATGTGAGTTAAGAGACTGATTTGTGTTACTCATTTCTTCAACATTAATTGATGGCCTAACAGGTAGTAAAATACCATTTTAGATATAAACAAAATATTCCTAATTATAAATATCATGAAAAGCAAATTTCCTATATCTACAAAGCTACATACTAATTTCATGAGACCTTTATCCCTGTTTTCTTCTCTCTTGAGTTTTTTCCTCCCCAAAAATATCACAGAAAAGTCATAATGTGTTTTTTAAGAAGATTTATTTTGAATTAAGTGACTTCATGATGCAACATGATTTTAAACAAAAATAGAGATCAGTATGAAAATAAAACAAATTGTACACATTAAAATAT
The DNA here is from genome assembly GCA_028627145.1 of Eidolon dupreanum. NCBI lineage: Eukaryota > Metazoa > Chordata > Mammalia > Chiroptera > Pteropodidae > Eidolon > Eidolon dupreanum. The sequence goes on from CM053503.1 coordinate 140,608,027, forward strand.
CTTTCCCTTAAAGCATTTCAGAATCATAAAAAAATACAACACAAAAGGGAGAGGTTCAGGTGAAGATAAGAATACAGACTTCACAGACAACGAACAAGTAGTCTATATTTCAGAGTTCCAGGCTCTAATTAACACCACTCATGAATCATTTGTAGGATGTCAATAATCTACATTATTTGCTTTGTAATAAGAGGATGAAATTTAAATATAAGGTGAAATGAGAGCTGTATAATCTTAATGCCAATAGCAAATTCTTCCCATTATTCTTCTCTAGTAAAAGTTATATTGAATATGAAGCTTAAATCAACTGAACAAAAATGGAAACATACCTATTAAGTATAATACATGGTACAGTAGATACAATGGGTGAGTTGGTGGAAAGAAATGAAAAAGCTTAAAAAAATACACCACCTGTGATCTACTAAAATCTTAGAAATAATATTTTTTTACAGAACTTTAATATTAAAATGTAAGCATTATTATAAAATTAGATTAATACTTTCAGTAAGAGGCAAGAGAGATGCATATATTTTTATTTATATGTTTTGGAATGCCTGCATCCCTATTATAAAAACATGTAATCTTTGCACTTTCCAACATAGTAACAGCCTCAAATTTTATTTATGATATCATATAAAGAAAAATAGGTTGTAATAACATCTTTTGGAGCATTAGGGTCCAAAAAGAACATTCAATTTTGTGTGTTGCCTGATTAATCATTCTAAGGTATTTCTTGAATATTATCCATCCTTTTTTTTTTTTTTTACAGGTGATGATAACCAGAAGTTTACCAATGGTTTTCTACCAGCATCAGTAATAGCTTATTCAGTTTGATTCATTCAACATACCCATCAACACTCTTCAGGGTTGTAATATCTTAAAAGAAAATCAAATGGAAAGATACCACCTGCCCAAGGTCACTAGATGTAAAAATCACATATATAAATTTAGTTTTCCTGTATTCCCCAGAAACCATACATCTAGGGCCTTCCAATTCTGCTTAACTGTTAGATTATGAAAGCCAAGTAAACTACTTTACATATTAAGTCTAAGCAAATGTATTTTCAATCTTGATTAACTTTCTGAAAAATTGGAAACACTGATCGGGTCACCATTTGCAATTCAGTAACCTAATTCTTCGGTTTTGCTTTTAAGGTTAACAGAGAAAATTTCAGTTACCATTAGAAACCATGAAAATGTTTCAAAAGCTGTTCTAATGTCAAAGAATATCTGCTAAAAACAAAGTAAGCATAATTAGTGCCAAGCAACACCCATTCTTTTATTTCATATACAAAGTTCAATAATTGTAACAATCATTCTTGTTAAAAAATATCCACAACATAATTTATTATTAAATTGTTGAATCTCCTGATTAAGCTATGGTTAGCTTTAATATTGTTGGGCTAAATTCTGTTTTGCAAAATAGAAATTATTATCAACCTACTGAAGTTATAAAATGAAGTTATTTCTCACCAGGTAGATTATGAAGTAGTAGTCTCATTAGGTAGCATGGCATTCTTTTTCTCAAAGTCAAAAACCAAATTGAAGTATATGTTCATACCCCCACCAGCAAGCCCTAACATGACCCATCCACCCTTAACTTTCCTTCTGTTACCTTCCTGTCTTAGCCATCCTTGCATTCCTTCTGGCTCAGATTGCTATGATATGGGTACAATACGCACGCTTATTATATCCTTTGTGCCAGGTCCTGGGAATGTAGTTACCACTCCTCAATCTTGACAGTTGGTCAATAATTAGCATTGCATCCTTACGGGGGGATAGCACAGCTGCCAAGCTCTTCACTTTTGCTTTTTGTTTTTATCACCCAGTTGGCAGCAGTTGGCCATAGCCACAATTTAGAAAGTTTCATGTCTCTGGCATTCCTTTACTTCCATGTTAGACAAACAAAGCTATCTGGAAAATACAATCAAACTAGGAAGGTAATAGAGTTTGCAAAAGGAGAATTTAATTAAAAGTGACATTCTAATTAATTCAAACTCAAATTTTATGGAAGTAAGGTATCTAAGATTTTCACTCATCTTCTAAATCAGAAAGCAGATAAGAGAGAACAAAGAGCCTAAAACTCAGACTCAGTTTGAAGATTAGGCCACCGTCTTCATTTGCATGTTTTTACTGGAGAGACTTACAGATATCTCCTAATGATAATATATCATCATTTCACTGGCCTTGGATTTTCCTGAATAGGGTTAAAATTGTAAAGACTTTTTGACTCTTCATTGTAAGATGTTTACCTTATTTAGAAGCGGTCAAGTCATAAATACAATTTGTGTAGAAAGAAAAAATTGGATGAATGTGAGGAGAGGAAAAGAGAACCTACAGTAGTTTCTTCATCTATATCACTGCAACTCACCTGTCAGGGCTTTCTAAGCCCATTCTTTCTATAAACTGAAAAATAAAATCAGGCTTCTGATTGAAGTGTTTACGGCTTTTTTTATTATCTTGCTTCCAAATAATATTTGAGAAAATAAAACTACTATACTATATAAATCCACCAAAAGCAATCAGATTTTGCATTGTTTTTAATTTCTCATAACAAGTAGCAAAATGCAACTGTTAAGCCTATGAGGAGTTTTTCCATGAATATGCTGATTTCTTCATGGGCTTCAGAAGGTGTCACATTTTAACACTGAAAAAAACGAGGGTTTGGTAGATGAAATATCTTAAAAAATTCTTTGAAAGTGGAATATGCTGGTGGAAACATTAGTATCCATATCTCTTGAGATGGAAACTAGAATTGTAACTATACAGTACTGAAACCAACCTCACTAGCAGTTCCATTTAAATCAGCCTCAACCCAGATGGGACTTGATACCTTCTACCCCACAAAGTATGTGAGGATCAAGAGACAATGCACCTGCAAGTATTTTAAAACTCTGAAGTGCTATACAAACATGTTCTACCATTACTCTTAATTACATTTCAGTTTTACCACTTCTGATTGTTGTACAGGTGAAACAGATTCTCCTTCATTTATTACAGAATTTCTAGTAAGTTATAAACACAACATGTGCTATAAAATTGCAACTGTGCTTCTTTGGCCAAGACCCATTCATTTTGAGTACAAGAAAAATGTTTTGACCTCAGAGTGGGTTGAACCCAACAACTGGGATTTTTCACACTGAAAACTAAAGGTATATTGTAGTGTAGATGAAAGGAAACAGAGAAACTACTTAATTTTGGCATTTCTTTGAAAATCTGAAGATCCTTGAGTTGTTCCTTCATGGTTCAGCTCCCCACCAGCACATGTTAAACCCTCGTGTATAAATGCACCCCTAGCTTCACCACTTGACCAGTATCAACACACTATTACATGCCATTAGTTACCAACACAAAGAGCATTGCTGTGATTTTTTTTTTATTATTTTAGCCACAGTATCTCCCATATATGAAGCCTTTAATGAATCTCCCAGATAGGACAAGCTGTTCTTTCCTCATTCCTTGATTGTAGAACATATCAAATTTTATTTAAAATACTTTTTCGAACCTTGGTGTCTACTCCACTAGACTATGAACGTCTCAAGGGCAGATTTTGAACCTTGTAGCTCCGTGATCAAATGCAGTGGCTGGCACAGAGAGTACAGAGAGTACACCAATAGTGTGCTTCTGTCATCTCAGAGGCGTTCTGCATACACATGCGATGTATCTTGACTGTCTTTTATAAGACAGTATAGTATAAGTATCATTTAAGAATTTCTTAAAGAAAACAAGACCATACAGCCAAGTTATGTAGATTCACAGTCCAGAAGAAAATATTTATGGATATTTCTATTTGTAGAGTATATTAAAGTCTAAATTATTCTGTGGAAGTGGTATTTAATATTTTATATAATTATTATTAGACTTTTCGTTTTACTAATGAAGAATAAAAGATCAGTTATCATGGTGTTCCAATATAAGTAAATCTTTGATAATTCCCAGTTCTGAGAACAGTAAGCGATTATACTGTTATTTGGGAAGAACTTGGATGCCTTAAAAAAGAAGTATATTTGACAGAAATAATTAAAGAGATACATTTTAATTCAAATGTCTTTTACCTAAAAATGTGGAATATGATAAAATGTCACAAACCAAAATGAAAGCTAACATGGTCTATGAATATATTTTTGAAAGAAATGCAACCTTTTATACCAGCTACTTAGAGAATGCCAGGTCTGAAACATCTGAAACACCATAAAAAATGTGAATCTTTTTTTTAAAGCATATTATTTTTCCTTATAATGAAAAAAATATGAAAAAAAATAGTTTGCGAAATTAAATATATACTTATATTCATGATCAGTAAGTAGAAACTAACTTTTCTAGTTAATTTTTTTCTCTTCCGTTTTTTCTGATCCAATTATAGTAGACAGGCAAATCTTCAATACTTATTTTCAGATTTCTGTGACTTTTTTTCCCCAGAACATTTCCCCACATTGCAGTACCTGCCTTTACTGCAGGAATGCAACATGACTAGTATTCTTCTCGAGAGCCCCAATAGTAAACATAGCTTAACCAACGGGGGAGTAATCAGTTCTTACAAACCAACCTATGAAAATCATGCATATAACCTCTGTAAAGTGTAAGATAGCCAATAGCCCATAACTGGAATTCCATGGCTACTTATATCTCAAAGAAGTGTTCAGGCAATGCCTGTAAAACCATAGGCTGGCAAACCAAATGTTAATCCAATGCTTTTATTATTCACAATTTAACTTCACCGTATTGAATGTCTGATTAGTTATGGCCATAATTCAGGAAATAAACAATGATGTGGAAAACCCCAAAAGCAATAAAAATGAAGGACACCCTTTGATAAAAACACGCAGAAATAACATTAGTGATGTCATGCAATTTCTGAGATACCATAGAAAAATTGTTTCTTAATATTGATAAGAAAATTATGCATCGGTGAAAATGCAGGTTTAGAAATATAGTACTGAGAGTTTCAATTTGTGATGTCTTCACTGATGAGGGAAAATGGAATTCTTACTACTTAAGAGAGCTGATCTCTTGGGTGTTGTTGATGGCTTCCTAACTGAGCTTAGTATTTAATGATGCTGTACAAATAAAAAGCAGTGGGGGAAATACGAAATCTTTATTAAATGCCATCCTGTAAAGTATCTGATGGATGGAAGAGAGTCTAATGCATTTTAAATAAATGCATATCATACTATCACATATAGTGAGTCTTAAAAAATTATTACTTAGATGCACAGTCCTTGTAGTGGTAGACATGGCACTGTGAAGGAAGTTGGATTTAGAAGCTATTCTCTATTATATTGGTCAAGTGATGGAGTTGCTGTTAGTCATATTGTAATGTCCCTTCGACTTTGGTACATTCAGTGCAAAATATTTCAGGGAATTTTTTTGTACCTTTATAAAAATAAAAGGCCCTTTTGTTCCCTTGAGAGTACTTAAAAGGATACATACTAGCATGATGCCCAAGTAAGCATGGAACATGAAAATGGAGCAGGTGACATGTACAGTAAGATAGGTAGGTTCTTATATACATCTTAAAGAACATAAATATAATGAACCTATAAAAAATAAACAGAACTCACTGTGTAATTTTTCCTGATATTCTGTGATTAATTGCTAGTTATTTAAAATAGTTTTCATGCATTATAAAGCATAAAATCAGTCATTAGTAATTCATTGTATAACAGTTTCTCTTTAGCCATAATTACATACATACCACTTTGCATATACATTGTCATCGTCCACCTTTTGCAAATCTTTAAAGTTACCTCATATTGACTTGGTTTCATTTTTCACTTGTGTCCCATGAAAGCTGAAACTTATGGTGCACACCATGCAGGCACCCATAAGCTAGAAAAATGAACATTCTGCTAAGCTTAGGGCTTAAATAAATGTACTTTGGGGAAATATATTTGTTTTTATTATATTATTCAACTTGCATTAATTTGGAGATTGGGTCAAGTGCTGCCAGTTTGGCTTGAACCACATTCAAAGGTAAGTTTCAAGATTCTCCTGAGTCCCTGAAAGTTACCGTGCAGCTGATCTTGTACAGGCTCATCTTTGTCTTGGAATATAACAAATGGAAAAAAGTTTGGCAGTCAAGAACTGTTGATTGAAAGACTGTTGGGTTGTTCCCTGGGCATCAAGCTCACCCAAATCCTTCAAAGAGGACTCATCACCACTATCCAGTTCCCAAATGTGGCAGAGCATGTGCTCCTGGAAGATAATAGCACTCAGTTTTACTCTAATGGAAGCATACTCTTGAAATTTCCCATGTTCAGTCGTTCTAGAGGGCAGCTTCTGAAATTGCCTGTCCATATGGAGTCAGGCATTGTGCTTCCAGGTCATTCAAGTCCAAAGGTACTGGTCTCTTCAACTGCTGTCAAGAGTTTTTCATAAAGCATGGAGAAGGATGGGTATGGGGGGAGATCCAGACGGTTAAAACAAGTGTGAGCTCTGCAAACAGAAGAATCACATACAGTTTAGAATGCTTATGAAATAAGATTGTGTGTGTGTGTATGTGCATGCTTCTCTTTTATATTCAATTTAGTTTTTGCCAATTTTCACTCCTTTTCACACTCCCTTGAAAATATTTTGACTTAAAAATTTAGAATTGAATTTCATTCTCTTAGGAAAACAAGATATTTAAAAATTTATTTTCTTTAAATTTTTAAAACCATTTAAAATCCATATTAGACACATAATACTGTTTGTTCAGTTGTCTAAGAATTACAAAGACAAGAGTTTTTTTCTCTTTTGATGTTACTTTTTTTTTTTTAAGAAATGAATATAAGCCATTGTGAAACGATTCATTTTCAGAGTTGGCATTTGCCTGGCTGTCTCTCAGAGAATCTACGGTTTTGCATTTTTTCATTTTGTTGTACGGGGAAGAGCACTAAGTATCTCTGAAGACTTGCCTCATGGCGTAGTGTCTTGGGAAATTCCCTGGCTGGACTTTCCTGTTGAAGTCAGTACACCATTGTTAACTTCTTTGAATCCTGTGCTATAGTCCGTTTTCTCGTAAAACACAATGCAAAAATAATGGCCATTTAAATCATTACATTAAGTATTCTTTTTTTCAGAAATACCTCCCCTTATGCCAAGATGGGGGGGGAAATATGCTTTCCTGTTATTTGCACCTGAATCACAACAAAAAATAGTCTTCAAATAGTGCATCTTATCAGGGAGCAAATCTGTACTTGGACATAGAATAGGAAGCATTTTATTCTGAATGCACAACAGCTTGTTTGTGGGAGCTAAACAACTTTGACTAAAAAATTGCTCCTGAATTAATATAGAATTTTAGAAGCTTTGATTATTAATGAGCTATTTTTATAAAGTCATGTTTCAGTTTTTGTTCTTATAAATCACTTTAATACTTATGAAATAAATATAATTATATTCCTAGATGTATTCCTAGATGCAGTGGGATGATCAGAAGTTTAAAGTTGAACAGACTTGGATTTGAATTCTAGCTCTCACAACCAGCTATATGATTTGGAGTGTTATTAAAACTTTCGGAGACTCAATTTTCTCACCAATAAAAAGAGACTAAAATCATTCATCTCAGGATACGAGGATTAAATGAAATGACAGAAACATGCTTAATACAATGCCTGGCTCATAGTGTTTGACCAACTAATAAGAGAGGTATTGTTAGCTACATTTCATTACCATCAAAAAGATTTAGTCTAACTGCCTTCATTAAATTGCCAAAATATAATCATGATTCATGAAAATTATGAGATAAAGAGATATTAAAGCAGATGTGTGGCCACATGGCTTATTAGAAACAGGAATGTGAAGGGATTCTGTAATATATAAGAATATCAGTAGTACTGGCTCAGGATTTATGACTTGTTATTATAAACTCTAGGATATATTGAGGGGAAATCATCTAATTAACTATTGCAGCCAATCCCCCCTCCCTTTTTGATATAATAACCTATTTTCAGAATTGCATCCTCCCTTTTTGATATAATAACCTATTTTCAGAATTGCATTTAATATAATTCTTATTATACACTCTTTGCATTGGAACTCAACTTGAGCCTCAAGGAAATGTTTTACTTTAAAAAAAAAATGAACTAGCATACTAAAAGACAGTCCTAGGAATGGTTTAAAGTCTATCTTGTATGAAACAGTGGAATAAAAATATTAAATACATACTTTATCTCTGTTCTAGGGAGAGGGAAGAAGCAGAGACATGAAATATATTTTGAATATAATTATATTCTAAACTTTGTATGTTAGACATATAACATTAATTATACCATTAAGCTAAAAGAGGATACTTCTTTTAAACAAAACTTTTAATTTTTTTTCTTTGATTGCTAACAAGGCTGAGCATCTTTCCCTAAGTCAGCTTGCTTGTAGTATTTCCTGTTTTGTGATCTACATGTTTATTTTCTTTTAATTTCTTTTATTGCCATATAATATACATCACATAAAACTTGTCACATTAACCATTTGTAAGTGCACAGTTCTGTAGCATTAAGTATATTCACATTGTTTTGCAACCATCACCACCATCTCTAGAACTTTTCATTGTCTAAACGAAAATTTTACCCGTTGAACACACTTCTGTCCTCTTCTGCCCCTGCAATTATCATTTCATTTTCTGTCTCTATGATTTTGACTACACTAGTTGCCTCATGTAAGTAGAATCAGACAATATTTGTCCTTTTGACTCACTTATTTCACTTAGCATAATGTTTTCCAGGTCTATGTTGTATCATGGGTCAGAATTTCCTTTCTTTTTAAGGCTAAATAATATTCCATTGTATGCATATATCACAATTTGTTATTCATCCATTGACAGACATTTGGGTTGTTTCCATCTTTTGGCTATAGTAAAAAAAAATGCTATTCTTGAACACGAGTGAAGAAATATCTGAGTCCCTGCTTTCAATTCTTTTGTGTTTATACCCAGAAGTGGAATTGCTAGATCATATAGTAATTCTATTTTTAATTTCATAAGGAGCTGCCATACTGTTTTCCATAGTGGCTGTACCCATATTACATTCCCACCAGCAGTGCACAAGGGTTCCAATTTTTCTACATTCTCACCAACACTTTTTTTTTTTTTTTATAATAACTATCCTAATGAGTGTGAAGTCCATTTAACATTTAAATCTTTAGGATGTCTTACTGATTTGTATAAATACTACAAAATAAAGAGATTAACTTTTTAAATTTCCTCCTGCTAATCTCTTTCAGTCTATTCAATTTTTTTATTTAGTTAGGCATTTCATTTATAGAGTAATATTAATTCGATTGCTATCCATTTCTGATATATTGTTTCTCTCTTCAGTGTGTTGCGAAGATAAGAAACATGTTGAAAAGGCGATCTCTCTTGTTTATACCTAATGAAAGGTTTTCGTTGTCTTATTTTTTCCTCTTGGTAGTGCTGGTTTATCAAAGGATGTGATAGGTGAACTTTTGGGAGAACTCTTCTTCAAAGAGTAACTCACTTATCTAGTTGTAATCTTGAGTAGATGAGTGTGAATTCATTTTTGTGAATCAAATCATATTGGATGAACTAAGAAATAAAAGGAATTCAAATGACCCTTTCTCTAGGTAAGCAATAATCCCTAATTAACGTTTTATTTTCTTAGGACAGGACACAAGGATAGGTGAATATGTTTATCACACACTAGTTAGGCCTGTTCCTTCCCTCTTGAAAACCAAACACTTTCCCTTAATTTAAGCTTAACTTCTTGCACATACTTAAGTCAAATGTCAAATATTAATTCATGGTGTTCTTGTGGTAGGCAGAATTCTAAGATGATCTGCCATGACCCATGCCTTTGTATAATCCCCATCTTTTGAGTGTGAGTGGGGCCTGTAACTCACTTGTAACCAGTGGATAATGGCAAAGGTCAAGATATGTCGTAGGTGTTATTAAAGTCCATAATCAGTTAATTTTAGGTTAATCAAAATGGTGATTATCCTGAGTGGGCCTGACTTAAGTAGATGAGAACATTAAAAGAACATACAGAGATCAGAGACCCTCACTGCTGCTGAATCTGAAGAAGTAAGTGACCATGAATTCCACAGCTGCAAGGAACAGATTCTGCCAATAACCTAAGGAAGCTTGGAAAGGGATCCTTCTCTAGTTGAGCCTCCAGATGAGAATGCAGTCCAGTGGATGCTTTGATTTCAACCTTGTGAGATGCTTAGCAGAAGACCCAGCTAAGCCATGTCTGGACTCCAGATCTACAGAAACAGTGATATAACAATTATGTGTTGTCTTAAACTGCTAGCTTTGTGGTAATTTACTATGCAGCAATAGAAAACTACAATGGGTCTTAAGTAGTAAAACAGTCCAAGAAAAAGTGGCAAGTGTGAGAAATGTGATATAATAGAATCGCCCCTATCAAAGGCAAAGCGGGGCGTAATCAGTTGTCTTATCATGTGCCCAGGTTTCTGAGCACAGAAACAATAATTCTGCATGTTCCTTCACAGTTTCTATAGTATCTTTGTGGAGACTACTGTATCTTATCCGGTAAACCCATAAGCCTGGTTCTCTCTTCTCTAAAGATTCAATTCTCAACACAAAGGGAGGGACTGGACAGTTTTTCTTGATACTCCTCAGTCATGACATAATCACCATTCCTGATCCAGAGTCTAAGGCTATCACTGCTTCCTAATTTACATCTGGTTGCATAACATACATTACCATACTAGAACTTTGCTTCTGAATAAACCGAACAGCTCCCCTAAAAACTGTTTCATGAGGATGGAGAGAGTATACAATGTGGAGAGGGAAACTGTGCAGAAAGATTAAATGATTTTCCAAAGGTTAAAGCTGAATCAGTGACCAAACTAAGAATAAAACCTCAATCTTGGGTTCCTAGGGGAAGCCCAGTATTAAACCGAAAGCAGGGAGGCTATTGCTCTTCGGCTCTGTTCTTTCATTTCTAAAGGCCTGAATGTTAATTTCATCCCACCCCTGACTGTAAACTGCTAGTCCTCAACATCCTACCAAATTACATATATTTGAAGGGCAGGGATTAGCAAAATAAAGCTTCACATGTTTTTTAAATGAATGATTCAGTTACAATATGCCATAGCTCTAGAGAATACGGTCCAAATTGGGTCAGTCCAGATAACCCTGGGAGATACCAGGGGATTTTTAGGTGCTTAGTTCTACCTTGGGCTCACCAGAAAGAAGAGATACTCAGAAAGATACATTAGAGTGTACTGGCACCACCCAAGAAGCCTGTTTACAATGAGATTTTTGGCCGTACCCCCATAGTTTCTAATTCAGAAAGTTTGGGGTGGGCCTAAGGATCTGCATTTTAACAGTCACTCCAAGTGAATCTGATGCAGGTGGTCTCCACTATTGGAAACACATCAAGTGAATTAGAAATAAGATACCTACATTGCCTATCCTCACCAGCATTTTGTGTGCTTGCAAAAATTTCAAAACTCCTTATAAACAAGACAGCATTGCTAATGAGGAAATTGAGGAATAGTATGGTTAAATAAATTGCCCAATATTTACCATCAACTTGCTGTATGAGCCAAGAAGAGGGAAGGAAAAAAAAAAGCAAAACAAAACACAATCCTCTGAGGCTTTTCACACCCCTTCTCCCGCCCCATTCCATGTCCTAAGAAAACTCCAGCAGAAAATAACAGGAGGGCCCTTGGACTATGTTGATATTGGCAGCAAAAGCACATCCAGTTATTCAGTCTCCATAAAAGAACATTTTTCAAATCTTTCAAAGCCAGCCACACTAAAGGCTATAATGAGTTTACCTCATTTTGATCTATGCAGCCAGAACCACTCAAGGAGGGCAGGTCTGAGCCCCTCTTTGGGAAATCAAGCTGGCATCGATATAAAGAAGATTTAAAAGCCCTCCAGACATCTGGTCTGACTTAATAGATCTCTTCTTGGTGCTTTCTGGATTCTTCAAATGCTAACCAGGTCACATGCTAACCCTATCTTCTTTCCTATAGATAGACAAATCAACTATCCAAATCCAGTGAACCGAAATATCACAATTACATCTAAGTTTTCATAGACTGATTAACTGATTAATGTATTTCTCTCTGTGTGTACTTTTAAAAATTAATTTATTCCCTATTTTTCTAAAAATGATTTTTGGTAGCGTATAAGGACTCAAAATAACAGACAAAGAAGAAATTATGATCAGGATTTTAAGTTGAGAGACAAAGAGAAAAACCCGGAGAAAACCATGGGCCTTGTTTTATCCAGCAGATGTACTCCTAGAAATAAAATGTATATGAATCTAATAAACTTTTTTTATTTGCATTATAATTTAGAAAGTGCTTTGTCATTACTTTTTTTTTTTTTTTAAATTGGCAGTGGTGCCTAATCCTTCAGGTTTCAATTTCCTTACTTCTATTCTCACCTCTTCATCAAGTAATTAAAGGCATTCTGGAAAATCTTAAGGGATCTTGGAATATATCACTTTATAATGTCAAGATTACTTTGGAAATATGAGTATTCCTGACCCATCATAACTGTCAAGTCTAAAGTTTGCCTATCTTTTTTTTTTTTACAATAGGCTTTCCCCTAAGGCAATCAGGTGTGTGTGCAGTTCTAGCTGTCAGGGCATGCTGGCAGAGCGAGCAGAGTCCACCTAGAGCTGGGCTGTGAAGTAGGCAAATAGGGGCTTCCTTCGGGCTCTCCAGAGCCTCCTAATTCAGGGCCCAATGAGTGTTCAGGCAGCACCCAAGCTCTTTCACCTGTACAAACTTTTATTATTTTTCCCCTTGAAGATTCCATATTTCAAATGCTTGTTGATCCCATATGAAATGCTCAAATGAAAATTAATTTTTCAATTTGCATTACATTTCATTTATTCCTTCATTATTGAACAAGTACTGAGCTCATACTACATGTCAGGCATTGAGCTGTCCCTTGGTAGATGAGAATAAATAGTCTGGTTTCTGCCTACAAGGAGTTTATACTCAGGTAGCAAAACATACAGACAAATGAGACTAGCTAAATGTTGTGCAATCTGTGCTCTGTACTAGGGTATTTGTCTGCTGTGAGCACTGAAATTCAGCCTACCTTTGGCTCAGCTCACCAAACTGAGAGATCTACCTACCTCAGGGCTGTGTTTCTCCAGAAGACTACTAGATACCTTTGTCTAATTAATCCAAAAGATTCAAACAGGCTGTCTGTGGCCGTGCACACAAACAATTATAATACAATATGTTACAAGTCTACTCTGCATAGCCAGGTAAGGTTTTATAGAGGACACTATTTATGCTAAGTCTTGAAGGATCTGTAGGTGTGTAGGGTTTTTCAGGATCAACAACAAGGAAAAGAATGTTCCCAGTAGATTGCCGCAAAGTGTGAGGAAGCATTACATCACCAGGAAACCTGAGAAGTATAAGAGCTTGAGTTACAGGAGTCAAGGCTGGACCTGAAGCCACATGGAGAGGCCCAGCCACATCAGGAAGTGAGGCGTGTTCATGCAAAGACCTTTTCTATTTATTCCAAGGATGAAAGAAAGCTAGTGACTGGGTGTGAATAGTGATATGTGCCATTACTCAAGACAGAAAGTATAGAAAATGGGTAAGAGATAGATGATGAATTCAGAGCTTATAATCAGTGTGAGAAATCCAAAGTTACCAATCACACAGTGATAAAATTTAATTAATCTAGTGATTATTTTGTTAACCTAGGTAGATTTATTAACACAAATAAAGATATAACTTGTTACGATTTTCAAAATATTCATAATTTCTCTCCTATCCCCATTAATCCTTTCTTAGACCAAGAGATTTAGAGCAGAAATTCCTGCTAAGACTAATTCACAAATATTTGTGTAAGCCTACAGTGGCACAGCACAACCCCTGACACTCACCAGGTGTCCTATGTGAATCGATGGAAAGGAATTCCATGGCACTTATTACCCCCATTACTCATTCATCATATTCCACTTGGTGGCAATGATGTTGGTTATCTATTCATCTATTACTTCCCTCTCTGTGTTTTAAGGTCTAGAGATCAACTACCATCTTCCACAAGGTTTTAGCACATAGTAAATGCATATTGAGTACTTAAAGGCCTGTTAAAGAAATTTCATTTACTAATGTCTTATTCTAAAGTCTCAGTAGGTCACCTTGGTTAAAATGCATCTGGGTCTATAAATACAGTATGGAATGTTCCCACAGTGGGAATTTCTGCATCCAGGGGTAACTAGCAGAAAAAACACTCTTCAAACTTTTCCTTATAAGAAGGTAACTTCTTCATCTGTAGATGGCCCTGAGAAAAGATGAAGAGTACATTCTTTTTAAACGTAAGAATTTAAACCCAATAGAAGAAAACCCATTAAGGAGCAGTTCTGAGAAGAAAACTCTTGGAAGTGATGACTAGTAATATCTTGTTAAGAATCCTTAAATGTGTTATATCTTTTGGATTGGTCTCTACTTTGGGAAGCAGGTAAAATGATCATAAAAACATACTGTGTCTAAAAAGAGACTCTAGTCATTAATGTAAAACATAGAGCTACTGAAATAATTTGCAATCATTTAATGAAATGAAAGATATTTTAACTGCTATAGGCGGCAGAGAATAGGGTAGTCCAAGTCAATATGACTAATGGTCCTTGAGACCTGTTTCACAGGTCATATTTTAAAGTGTGTATTTGTGAGTGACAAACCTTACAGCATTTATGAAATGATTATCCCCCTTTTCTTGGTCGCAAGAGCGAAAACTAGTTTGAGTTCATCTCTTTTTATCACCCTAGACTACTACACCAGCACCTCTCACCTGGACCACTGGAAGCAGCCTGCTGGCTAAACTCTTGCTTATCTTTCTATATCCCGTAGTTCATTCTGCACCCAGCAACCCAAGTGATCATCTGAAATCTCAAGATCACTCCCTCCCTTGCTTACTCTTTCTAGTGGCTTAGAATGAAATCCAGATTCCTTGCCAAAGACTATCAGGTAGGTGGCTTGGTCTGGTCTACCAATCCAACCTCAACACATATACTCTCCCCCGACCTGCTACAGCTACCAGCCTCCTTGCTATTTCTCAAACAAGCCAAACTCTATACTGCCTTCAGACTCTAGACCTTGAAGCTGCTTGAACTCTTTTCTGCTGATTCGTCACCTGGCTGGCTCTTTCTCATCTCCAAGGACTCAGCTTAGGCATGCTCTACTCAGAAAGGTCATCTAGGCTTCTTCCTTCAGTGCACCTGTCATTCTGTACTGGAAGAGGAAAAACTGCATTACTGGTGATATTATACAGCAATATTTAATGACATGGAAAGATGTTCATGACTAGTGATATTTGGTAAACAAAAAGAGGTTACAAACAGTATATGTAGTGTGATTATATTTCAGTGTATGCAGTATGATTATGTTTTTGTTTTTAAATGTGTGTGCATGTAAGTAAAAATGAGTGGAAACATATACTACAAAATGTTCAGAAGTTATCTAAGTAGTGGACTTTTGATGTATATATATTTAACTTCTTGGCATTTTTTGTGAAAAGCTTTCTTTTCATAAGAATAAAAAGCAGAGTTTAAAAAATGGAAAAAAAAGTTGTTTTTTATCTTTCAAAGCCAACCCAATGTTAAAAAGAACATCGCGACTGCAGCTTTCCAATTCCTCTGTCCCCTCATCCTACTTGGCAAGAACCTCAGATATGAATATATAAACTTTATACCATGCTGAGACAAAGTATTTGCCTTGCATTTTCCAGGCTGGCATGTTAGCAGCCTGTTTTTCAGAATGTTTAAGAGCAATTGCCATACAGTGAATTTACTGTCTCTTAATAAGTCTGTCAGAACACTGGGGGATAGGAAATCTCCAGAAATGCAAAATACAGAGCTAACTACCAACCACGAAGCAGAGGAAGTACAGTAATGTGTTCAGGCTATATAAGCCTTCATGGAGACACCCGTCTGCCTTCACCATTATTTATCATCTTGGTTTCTAGTTACTTTATTACCACAAGAGAGAAAAAAATAGCCATGGCTTCAACTTGTACTAGCTTCAGAGACAACCATACATGTTTTAATACACAACTTGGCACACATGGTAAGTAGTGTTATATCCACTGCTACCGCAAAGTGAGAAAAGGAAATCTGAGAAAAGAATGAGACTCCCATTTGCTTAGGTTAAAGGCCTTCAATCATCTATGTCTAGAAAGACCAAGACGCCCTCCCATCTGCTCTTATCCTAGATAGTCACCTCCAGCTTACCAGGGTACAGCCTCCCATGCCTGACCTGAGATGACTCCAGACTTCTTAGAGAACACATTTTTTAAGTAAGAAGGACATCTATTTTGTCTCCAGTGTGTACAATGTCACATTTTAAATAAACATCATCTCATTAATAAGTAAAAGAAATACATTTAGGTTGACCAGCTTGAGACAAACCAGCTCTTCAGTTCTGCAACTTAAATCTATCAGGAAATAGCAGGAAAAATGACTTCAGTGTATCTGTTCTGATGGTAGGAGAAATGGACTCAGTCGTATAAGACAATCTCTTTAGACCAGAGCCAGTCTTACAGATCTTACCCTTAAGTAACATGCCCACATTTCATAAAGAGTGATGACAATCTTATCAGAGAGGAAATAACTTCTGATGAAACTATATGGTCATGCATTAAAGTTCTTTTTATTTTTTTCTGTAAATGAACTTTTTATTTGTGGAGGACACTTAAAAAATTACAGCAGTATGGTGGCTTACAGGACATTTGGGATAAAAGGTTAAAAGGAACAAAGACAACCTAATATCCCTAAAGACTGTCATACATTATCTCGCTCACTTTTCACAAACATGACTTGAGCATGGCATTGTTATTCCTATCATCAGTGACAGATTTAGGCTCTTGCTTAGGGTCATACAGCTAGTGTATCATATGGCTTCGATCTGTAGTCATGTCTCTTAACTAGATTATATGAGTTGACTAGCATGAAGTAGAATAGCCAAGTACTTCTTTCCTACTATTGGACCTGAAAACTTAGGGCTTGTTATAGACAAGGTATGAACATGGTCTGCTTTCCTGATATGCTTCATAACATTTCTATTTATTCTATTTTATAATCTGGGTAAAAATCTAGAACCAGCCTCAGGTCATAAGGAAGAACGGAAGAAACAACAATGCTTGTTGCCCAACTGTGTGTATGCAACAGTACTGAAGAACACCACCATTTCTAATGAGTCAGCATATGAACTTCCTGGAGCTCCCCAGGGGGAAGTAAAAAAGTAAATCCAGTATGACCCCCAAGATTCTTCAACAACCTGTTGGTGTTACCTCTTGCTCAACCAAACCTAATATACCACCCTGATCCCTGGTCTTTTACAGACGAGGAAACTGAGGTCCAGAGATCAAGTGATCCTCAAAGTCCCAGAGTTAGCTGGTAGCAAAGGGAGGACTAGAACCCAGGTCTTCTACCTCCCAACCCTGTGCTCTTTCCACTATGCTTCTGCCTGATATATATTACAGTGGATGGTGGCAGAAATCATAATGGCAGCCATCAACCATTAACTGGATGCTTACTCAGGGCCAGGGTCAGCAGTAAATGTTTTAGATGAATGATTTAATTTAATCCTCAGAATTAGCAAACTACAAGGCAGATGAGGAAACAGGCTCAGAAGGATTAAGTAACTTCTCCAAGACCCCACTATGAATAAGAACAGTAATAATGTAGAATTCTTTAGGTAAAAAGGACTTTTCTGGAACTAAAGTTTCATGTCTGTACCAAATTGCTTTTCTCTGCTTACCAGGTTTGGTGAAAATTGCAGTGATTAAATATGAACAACCGATCTATCTTCTTACTGTTACAGTTTATTCCATCTACTTTACAAAAGTAAATATTTACAAAAACAGATTTCAAGAGAAAGGTGGCACAATCAATCTGTTGCTTGCTACCTCCTTGATGCTAATCCTTGAGTTTCTCAGAAGGGCGAAAGGCCCACTCAGTATAAATCTGCTTTTGAGACACAAATATATGTTTATGGAGAAAAGAACATAATTCAAGCATAAATAAAATATAATAGTTCTTTAAATAATGAAATCATAGGGTCCCAAATTTGGAACATCAGGTATGCAGTTTAAATGCAGTGCCTCTGTTCACTGATTGAGATGCACCCAAGGTGGCTGAGGAGGCTTGGTCTGAGCTCGCAGAACTGAGCTCAGTCCTGAGCTCGCCCTATTCATTGCTTTCTGAATCTGCATTTTCAGCACCCCTTTTCTCATGTGTTGATGCTTAGAACATAATTCTCAAGAACTAGTGTCTTGCAATTGCTAAGAAGAGTCTTGTTAATGGGTTTCTCAAAGTTGTTTGTACTTAAAGAAGCTCAGGATGACATCCTGGGGTACCAAATATCACTTGGGAAGATCCTTTAACCTCTGTAGATTGCAGTTTTATTATTAGTAAAATGAAAAGCAAGCTGAGGTCCTTTTTACCTCAAGAAGTCTACATTGTTACTGTTAATGGAGAAAAGAGTTCTAAAACCAATTTTTATCCATTCCTCTTTTGTTCACTTGCTCCCTCCTTTTCTTTTGCTTCAGCTCCAGTTACCTCCATTCAACCCCGAACACATTTTTATTCAAAAATACTACCTTACCTTTAAGGTGGTAAGGTAAGACCCTTACATATATTAGAAGCACCAGTAAAGCAATTTATTTCCACTCCAAGGAAATGTGTCATCTTATTACAAAGGAGAATACAATGCAGAGAGCATTCACATGGAATTAAGGCATGTGTGATATAAGCTAAAGAGGTATAGAGCACAATTACGTGATTTAATATTCTTTAGAAACCACAACGGTAATCCCTTAGTGAAGGGACTCTAAAAAGTTATAAATATAAACTTAAAACTAGAGTTTCTGGAAACATCTAAATTACAGCCACAATCATACGAAGCCACAGTATGATGACTAACATTGCTTTATTAAAGCTGACAAATGCTTTGGTTTTGTTGCATTTTGTATTCTAAGATACGTATGTATGTATTTTAACTATGACCAAGATCTTTTTATCCTTCATTTAGAAAGGTAATCAGAGATAAATTCATTCTTAAAGCTTTTTCTGCTTTCCCAAATTTTGAACATAAAAACAGTAACTAATCAATGTATATATAGAAGGAGATTAAAGGTTTCCTCTAGAACACTGAAGTAACAACAACAAAAAAATGTTTTTTCTCTTTTACCTGGGAAGAGCGGTGATTTTCCCCCATTTCTCCACACAGAATCTTCTTGGGCCATTACTCCCTCGGAGAGAAGCAAATCCTTCATAGGGAATGCTGGATGTGCCTGTAACAAACTATCAACCCAAGAAAACAGAAGGAGAAGGTGAAGCCAAGAGACCAGCTGCCAAGAAAGGCATGGCATCATCCACATGCAAAGCTCCTGGGGAAGGGCAGCATGCTGCTTGCTGGTGAGAAAGGTTGGAAGATGAAACTTTACAGGTGTGGAATAACCACAAGATGAAAATTTTGACCAAGAACCAGAATACCAAGGAAGGACAATACATTATAAAGGGAAAGGGGATGTGAAAATTTTGTAGAAGATAAAGCATCCTGTATAGCTGACTAGCTTAGAAGCTTAAACCCGATATATTTTCCATTATAGTTAATAAAGCTGGTGTATCAATTAACCTAGTCTAGTTAGCATCAGTCCCTGATCAACTTGTCATGAATAAAAAAAAAATTCTATGCCTCCAAATTTGAGGGCTTGATATTTGATCTAAAGGAGTTAGGACCCAGTCTACTTGTAAGGCTTTGTCTGAGCATCCAGAAGTCTTCCTTGTGTCTGATATCTCTTTAGATGCAACCAACCAGCAATTGCCCTGTGTAACTATAAACACCACAAGAAAATGAGTTAGTTTTTCCACTCTTCTTGAACTTCACTGTTATCTCTAATTTGTTGAAAGTTATATGGAGGAAAAGAAAGGACTCTTTATCAACGAACTGGGTCACTTCTTAAGGGACTGAATTAAGATCATCTTTTTCTGTTGCTAAAGATGCTGCCCTGCAGAGCACCTTGGGACCTCTTTCTGAAAGGGCCAGACTGCCCTGAAGGCAGAGGCTGTTCCTTGGATTCTTGGACTGGAGTTGGTACTTCCTCATGACTCTAATGAAATGCTTTGACTTGGTCGGGGATGTTCTGCAAAGTGATGGAGCCAAAGAATCATGCAAATCGCAGAATTGAAACAATGTATTCCACATTTACAGATAAACATGGGATGTATTTGTTGAGTATACTTAGCAATTATTAAAAATATGCAATTCCAACAATAATTATATTAATGCATTAAAAAGATTAACTAATGCAATCTTACCTGTAACAGCCTTAGTCGCTGTTCATTGTTGAATCTTTCCACTGCAGCCCAGAACCACCGAATTACAATATGATTGTCATGATATCCTATCAAACCAATTATGAAAGTCCATATTACTATGGCTTTTTTACCTTAAGCCATCATGACACATTGACAAAACACTCCAGACATAAATCATTGTCTTAGATTCTTTAAAGGCTGTTTATAATTTACGGCTAAGAAATAACACTGTAAATATGATTGTATGAGTATCAAAAGTCAAACAAAAACAACACTAAATGAAACCAAGAGGTCTCTGTTTCTATTTAGAAGTCACAAATAAAGTCAGTGGAGAGAAGGATAATAAATGAGTTATTTCAACCACATTATTTCTGAAAAATATAATTGCTGTTTTTGGAAATGCTTAACTTTTTTGGTCATTCATTTAAGAAATAATTTTTTAGGACTACTATGCCAAGCTTGGGGGTACATTGGCAAAGGAAACAGACCCTCACAGGGCTTCTGGTAAAGAACAGAAATATTAATCAAATAACTATATAAATAAATACATAATTGCAAATTATTTTAAAACTACATATAATTTTCATATTTTTAAATCAAATTACTTTTTGTTAATAAAGAGAAAAGCAATTTTATTATTTTAATTTCTTCAGCTAATAAATCCCAATCATCAAACTCAATGTTACTTTTATTCTATACTTTAGTAGAATTTAATAAAATGTCAAAAGTATCATCCCATAGGTGGATTAAGGTAGTAGTCATAGGTTCCAAAACCTTTCCATGAAGAAAAATTAAGTTCAGAGAGAAGGCTGACAGAGATTAAGGTACAAACAGTGATTCAAACCAACTGACATACTAAATGTGTACAAAGCTACTCTAATTCTGAGTCAGTAGAAGTAAGTCCAAAATAAAAGGTGGGAAGATACTATTTTACTTCAAATTTTTCTTCACATGTTTCAGTGGTTATTTACCATTTGATCAGAGATACTTACTGACCTTTGGAGAAGAAAGGGATCCAAATGAAAGATAAATAAAACTATATTGGATGTGATGATGTATAGACTCCATGTCCTCCTTTTGGCAAAGACTAGCTATTTGGGGCTGAGCAAATAGCTTTCTCATCTATAAAATAAGTACATTGGCTCTTTATCACTTTAAAATTTTCTGATCTTCTGAACTGGTCCTTTTCTACCTCTCCTTTGTTGTTTGTGCCAAACCTTTTGGAGGAGGAAGAGCAAAAGTGTCTCGCTCCTTCTGAAAAGTGTCAGCTGCCTTCTGAACATATGGCAAGTGGCAGCAGAACCGCCTCTTCGTTCAGGGACAGCTAGTTGGGTTAGCAAACATGGCAGCTATGTGTCTTGCCCTTTTCCTGCCTTTTCCCCACAGCACTCTCCTCCCAAGGATTTCATTTGATAAGATTTACAATAACCATAGAAATAGGAACTTGATTAGTCATATGTGAATAAAAGTTTGTACTGTGTAAATATAATGGCTCTTTTGACTAACAGCATTGCTATTAGAATCACTTAGTGGGGGAAATGAGCTAATAATATTTATGGTAAGATGTCAGTTATGTAATGTGTTAGAGAAATTGTGTTCTAGTTAGTGAAAATAGTTTGGTTAAGCAAGTTATAATAACCAAGGCCATATATAAATTATGCATTGGGTCAACTGGGAAAGACTTATTATAGCAGTTGGACTTCAGAAATAGCAGCAATCGAAACTGCAATTTAATACTACTTTTCAGAGAAAACGGTGAGCAAGGCCAGCTCACAGCAACAGTGAGGAGCTGGGAGAGCCAAGCACAGGTGAAAATAAAAGTAAGTTATTTTTTACTCTAAACTTTAAAAAATTTTTTAAAAAAAATCTGTTTCAATTTATGGATAACTGGAGAACTTGTTCAGCATGGTTTATTCTGATAAATGATGAATTCAGGAACTTAAAGTTTGTATTTTTCACTCTCCAAGTTCAGAACTATTGCTAACCTCTTACATTCTGAGTTAAAAAACAAAGACCAAAACCTAATCCAAAACAACTGTTATTTGTCACCACTTTCTAAGGACTTCATAATACTACAATAAATTTCAGAAAGTATATTCTTTCTTTGCCTAAAATTATTGGATAAAACTTTAACTCTGGGTTAGCATCAGATCCATTTCAAAGTCTATTAATTCAACAATCAATTTCAATGGCTTTGGTCCCAATTATCAAGGGAGAATATGTACTGCTCTATAGAAATGCTGCTTCCCATTCGGTGAAGTGTTAGCGCAGTTTTTAACTAATCTTACTTTTTAGTTGAACTTAATGCTTGAATTTAGAAGCATTTTCAGTAAACTTCTTGAATTTTGAGAACCATGTTTTATTCCATTCATGTGTTTCAACTATGAATTATAGTTGTTAAGTAGTTCAATGAAATATAGAAAAACTGTGTTTGCTCATTAGGCAGTTGAGAGGGTGTACCTCTTCAAGTTTTAGAATGAAGACAGAATAGGTGGAGTTAGAGCTCCTTGGTGCTTCACTACCAACATCATAAAACAATTAATTAGTGTTCTTATGGTCACATTCCTTCACCAACAATTAAGTGTTATGACATCCTCAAATGGTGTGTAAATAGTCCTTCCTCCACTTGACAGATGAGGTAACTAGGAAGAGAAGGGAATGTACCTTGCCCAAGTCTCAAAAGAGACTGCTTCAGATGTATGTGATTAGAGTGCAATTGTTTTTGCCTGTCCTGGATTTAGACCAGCATGCCAAACCATTTACCTCCCTTTAATTTCAAACTTAAAACCCAGCCATCTATAAATCAAATTTCACCTCCTCTATATTCCGTGTTGTTTCTCCAGTCACTTAGGTCTATTTCAGCTGTGCCTGCGATGACAAGTTCTAGTTCTCTTGCATCAAAAACAGATACCAGCCTGGCATCCACCACCTATGGAATAAAAAGAATACAGGGTATGGCTTAAGAATCTGGAGAAATCTCAGCTATAATTAAGCCTCATCAGAAAAAGAGGACATAAGGAGTTTGGGGAATACTGTGGATGTACTACTCTGTGTAGGCACTTTAAAAACTCTAAAGCTCTCTACAAAACAGGTATTTTAGTACAAGGTTGATGAGATTTTCCTCAACAGAATTTTTATTTTATAACTGAGCACTGATTAATCCAGTTGTTTTTCTCTTTTGAAAAAGATCTAGTGCTCCTACAAGAAGTCACATGGAATACTTGTAACAACTCATTCAGATCCTCAGCTACAATCTTTTCACATAACAAGCATGAGATAAGATTGACCATATCTAAGCATGAGTAAGGTGTATGACTTAAATGTTATCAGTGGTCATTAAACTGTCAAATGCTACAGGTCATTTTAGTTCAGTGGTCTCGTAACAGGGCCTTAAGCTTTTTTGTGTTCTTGAACATAACAAAATTGGAGTTTTTAAACTGAAAGACACCAGTACAAACAGCAAAAGAAAAATGGAAATATTGCACATATATAAAGTACAGTAAGATGGGCAGTGGTATCATTGATATCAGACCGTAAAACTCACTCCTCCTGACTTTCTTTACCTCGTAGAAGCCACGCACTAAGCTCTCTGTCTGTTGCACAACACCCCTCTCAATCCTCCATTTCACCATCCTCTCGATGTATTCCTTCTTGTTCTTCTCTGTGACTGGGATATTGGCACCCCCTGGTTTTAATTCTCGTTCGGTAATCTGAGATTTAAAAACAAAAGGACTGACCATAAAGCAATACATTTGAGGTTATAAGGACCCTGCTACCAATGAGCTGAAATCAGCTGGCTCCCTGTCCCTGCCCTAGCCTGGGCTCATCCCACAAGCAGGTTATGAGAAGCCCAGACACACACCATTGTTCAGTAAAACCTGGGCATTGAGCTGATGTCTGAAAGCTTCAGTAGTTAAAAAATACATATTGGAAGTGCTGAAGGTTAAGTTTTAAATCCTGACTAAACAGATTAGCCTTTTAAAAGAAAATAAATTGGCTCCAGATTCCGGCCCACTGCTATTTGAATGTTTGACAAAAACACATTTTCTCAAGTTCATTTAGGGTTCAGAATCGACTACATATACAAAGCCCATATTTAAGTAAAGATTTGCTTTAAGGAAACAGAATTACATTCAAAACACAAAATTCAGAAAACCAAATATTGTCTAAATAAAAATATTAGTTATGAATTAGTATATAATTTCTGAAAGAAATCTTTCAATCAACCCTTCCATCAAATTTGTACAAAATTAATATATTTTTGAACTTTCACCGAAATATTTACTTTCCCTCAGTTTCAATACAAAACAATCAGTTTCAGTTCTGCAATATGAGCGTTAAGTACAAATGCCAATTAAATAATTTAATATTCAACTATGGGGTAGCATGGACTTTTAAAAACTATATTTTATACAAGGTACATTCTAATATGTGGATATTTTAGTTGGAAATAAAAAGAAGATTGCTTACAATACACAAATAGTTATTACAATCTATAAATTAGAACATCTTAATCTATAGTTGGCATTAGAATAGTCTTTATAACCAAGATTATTGTATATTTACATAAACCTGGGTTTAAACCACCTAACAAGGCACAAATAAATAAGCATTGAATCTTAGCCACTGAGTTAATTCTTCACCAACCAAGAGCCTTCAATTACCGCACTTAGTCACCAGTTAGTTATTCACATACACAGACCTGCCCAAAAACTTCTTCATTCACAGTGAATGTGAGGTCCAGGATGTCATGGATATCATTGTCTTTCATCCACTGCAAGCTCTGGTGGAACTCTTCATCAAGGTATTCCAGATCACTAAGGTCACACAGACTAAGATGGCAGATAGAAACAAATATGTGGGCATGGCTATTAGCAAAAACTCAGAAAAAAAAAAACTAAGAATTAAAGACAAGAACAAGATCAACAAGATAGGCAGTGATTTCTGAAATGTTCTTAGTCAAATTCAGTAACCAAACCAGTGAAATAATACAGAAATTTAGTATAAAATTTAAAAATCCTGGATATATATAAAATGCTTTAGGAATCACGCAGTCTCTCTTTTCTTTCAGAGACATAGAACTGGAGGAGAAAGAGTGGCTGCCATTTGCACAATTACCCACAATTAATGCCAGAGCACGAACTGAAACTAGGGTTGACCACTTGGGTCCAGTATTTTTTGGCTATCGTATAATACCTTTAAATATTGTTCTCCTAATTAGAAATTCTTTGTATGTTTCAATACTGTACTTTAACTCCCCTCCCCCCGCAAAGACTAGA
The DNA here is from genome assembly GCA_028627145.1 of Eidolon dupreanum. Classification (NCBI taxonomy): domain Eukaryota; kingdom Metazoa; phylum Chordata; class Mammalia; order Chiroptera; family Pteropodidae; genus Eidolon; species Eidolon dupreanum. Next base: position 140,633,567 of record CM053503.1, read on the forward strand.
TACCATCATCTACATTTACATATATCCCCTTTTTCTTCACAGTTCTTGCTATTTCTCTGATTCTGAAAACAGCAAGCCACAGAATTACTCTCAATAATAATAATTTTCTATATTTCTCTCTTTTTTCTTGCTCTGAGTTAGAATCTGCATGAGGAAGAGTTACTATTATATAAGTATAAGATGGCAACAATTGACTTACCTTAGTTGTTTTGAAATTTCCTCCCATCAGCCCAATTTCAAAGGTCATTTTATTTGGTTCAGTCTATTTATTAGGCATCAAGTATGCCAGACATCTTGATAGCTACTTGATAAACACTTATTTCCTCAAGGAACTAATGGTTTAGTTGTGGAGATAGGCAATAAATAGGTAAGTTAATATAAGGTGAGAAGTAATAGCCTAGGGTGGTAATACTTATAATTTGTGCATTTTTTTTATAGGTATGTTACACTCCAATTAGAAAATAAAGATAAGGTAGATACAGGGAACTCTCAGAGCAAACATGAAGGACATTACTTCAACCTGGAGATTCTGGAAAAGCTTTTTGGAGTAGATGATACCTATATTAAATTTTACAGAATGCTTAAAAGCTAGAAAAGTAAAGGGAAATGGGTGAAAAGGTAAGAAGGGGAAAAAGAGAAAGGAGAAGAGAACAACATGAATGAAGCACAAAGGCATGGAGTATACAGAATACTCCAAGCATATCGGCAGGACCAGAGAGTTAACCACAAGACAGAATGTCCAGAAAATGAGGCTGGGAGAGTAGCTGGAAGCAAGCTTTGAATGTCATAGTAAGGAGTTTGGTCATTCAGAACTACTGAAAGGTTTTAAGACAGGGAATAACATGATCATATATGAGATGTGACATTAAATTGTTTCTTTGGAAGTTGCACTGTAAAGGATTACTTAAAAGAGGGGAGGGGTGGTTATTATTGGAGGGTGGAGACCAATTAATAGACCACAATAGTAGTCTGAACAAAATAAGATAAGGGTTTTAATTAGGGCATAGTTGTTAAGGGCGGAGAGAAGACAAATTTAAAAATTATTTATAAGGCAAATGTGGAAATTAATAAATGGTTTTATTGGGCGATATAAAGAAGGATATCTAAAATAGAGGTGGCAAATAAACTAATATTGCAAGCTAACTGATTAACTGCCTGTCTTAAAGGCTATAAGTTGAAAAAATTCCTGAGGCCAAAACAAGTTCAGCAGGAAAAAGTACTACAAATAATTTGTGAAATATATCATGGGAATGGGATGGGAGGTAGGGAAGAGCAGACCATGTGTTGTGCATTTGCTATCCCTGTTCGGGGGTAACTCCTGATTTGAGACCACAGTAACTTGAGAATACTGGGACCATGGACTGTGACTGGGCACATGGGAGGAGGTACATTTTCAGGACAGGGGAAATTGATAGTTTTGTTTTAACCATGTTGATTTTCAGCTACCTGTGAGACATGCAGGTGGAGCTATTCAGTGGTCTGATGATCACTCTAGCCTACAAATTAAGGAAGATCAAAACTGAGAGTGCAGATTTAAGAATCAGTAGATGAAATAGGTGAAGAGATTTCCCCATGAAAATACACAGATAAAGAAGGGAGCTAAGAATGGAAACTCTAGGAACACCAAGGTTTAAGGGAAAATTAGAGAAACCCACAAAAGAGACATAAAACTCAAAGAGAACAGGGAGATGACAGTGTCATGGATTCCATAGAGGAATGACTCAAGATAAATGGGTATTAAAAAAAAAAAAAAGCATCAAAAGCAGCAGAATGGTCCATTAAGATAAGAACCAAAATATATTCTTTAAAAGCTTCCATAGGTTACTGGTGGAAAAGAAGCCAGGCTAAAATGTGTTGAGGGTGTGCCAACAGTTGATATTGACTATTCTTTCAAGAAACTTCAATGAAGAGAAGAGATAAGGCAATGAAAAGGGAAGAGGAAAAATGGGCCAGGGGAAACCAGAGACGAAGATGCCCAGTGCCTAGGTGCCCAGGGCTTCATTAGCCCAGATACCAAAAGGGAGGATGGCAAAAAGTTTTCTTACGAGCCCATTAGGAACACTTTGTTTTCATTTGAGGTCTCAGCTTCCATTTTACAGAAAGCAGGTACATGGCTTCACTTAGAGAATGAGCTACACTGAACCAAGACATCATTCTGTGCTTTTTCACTGCAAGTTTGAGCCACTACCCCCATAGACAGTTGCTTTCTCCTGTTCAGCCTCGTAAATTACTACTGATTACAGGAGAGAAACTGTGTTACATTTTACAATAATTGTGAACTTTCATTGTGATAACAATGAAGAAAAGTTATGTGAATGCTAAATTTTCATCTGCCATTATAAATTACTGTCTTGCATATCGGTAGGTCTCAAGAAAAATATGGGACTGACCACCTCTAACAAACAAACAAAATAAGACAAAAGGAGAATGAAAAATGTGAACCAAGAGTAAGCAGTTGAAAGTTTGCATAAAGCAAAATATAAAGAGCATCTCACAAAGGATAGGGGGCTGTGAGTCACTAAGGCTAACATAAACTATTCTATTAATAATCAGCATTAATACCACAGGAATTTCAGTGCCGTATTTGAACTACAATTGTTTTCAAGAAACACGTGTTGCAACAAATGAGAATAAATTATTTGGCATGGAGTGAAACTAAGACTTTGGGGGCAAGACAGGATTAAAGGATTAGAAGCAGGAAAAATACAGCAACTGCATTTGAAACTGTATTAGTTTTAGTTTCAGAAATCTAAACCACTATTAAGTTTACTAACAACAGATTTGAGATAGTGAACAGATAAATGGCATTGATAAAAGACCCTTTCAATAAAGGAAGTACTGCGTTCTCACATGCTAATTACATAAGCAATAAAAGTACTCTTACATTCTGAGAAGAGCCTTATAAAAGGGCCGTGTGAAGAAGGCATCCAACAAATACTGGTGTATTAGCGCAAGACCAAGGATCCTACCACTGAACCGGAACCTGTGAAGGAAAAGCATGAGGTCACTTACATGACATAGAGCAGTTTCTAAACAGTTCTATTTGCTTTTTAAAATGCTTTCCAGCTCTAACTATCTATGTTTGTCCAAGATTAATTGCCTACTAGGTTCATGGGAGTTTGTATGCTGTAGGTTGTGTCTTTGTTAAGCCAATAGTCACGTCTACTTGTTGAAGAAATCTGTTTTACTCTGATATTTAGAGAGATATTGCTCCATCTTCACCCCATGTCAATCATGTAGCACCCCACATGGCCATCATGTCAGTGAAGCCACTGACTGTTAGCATACCAATGAAGCCACTTCTAAGAGACACTGACAGAATGACACTGGTGGTGGGGGTGAGGATTCTAATTTGCTTGTATGAATATTAGCAGGATTTCTCTAATACAAACCCAGTAGCAACTCCCTTTTCAGGAAAAGCCCAATCTCAAAGTGAGAAAGTTCCTGTTACTACTCTCTCTTAAACCCCACTCCTGAAGATAATTATCACCATCTAAGAATTATGCATGTGGACATTTGGGGGAGTTTCCTCATAGGACATTCTGTTCTCTAAAATTTCAAGGCTCAATTCTATTATGAATCATTTTGGAAACTTTATTAAATGTATCTGTCATGACTGGATTTGCTGAATGAGATATACACTCATTTTCTCTTTCAAAATTTGAGCACTCAAGTTTCTAGCTCTTTGAAAGTCTGATGCCTTCCAAAAGTATAAATCCACACTGAGGTTCATCCTGTCTATTTGTAATTTTAGTATTAGGCAGCCATTTTAAGATTAATGTTCAGCAGATTTGTTTTTCTTTATTTCCACTTATGTTAGCATAACTGCAATAGCTACAGTTGGGAGGACTCCAAATTGTAGCTAAACAGAAGTTAACTTGAAGAATAAGTCCTAAAAGTTATGCCCTCCACCCACCAACATTAACTTTATGACTCAAAGAAATTTCTTCATGAGTCCTACTTGTGTCCTTTTTTTGTTGTTATTACTATCAGTGAAAATGAACAGAAACAAGTAAACGGGGATTATAAAACTAAAGTCTGTAAATGCATGGATTTAAAAAAAATGTAAGGACTTTTGGTAAGAGTGAAATTTGGGATTTTCAGAATAAATAATGCCCAGATAGGAATCCTATACCCGTTTTCCTTGATGACTTTGTGTGAAAAATTAGGAAGGGGGGCTATCCCTGGCTACAAACTGCAAATGGCTAATAGGGTAAATGGCCACCGCTGTGATGCTGCACTCCTGCCCTTCTGCCAGGGTCCTCTTCTAACAACAGTCCCTCCAGGTCACCCCATCCACCCTCCTCCTACTAGAATACCATCATCACCTCACCCACATCCCAGCTGCTCTGCCCCTCCCCCAGTGTTAGCTACTTCCCCAAGGAGTGCTCTAGAAGCTGCTGATCTCTGGGTCAGGACTTTCCTCTACTCACCCTCAGCCCACCTCAGAGCTTAGAGATGACTGAAGGTACAGAGAGAGATTTAGGGGTCTCACCAGGAACCTAACGTCATCCACAACTTTCTTTGAATGGGAAAACCTTTTGAATTCGACCCGGCTCACTTAAAATTGGTCTTATGGAACATAACTCTATTTCTAGTTTGGAGACTGCCTGTATATATAACTTACCAACAAAAACAAGAGTCAAATGAGATATTTAATTGGAGACTGCCTGTATATATAACTTGACAACAAAAACAAGAGTCAAATGAGATATTTAATTGAAAATATGATTTTTTCAAAAAAATGTTAAAAGAAATGTGGATTCCTTATAAAACCTAAAAGCACAGAAAATCAATAGAAGAAGAATGTTGGGGGAAAAGTACTTACCATTCGTGGTGATTGTCTACAAAAGCAGACATGGGACTTATTTGTACTGTGTATGTGTCATTGGCTGAATATTCAAATAAGCCATAATATGGGTTAAAGAGTTCTCTGGACACCAGGAAGAAAAACTCTCTGGAAGGTCCACTGTAATCCAACCTTTGAAAAAATCCACAAAAAGAACCACCAGTTATTATTTTTTGACATATATTGGGCACATTTTCTACCAAGCTTAACTTTCTAGAACACTCATTACAAGCCTAACTGTCCACATTCCAGGACTGTCCAAACAAACCACACAATCATGATTCCTGATTTCACCCATGCCTTGAACCAGAATAGCAAAATGGACATTATAAAAGGAGCATTTCGAAAACTAAAGCTACATATCAGATAATGGATAAAGCAGGAAATATACTAATAATTTCATTTTATAAACATGTACAAAAAGGTAGATATTTTAAATGCCTGGAATGAGGTTATAAGGAAAGGGAGTACAGTGGGAATGCTTAATTTAAACAGGGTAAACCCAGAGGGCATTAGCTACCTACTTCCATGGGATATGGAGTTCACATGGATTTCTGAAACTTTTTTAAATGGGGGAAGAAAGAGACTTCAGTGATTTACTGAGAGGATATTACAGATACAAGCCCCGCTATGGAGATCAGAAGCTAAAAACAGTGGGATGATAGGGTTCAAGTGAAAACTTTAAGTTATAAAACACCAAGGAAAATTACAGAAGAGCAATGTGAGGGTCTCTAAAGCTTCCTAAGGAGATAAGGAGAGTATTTGGAGAAGAGGCTGAAACTCTAGAACTCGAATTACAGTGTAAATTCCATTTTACTTACAAAGACATCAGGGTCAAAGTGAAGTATGAGAAATGATTGTGTTAGGTTTGAGGAATGACAAGTGGCCAAAAACGCCGAGAGCAAAAAATGCCATAAAGAGGAGTTTGCAATAAAGCAATTTGGTATTTAAAATGAAAAGTATAAGGGACATCTACCCTATTATAAGTGATTATACATGGGTTCAAAGACAGGAATGCTGAGGGGAGAATGAAAGAAATGGGTTAAGTTGGAGTGGTAGGATTTCATAAGACTTTAATTGTTCACACTACTTTTTTTTTCTCTTAAGGAATTTCCTCCATGGACATACACACACATATAATTTTTTAAAAAATTTTATTTTATATACAGTTATATATATATAATACTAAAATAACTATAAAAAAGAAATCATCTGAGTCTTGCCCAGTGATGAGATTGTGTGATAGAGAAAAGGATCCTATTATATGTGGAAGATGGGGTTGGAAGACGAGCAAGAAAAGTAAAATGGCTTCTACACGTCTTAGTTGAGAGTTTAATAGAATTTACTTAGAACAGACTTCAGCTATTCACATACTACTTCCTCAATTCTTGCCGTATCTGAATATATACAGTTATTTACTTAATATTTTTCATTAAATCAACTTTAAATTCACTCATTTTTTTCAATGTAGCCTTGTCTTACACAATATTATGAAATTATGATGTGCCGGCTTTATTTTTTCTAACACACATTAACAAAAATACATAATTAAAATAAAAAATGTCAGTCTGTGTAATAGTTAAAATTATTTCATACATCACCAGTCCACACTCCTCTTTGGGAGATACAAGTAGACTGACAGGAAACTTATGTGTGCAGAAAAATGCAAACCTATCAGACTCTCAGATCCAAAGAGGCCTTAAGGGGACATGATGAAACTGCCTTCTGAGGTAGCTAAATATAATGTGGCTAGCAGGTGGCCACCAGAATTGGTGGGACTATGCTCAGATTGCCCTGGGGATTCTCAAAACAGGACTCTGGCTGCCTCCCAGGTGCAAGGATGCAGACGATACCTCCTCGTGCTAAGACCAAGGTAGCCTCCTATGGCTTCCTCCCACTATCCTAGTTCTGGTCTCTGACGTCACCAAGAACAAGTAGAATACTTCTTTCACTTGAACGTTCTTCACATACTAAGAGGCTTTCTTTCAACAAATATTTGAGTGCCTTATTGTTTTGGGTACCAATCTAGATGCCGAAGATACACAATTTTTTGAAAAGTCATTTTCTATAAGAACTCTTTAGTAATTTCTGTATCCCTGGTTTCTGCCCCTTCTTGCTGCCTCCCCCATTCCTGAACATAGCTACTTGTTTCAACCTCCCCTCAAAGCAGGGTTGGGAATTCCCTTTCCACCCTAGTCACTCTGCTCTGGACACTCCATGGTGTCAAAGTCTGACCTAAGGGATGTTGTCTAATACTGGTCACCATACTTGGGGGTGTGCTCTTGTCAGCAAGGAGCTTAGAAAGGGCTCTTGCCCTCTCTTCCTGGACACTTCATTCCACTAATGCAGCTTGAAATTACCCTGCCTTGTGGAGCAGCCCCTTTGTTGACTCACTGAGTTAGTCATCAGCTCAAACCTTTCACCTGTGCTGCTTTAACCCAAGACTCTCCCATCCTCTCTACATGTCACTGTATCTTTTTAAAAGCTAAGACTTTATACTTTTCCTTACAGAATTTCACGTTGTGTGATTTCGTCCATGATTCTAGTCTACCCAGATCCCTGTGGATGCAAAACATCTCCCTGATTTCTCTAAATTTCTTATGGATGGTGAATTTCATCACCTGCATCTTTCCAGAAATCCAGAACCACAGGACGCCAGTGGTTATAGCCATCCTAGAAGTCATTTTGTCTAAACCCTTTTATTGAGAAGACTCATTCTGAAGGAAATCACTAACCTGCATCAAGTGAACACTGCAGTGGAGGATACAGGACTTGATGCATGATTCCTGATCCCAGGATTAATGCTCATTATTCTTTACAGTCTTCAGTAAATTTTAAATGTTCATTAAGACTAAAAAAAAAATTGTTGTTTATAGAGCAAGGGTAGCAAACTATGGCCTGTAGGCCAAATCTGGTCTACCTCCTGGCTTTATAAATAAAGTATTATTGGCATACAGCTATACCCATTTATTTATGTGTTATCTGTGGCTGCTTTTCTGCTAAGATGACACAGTTGAGTATGTGGGACAGGGTTTGCATGGTCTGCAAAGCCTAAAATATTTACTATTTGGCCCTTTATAGAAAAGTTTGTCAACTCCTTTTACAGGAGAAAGTAGGTGGAAAATGCAGCTTTATTAAAATGCCTGGCTTACTATAAATCCTCTTCTTTAGTAAAAGCCCTTGAAGGAAATATAAAATACCTACAATGTCCTATGGTGTATGCAACCTCAAGGAGTGGTCACAACTATGTATGATAGCTTTGCAGGGCTTTCAAACAAAATCCAGGCATACAATAATAAGAGAAACCTTAGCCAAATATTTTATGATTCAGTTTTCTTACTAAGAGACAATGAGTATGAGTAAAATGGATTTTTAGTTGCTTAAAATTAAATAGTTAGAAATAGGTTTTCTCAGCGTTTTAATAATACTGCACTTACCTGAGTTATTATAATTATGTTTCTGTGTCTGCCTCTCCTATACACTATCTAGACTGTAACCACATGCAGGGACTATGTCTTTCTCATCTTTGTATCCCAAGTACTTAGCCTTATATATGGGAGGAGCTCAATATGTATTATTGAAACAAGGAGTGAAGCATTCTGACGCTCTTTAAAGAAAATCAACATAACTTCCATTATTTGACATCTATGGATAGAGAGCTTGGTGCTTGTCATTTCCAGGTCTAATTTCTTCTAATATGGTAAAGTTTGTTAAAACGACAAAGATGGTTCCTTTATTATGATAATAGCTGAATCTAGCTAAAGATAACAGAATGCCCCTCGAGGAGTTAATTTGAAAAGTAAAACTACTTTCTTCCCAAGAGAGAACAAAGCTAACAACTCCTCTAGGAGGAAAATGTATCTTCCTCAACTGCTCATGTTTTTTTCTGCTGTTTTTTAACTCTAAGTGGACTGATGGAGTCACGCTAAAGCAAAGAGAGTTTCTAAAGTTTGATTTGATTACAATCTAAAATTTAGAACTGTGTAGCTGAGAGCAGGCTGTAAGTTACACATGTCTACCAAATTAAATAAGACATGTCTCAGCAGGGCATCTCGTGCATGTGCTTCCTATAATGTCTTAGCAACCCTCATCCATATAAATAGTTAACATGAGTCATATCACAGGGATCGTTTGTTACATTCCTGTTTTGCCAGTTAGGTTGGTTCCACAGCTAAAGGCTTGGCACAGAAATACAGAAACTCTGGACAACGGGTGTGTAGCCACATAACAGCTGCATATGAGGGCATTTTGGAGTAAGCACAGATGTCTTTAGGGTGGCAATGCAGCCTTGAGCCCCATGAAGTGCTGATAAAGCATTTTCAAACACCACCATATTGCCGTGGTGACACTGCCCAACTCATTAGTGGCATCCAATATCTGTTAAAATAATTAATTTTATTCCCCTCTTCTTTATTTTCAACTAAAAATTACTGAAAACAAAGTATTTCAATAGAAGTAGACTATAAAATGAAAGAAGATGATGACATTGAGTCACACCATCATTTCCTACAAGTTTTCTGGAAGACAAAAAGTTTTACTTTCTTACAAGTCAGTTCAACACACATGACCTATGCACCTGCTGATTCACCCTCAAATATTTATAACAGCAAGGCAGTAGTTCTTCAGCCACTTAAGGATGCCTCATGGATGAGTAAGGAATTTTGTGCGCAATTAATAAGACAAACTCTGGTGATTCCAAGCCTACCATAGAAACAGAAGCACCGTTTTTCAGTAGGGTTTGGGTTATTTAGGATATGCTGCAGATGTCTCTTTTGGGAAGAAAACAAGCATCACCATAAAGTTTAACTTGAAGCTTTACAGATTTTTAAGGAATAAATGTTAAGCTCAGGCTTCCAAACAACTTCTAGTAAGAATTAGACTAGTTAGATGTAAGAGCTGGTTATTTTATAAGCAAGGCCGCAAAAAAACCATTTGAGTTCTCATTCTCCCTAGTTGTGTATATTTGCCTGTCTTGGGAAAAAAGATCACAGAAAGAGCTTGTTCGTTCCTAACCCCCAACCCAACAACTAAAACTGTTTGCACACATCTCCTCCTGTTCTAAGTGTGGCTCTGCAAGACAGATGATTGATGTCATGTAGATGGCACCTCACATATAATGAACTCATTCTTTCTTAAAGAAAGGTGCCTTTTACAGAGTTGGCCATGGAGAAAAAAAGAGGTGAGGCAATCACAATGTAAACATCCTCTCTTTACTTAGGCCATTATTTCCTTACTGTTTTGAGTATTAAGAAGTTAATAGCCCAGGATGCCTTATCAGAACACAATAGTCTACCTAACTAACTTTTGACACCGACCACATAAGCTTTAATTGCTAGGACTTTCAATTCAGGAGAAAATAATGCTGGAGACTATGCAGTGCTCCACTGGCCCCCTTACTAAAGAAGCAACTTCTAGGCAGACAGAAGCCCAACATAAAGAGGCAACCACAGCATGCAACTTCCCGCTGCATTCAGTCAAGATGACTCAGTTTCCAGCCATTCCACCACTGCTGACCTCCACTCTGCCCCACTTTGCAAGAGCAGATAACCAAATTAAGCTGGGTGGAAATTTTAATAACTAGAACAAAACCTCCAGCTCTGACTAAATTTAATCACAGTGGTTTGCTTAGAAATTATTTTCTTTTTGTAAAAGCCAAGTATAACATGAAGCATTATTTTAGTGAGAAAAATAATAAATATCAAATAATATATTTGTATTACTAGGCTCTTGGATTATTTTTGTATTTTTTAATTGAATATAGGCATCACTAATATTCTGGTATTAATTCTATGTCACATGGAACTTGTAGTTATCCTGTAAATTTCTGACTATAAATTTTTCCATCATTTTTCTTGACTGAGCTCTTCCATTTCAGGAATAACCTATATATCATGTGTTATATCTATGCAAAGGAATAGCTTAAAGCAGAGCTAAGTCTCTCTGTAAATCTGCTAATTCACATCTTTTTGGAGTGCAGGCAGATGCATTATTCTTAAAAATAAATAATTTTCTCTTTATGCCCCAGCGAATCTATTGTAAAGATCCTGAATATGACAAGTTGAAAATACAATCAGTGAGAAGGTATAAGAATTGCAAGTATTATTTCACCATAAATAACATAATGTTGACATTTAGCAACATGAAATGATACTCTATATATACCAATACCCCTACTGAGTCGGACTGCATAATTAACTCTATCCATGTACTGAATTACTCTATTGACCTCAAGTGCAGAAGAAAGTATACAATCACCAAAAATTACCCTGGTGGCGGTCACTTATCAGACAAGAAAATAAGAAAAGTCATTCAGGGAAACATTTCCTAACTCTCCCCAAATCCTGACTATAAGGTTTCTTTTAATAAATATTTATTTTAGGATAGTTTTTGATTTCCAGAAAAGTTGCAAAGATATTATAGAAAATTCTTGTATACCCTACATTCTCTCTTAACTTCTTACATTAGTATAGTACATTTGTTACAATTGATGAACCAATACTGATACAGTATTTTTAACTAAAATTCACATTTTATTCAAGTTTCCTTAGTTTTTACCTAATGTCCCTTTCCTGTCCCAGGATCCCATCCAAAATACCACGTTACATTTAATTGTCATGTTTCATTAGGTTCTCTTGACTGTGACGGTTTCTCAGGCTGTTTCGATTTTTGATGATCTTGACAGTTTTAAGGAGTAGTGGTAAGGTATCTTGTAGAATGTCCCCTAATCTAAATTTATTTGATGTTTTTGTCCCTAAATCTGGATTTATCTGATGTTTTTCTCACCACTAAACTGACATTATGGGTTTTGGGAGAAAGACTATAGAGGTGAACTGCCATTCTCATCACATCATACCAAGATTACATACTATTAACACGATGTATCACTGTTAATTTTAACGTTGATTACCTGGCTGAGTGTCAGTCATTTCAACTGTGGACTTCTTTTCTCATTTCCATACTGAACTATTTGGAAAAAAGTCAGTATGTACAACCCACAACTAGGAGTGGGGAATTATGCCGAATTATCTGAAAATCTTCTGCAAAGCAGATCTATTTTCCATTCATTCTTCATTCATTCATTTAATCATGTATTTATATGAATATAGTTATTTATTTTATACTTTGGGTTATAATCCAATGCTACTTATTTATTTATTTTGTTGTTCAAATTTTTCTACCTTTGGACATTGGGAGCTCTTCAGTTGGCTCTTGTATCCCTTTGACATACCCCCATCATGGTGGACTTTCTGAGTACTTCTTTACTTTCTGGCACTGCAAGATACTTTAGCTTCTTGTATACTTCCTGCCCCAGTCTTAGAATCAGCCAGTTCTTCAAGGAACCCTAGTTCCTTTTATTGAAGAATGATATTAGAAACCAAAATCTGGGAACTAGTTGTATATGTTTTTAAATACCTATTACTAGGGCTAGGCATAAAGAACTTACAAAATGACACATTTTGAGGGCATTGAAATTAATAAAGGGAAAGTAATTAAACTTTCACGTCCATTTTTATAGTTCCATAGAAAAATTTGGTAGTTTCTCATTTTGAGCATTTATCATAATCAAGAAAGAAATATTCTAATCTTTAAGTTTAATGTGATAGAATCAATATGTTTGGGAAGGTGGCAATAGTTAAAATAACTTCTTAATTTTAAGTTGTTTTGAGGTTTCTATTTTTTCAGCAAGAGTATTGTTTTAATCTTTTAAAAAAGTGTATATATTCGAATGCCGTAATTGCAAAATAAAGTCTATATCTAATAATCTATATGTATGACATGGACATGATAAAGCCATGAAACCAGAAATTATCTGGCCCTACTCCAGCTTCAATAAACCATATGCAGAGGGGCCTGATTAAGAAATTGTTCCTGCTGGCTGAGGTCACACATCAAAATATCCTCCCTCTTATTTTCCCTCGGAGGTTACAGGAAAAAGACAGGTGATAGAAGCAGAAAGTATTTGGGCATTAGCAGCAATCAAATACAGAGATATCAAGCCCTACTCAGCCTGGGCCTCCTCCTACGAATGGATGTCATCAGTCCAGATCATAGGGAGACTGCATTAAGATGATTAAGCATGAAAAGCATCTGCTCTATTCAAACTTAAGTTCCAAGGCTCCCATTGAGTCTTCCTTACATCTCTGAGATCTCAACAAACCATGTTCCAACAATAAAGGAAGGCAGCTGGAGTTCTGGGGGAGGAAAAGTATTCTCATCCAAATCAGACTGATTATGTCAGGAAATATTTGGCATCCCATGCATACCTGTGATTAGGCCAAAAACACTGGCCTTCATTTTCAATTATGCACCTGCATCTTTAAGCCAATTAACATAAGCTAGAAGTCCATTAAGGCATGTCAGCAATGGAAGACTCAAGTCTCAGGCAAGCTTCTGCTCAAACTTTGGTCACATTATACTGTTTTCCCATGTAATATTTTACTTTAGTCACAGCCAGGAGACGATACAATAGTATATGTGAAGAGCAGAAGTTATCAAGCACTAGTTGGAATAGTGAAAAAATCCATAGGTAGGAAAAAAATTCAGATAGACCGGAGTTCAGTTTGCCTACATCCCAGTGTTAGTCCAAGAGTACTGGGTGAAAGACTAAGACCTAGTTGTGAATCTGAATTTTGCTATTATCTAGTTCCGTTAGCACAGGCAAGTTATTCCATACTTTGGAGCCTCTATTTCATGAACCATATACTGAATGGTTAAATTTGTTGGGTATTATTACTATGATCCCATAATCTTTATTCCTGGGCATGACTGAGAGGGTAGACTTAAAATAATCCAAATCAACAGAATCAAGGAGAAGACAACCAGAGTTCAAGTAATTGTGTGGTACTGTTTTAATTCACTTTAGTGATGGCTCGGTTACATAGAAGGTACTGAAACTCAAAACTCTGACCTGAAATGAGGAAAGAGGAAGGGTTCTGGAGAGGAGAGCTGTCATCTTCTAAAGTGTTATATAACAACTGTTATATCTATTCGGATGCAATAATCACTGTGTGGGAGTCTTCACTTCTTCATTTCCTAATCCTTATCTATATGAGCTCTCATGGAAGAGTCATAGAAGGTTGGAAACCCTTTTTTATAGCATGTTGCAATTCTGGCAGGTGTGTTGCCATCTCAAAAGGAGAGAACAACTGGGGACAGAGAAATAAGAACTAAGGCCCAACAGTTACTGCTATGGAGGCTTTTCCTGGTAGAGCAGCAGGATTCTAATTCATGATTCTGAAACTGAGTTTATTAAATAGTTGAAGCACATTCTACTTAGCACCCCAGTGCAGATCACAAGATCACAGATACTAGAATACAATATCATGTTTTTTTCCCCTCAAAGCCCACTTTTTCCCTTTAAGTGAGTTTCACAAAGAATAAATCAAACCAAGCTTCTGCTCTCAAAAATGATCTACAGTTACAAGTTTGTACCAAAGAAATTCTATATCAAATGATTTAAAAACCAGAGACTCTTTTTAAAAAAAGAAAAAAGCCAAGAGGCTTAAGTGCATGAGAACTGCATTTCCTGCCAGAAGGATTTCCTGTTTCAGGCAACCACAGTGAGGATGTGGTGAAACATCCGCCCTGCAGTCGCAGCTTGTGTTCCACAGGCCACTTCTCTGTACTACTCACCCTTCCTCCCCGACGAATGTGACATACAGCTTATTTCTCTGCAGGTCTTTTCGGGAGTAGCCCATAATCTGATTAAAAGCATCTTCAAGTAAGTGATCTCTTCTGATAATTAACCTGTCCGTAAAAGAACAATTTGAAAAATACAGATTATTTCCTAATCCTTATCTTTCTAGAACTGGGCACTTGCCATTTAATTTCCATTTACCATAACTAAGTAGGCAAAAAGGAGTGACTTAACGTCACTGCTATCTGCCATAAATGACACATTTGTCTTTTAACTATTAACAGCATTAACAAAAGTTACATAAGAGAATCATTGGTAAAGAGAGCACCCCACCTATAACCTGTGAAAACAATTCAAGAGGCCTTTCTGAATGGGCAAATCAATTTATCCAAGAAGGATATGAAACAACACATGCACAAGACTTTTGTTTTGTAAAGGAAGAACAACCCTATGAGGTCATGTTTGAAGCCTGAACGCACCTAGACGAGGAATTCAATTAGTAAGTGCCTAGAGAGATGATGTGAGAACAGCGGGAAAACAAAATTCTCAGTGTCCTCCACAGCAGAGGAGTTTGTAATTGTGCTTAATTTAATTTTCAAATTATGTGAATCTTGCGATTCCCCAAGGGACAGATGCAAATGACTGATACTTGCAGTAGATTAATCTATTTGTGAAAACAACAATTAAATCATCCTTAAGCAGATATCAATTTGCCTTTAGTGAAAACAGTAATGGAAGGGAGATGATAGGGAGGCCAAACACACGAATGCTTGATCAAGACCTTCTTCATAAGTGAAAAGTGAGAATGGTAAGGGCTCTGAAAAGTATAGTGTTTTGGGAAGGCTGATGTTTTCCGAGGGTGATGAAAGTGGAACATGTGAATTTAATCAAGAAAACCCTCCTCGTGGGGCGATGAGCCATGGGCCATTGGGTTGGCCCCTGGACCTTCTCTCAGGCACCCAGGAACAGGGTAATATTGCAGCAGAGAACCTCCCTCCTCTCTCCTCTCTCAGGTAGCAGAGTAATCTCTAGTGGGGACATGGCACAGAGGTAGAGGTGGGGGGAAGGGAGTATTAATAAGGAGGGAATGAAAATAATTCTAGGCCAAAAAACATGATGATGTTTCAATTTCCTCTTTTAAATGGAGGTAGATAAAGATAGGCAGACACAATATTCTTGACATTACGTTGGACAAGTGAAGTTTATTTCACAGAACAAAATAGAGCTGAGCAGTGTTTCTACACTCAGGTCAGCTCAGTAGATAATGATGCGCAATACAGGACATTGTGACAGCATTATATCTGATGAATATACTGTAAGCAACAAAGAGGTGCTTTTCAGGAGAGAAAAACAAAACAGCTTTTTATTTTGCCTATATTTCTACATGGAACATGGTAGTTTCTTTACTGTTTGTTTTAAAACCTTAAGCTTAATTGTGCTTAATTCCATAACAGTGTTTTAGATAATTCTGTAATTTACAAACACCAAAACAATTATACTGACTAAAATAAAGGTTGGTCGTCCCAAATCATAATATCCTGCATTCTCAACTGCATCCCATCCTTTCACCATGTACAAATCCTGTGGTTTGTATCACTTTGACTTACTTTAATTTCCCTGGGCCTTGTCCATATCCTTTAGTCTCTAACTTCCTGTAAAAGTTCCTTAGTTTGGCTTCAAAGTCTCGCTTGTAAGGGGCAGGAGCCCGGGCATTGGCACGCTGCGTACCTACAGCAAATCATAAACAGAGGAGGGTGTGGATTTGTGCAATGTCCTGATGTTCATCACATCACCATGAAAAATATCACTGTGGGTTGAGATCAGAATTAACATGTAATAGGAAGCAATACTTTAAGTTCCAGCATTTTCAAATCTCCAAGCTGAAGCTATACCAGAGCTTAATCAGGGCCTTATGCTATGTCTTCTTTGTGGCATTTTGGTTGAAAAGAACAATGCTGTTCAAATAGTTACAATGATGCCCATGTATTACTCAAATATGTTCCCCTTTTCAGTCCAAACTAATATGAGTCAAACAGGGTTACTCATGTCTAATGGTAACCATAGAGGTTACCATTGCTGCTGAGATGATATCATGGCAATTAGACAGGAAGTTACAGTGTGAAAGTATCTGGCACATAAAGCAAGAACAGTGAGTTCCATACTTCACTCTATGGAAAACCTACAAAAACTTCTTTTAGATATACACCATAACTGAGAACTATTTTATTCACATAAGTACATACATTTCATATTGCAGGGTAGAATAATCTTGATATAAAAACAGAATTCAGACATACCTGTAGAATTCACATGACTCCTGTTTGCACAAAGAGTAAATAATACTGCTACTTGCTGTATTCATATTATGTGCCAAAACTGTAATTACCTACAGATCATCTAAAGATGTTTTATACTCATCTTATGGCAAGTATCATTAATAAATTGTAGAAGTAACACAGTTTGTTCCTCTTTTCACAGAAAAATCTGGCTTTGGGTCATCAAGTGACTAACCAATAAGCCAAGATACAAAGGTGATGATGAATACGGGAATCAGACGCAGATCCATGACAAAAACACTGGCTATTTCCACTAAATATTTCACAACACAATAAAAGAAACCAGAAAACAAAAGTTGTGGAGTCTTGTGCATTACACACCATGTAAGTTCATTAAATATTTCCTTAATGAATAAATCACTGAATTTATTGTTAACATTGTTAAGTCTAGCAACAGCTTCTGAAAACGAATAAGATGAGGTTCCTGGACTGGCTATATTAGTTGAGAAGACAGAAATGAAACATATCAAACAATTAGAGAATAATTAAGTCCTAAACTAGATGGTATACAAACTATGAAGCACAGAGGACAAAATGATAACCCTGAGGCCAGACCCAGACCCCAGAGGTCAGACCTATTAATCTATTTTGCTTGCTATACAATCACTTTTAAAGATTTTAAATTAACTTTTAACATTTAAAAATTAGGAGATTTCAAGTAAAAAAAAAAATCCAGATTTTCTTTTGAATATGATTTGGGAGCTCTTGCAATAACTGGCTTGCATTTTCCTGGGGCTGCAGCAGGCAGCTGCTCAAGTAAACAAGCATGTGCTCTCCACTATTTCACAGCTGCTCAATGACACTGACTACCTGGGCCCCCTTGGTAGTTGCTTTTGTGGTTGGTGTTATAGAAAAGTGATTGTAAATGAGGATACGTGGAGATCAAAATGGAAAAGGCCTTAGGGAAGAGGCTTTATTGAAATCAAGCCTTGCAAACAGGAGGATCTGTATTCTATACTGGCGCAGGGCAGCAAGAGCTAAATACACCTTGCACGCATGCTCAGCAGTAGAAGGAGAGTGGTGGGAAGTAAGTGAGAAATTAAATCAGTCAGAAGGTTAGAGACAAATTATGAGAGAAATTTTTAAGAAAACCTAACTAGGGAGATTGGGCATAATACAGTGAGCACTGGAAAACCTTTATAGGTTCCTGAGCAAGCAAATAATATACAAGCAGTGTTTTATTTAAGAAACGATTTTCAGAGAGTGTTGAGTAAATTAAGGGTGTGAAAAGACTGGAGGGCTGGGATACAGCCAGGAGTAGTTGCAGCAACTGAAACCTGTGGGGATGAGGACTAGGCTGCAGTGTGGTGAGTCAGAGAAACATTTACAATGTGAAATAAGAATTGGTTATAGTAGATATGTAAAGAAGATAAATAGGAAGCTCTCAGTGGTAATATAAAGTTTTTAAAACAGTAACAATAGTTATTTGCTAAACGCCTGCTCTGCATTAGGGACCACGCATTTTACTTAGAGGATCTTGGGGAATCAGCATAAGTCTGTGAAGTAGGCATTATTATTATTCCTATGGTCACCGCTTTGCTTTGTAAATCAGGAAACTGAAGTCATATGTCAGTGAATGGTAGGTTTGGGATTTGAGCAAGGTCTATCTGATACTAAAAGCAGTGTAGGAGATAATGCTGGTGGACAGGGCATGTGAAACTTTATACATATGGAGCTGGAGATGACAGCTGTTCAGGTGGATATACTTTATAGACACTTGAAAATATGGTACCAGAGTTCTGGTGAGAGATCAGGGCCTCACTTGTGGATTAAACGAGTCAGTGTATATATGGCACTTGTGCAGTACCTTTGCATAAGAAGCCCATATAAGTGTTAGCTCTTATTGTTATTATCTGCACAGAGGTGAATTCTAAAGACATGTGCACAGGGAAATGTGTTTGGGTTTTAGGAATGGATTGTAATAAACTGGCTATTGATTAATAATATATCCAGAAGTCTGTTTGTATAGTAATAAATTATTTATCCAAAGAGCTAAGTAAGAGCTATGTCATAAAAGACACAAATAAACTTGACCTTAAAATGTCTGGGTTACAGAAGAGATTCCTAGGCACTTAGGAAGCTTTTAAAAATCTCAGTGTTCAGGCCACACCCGAGACACATTACATCAGAATCTGTGGGGGTGGAACCCAGGCATAAGTGTTTTATACTGCTTTCCAGATGACTCCAAAGAACAGTCAAGTTTGAGAACCATTATCCCCTACAGGGTAGTTAAATGTAACCAATGAAACATGTGGGCAGCATCCAGGGACCAACATGGGGCAATGCTTCCTGTGTATTTGAAAGGCATCATTTGCAACATGAAGGAACATGATCTCCACCAACACAAGGCTGCTCTCTTGAATGGCCGAGGGACAGGGTATTGGGTCACAAGTCCA
This sequence comes from Eidolon dupreanum, assembly GCA_028627145.1. Lineage (NCBI taxonomy): Eukaryota > Metazoa > Chordata > Mammalia > Chiroptera > Pteropodidae > Eidolon > Eidolon dupreanum. The sequence continues at coordinate 140,652,785 of CM053503.1, forward strand.
CTCATGGGTAGCAGAATAAAGCTGTCAGTCCTGCAGTCTGAGAAACTGCAGACTAATAAACCCAGACAACTCAGAAAGCAGCCGTAATGAATCAGGTTTCAAGAGCACAATCATTGACAGGGAAGAGGAAAAAGAAGAACAAAAGAATGAATGAAAATCTTTCAGAACTCAAAAGAAATATGATTCTTTAAAAGTTCACTACTTAAAAAACCAAAATAGTACACATTATTGTTATTGCTGTATAATCTGAGATGCTTAAAAGGATGTGGGAAATGCCCTAATGCATTCCATCAATATCAATACAGACACTTAATAAAAATTAGCTCCATTTACACTCTAGGTAAAGTGATTCAATTATGAAGATTCTGGAGACAGACATTGTTAAATGCAAAAATTCTTTTGCTAATAGTTCGATTATAAAAAATCATTTACACATTACTTCATGGTTTAAAAATTACGGTAAATTATGCTGTTGGCCCTTGTCAAATTCTTAATGCAACTCAGGTACAACTGCCAAGAACGTCTAGGCAAGAACGATGTTACTTCCACTCTGGAAATCAAAATGATCTTGGAAGATTGAGCTAACAGAATTGTATGGGAACCATAACTCCATGTGAAGTTCTAGGACATAATACTCCCACAGACAGAGTAATTTTATGGTCTTTATGGTCATAGGAAGTCAGATACGAAAAGGTCAGTTACATATAGGAAATGATCAAATGAAAGGCTGACTTTATGAATAGTCAGCATTATGTTAATTATTTGCAGGAAAAAAATTCAGTAAGATATTAGAGGTTTTCCCCCTTTCTTCTATATACTGTTACACTATTTCTATTTCTATTTACTGTTACAAAATTGCATAATCATGTACAAATTTAAAAAATTCTACCTGACAAAGTACTTTGGATGGTACCATAAAAATCTTAGCAACAAACTTCTAAGAAGCCTGGGTTTTTTTTTGTTTTGTTTTGTTTTCTTTTCTTTTCTTTTCTTTTGATTCTGGATGTGCCACCGAGAACTCAGACTGCTTTAATGGCTAGCTCTCACTGTGTGTCTGCCAGGGATGGAGCTTGGCCCAATTCAACGTGGCTCCAGGCCTCTAAACTGAGACAGCTCAGGAGTTCACTTCTTTCCTGGTCCACTTTCTAAAAAAAAAAAAAAATCTCTATGGTATATATATATATATATATATATATATATATATATATATATATATATCTTCTGTATTTCTTTTTTTAACCATTCCCTGTTAGTGAATGAGAACAAACTATCAAGCATTACAATAATTTCTGGAATACTCCCTCTTCTGGAACATAGCTCAATAATGGAAATTAAAGGGAAAAAACACCTACAAAATAGCTGGCACAAAGCACAAGGCTGAAGTCTTCACATTTTTGCTTTATTCCCTAAGAGCAGTAAAAGGCTCTCAGGTCATTGTTTTGAGCTTGCTCATGCCTTCATTTACATACCATTTGTTTAAAAAAAAAAAAAAAAAAAGCCCAATCTGATTTCTCAGACTGAAGTAATTTATTAAAAGGGAAAATATGAAAGGTCATGCCAGTGACAGGCATTCTCTGACAGCATTAGGGCTTGGAGACAAGGGCGACTAACAACAACAACAACAAAACAAAAACAAAAACACCTCTCTATTGTGACAGAGATAGTATTAGGCTGTTCTTTGGTCTCTGGAATCACAACTCCCCCATTCCCAGCCACTCAGGGAGCACCCTTCATTTGTACCATTTGGTTCCTACATCATCTTTGTGGAGTTGAGCAAAGAAGGGATAGAACACTGTTTCTAAGAAGGATAAAGCTACTTCAGGAACTGTGGGAAAGATGGGAAAGAGAGAGGGAGGAGGAGAGAGAAGAAAGGAGACAGGCAGACAGACAGACAGACAGACCGAGATGGAGACAGAGACAGAGAGGGACGGAGACAGAGAGACAGAAAGAATGTTTATGAAAAAGAACAGGTGATGAGATACACTACAGCTAAGATGCTAAAACTTTGAAAAGAGTGAGTGAGGAAAGGAGTATATTTAAGGAGCTGCACCATAGGTGGGCAGAAATAACTCCTTCTCATATCCCATGCCCTGAAGACAAGCTTCAATGAAGACCTGTATGGCTCTTCAGTGCTCTCTGCTCTGTTTTATTTCTGTTGAGTGGAACCAAATGCTAATCCTAGCTTCCAGATAGTCCAGTTCTAGTCAAGTAACAAGAGCTCTGTACGATGATCCCCCCAAACCATGAAATATCCTCAATACACTCATAGCTTTGGTTGCATGGAAAATTCATATAAGTGAGCACATCTCTAACAATATTAGATAAATTTGGTGCTACTGCATTTAAATTCCTAGAAATGTGCAGCTAGAAAAGGTCCTTAGCTAAACTTCTGGGTCTCATATTTGGCATAACAAACCATATGGTGTTTGCAAAGATCTTTTCTTTCTGGCATAGCTAAGGTTGGGATCGGCATTATAACGGTCCTGGAAAACGAACCTTCACATTCCAAGATTTTGACGAATTTTAGGTGAGCATTCTAACAGCTGCAAATAGCAGTGAGTCAAAGTTTCCAAAGCTCCTGTCTCTTCTGTATTTGAAAAGACATGTAAATGTGCTTGGAATGAGGAAAAGTGTGGTAACTGTACCAGGTTGTTAGGCGTTCTGCAAGAAGATCATTAAAATTTATTATTGTCATAATTTTCACAATATTATTCCCACACCACAAAAAGGCATGAAATTCTAGTCACAAAGAGGATCAGACAACTTTAAAAATCTGTTTGAAGTGTTTTCACAAAAACTTTAGGGATACTGGTACAAGGAGAAGCTATTTTACTCAAAGAAGCAAGACTGCTCCACTGGGTCAATATAGCTAGCTAGTCCTGCCCTGGTATCATGTGGAATTAGTTAAGAGTTACTCCCATTTAGATCAGGCAGTACATCCCAATTTCAAGATCAAATAAAGCCCACTAAAACAGAGAAGCCAAAAATATGGAGATGATTCTTCCTGAAAATTGAAACCACCACAAATACTGCTGGCCATTTAGATATATCTGGGTTCTACATGTCTTTGGAAAATATTCAACTCTAAATCTGCTTTCAGAGTGCATTTTATTACTACCATGGGTTACTCATGTACATTTGTGATGCTAAATTAAAAGAAGCGATCTAGTCACCATTTAGGATGTTCATGTAGTCTCAGAGACTGTTCAGCCAGTCTCCAAGAGCATATGTCTTTGTGAGGCTCAGAAGGGACAGAATCTGGTGATCTACCTCTTTCTTGGGGAGGATCGCACCAGAAAAGGCCTGGAAAGAAGAGCCTTGATTGCAGCAAGCAGTAATCCACACAGCTTCATTTCCTTAACCATAAAGCATCCGGTAAAGGGACCACACATTTAAACCTCATCATAGGTTTCAACTAAGATAAGGATCAGTTAAAATAATTAAACATCTAAGCAGCCAGCTCTGCAAATCAGGAAGAAATGGAGTTATATATTCTAGTTATGGATGGTTCAAATATTGACAAACTATACTTCTTGGAATCCAATTTCCAAAAAGAAAAAAAAAGAAGAAAGAAATTAACATTTACTGGATGCTTTTCATGGTGTTCTCCATCAAGGTGTTCTCCATAGGACCATGGGAGGTGATTACTATTATTCTCATTTTACAGAAAAAGAAATTACAGGTCAAGGAAGTAAGTAAATTGCCCAAAGTCATATATAGTTGATGAAGACTGAGGCCAGCTGTGAATTATTTCACTTTTCCCTTACACCTTTAAACTGTCATATGCTTATTTATTTTTATCCTGTATCATCAAAATAGGTGCCCTTATTTTGTTCCAAAGATGACCAATGCTTTTGCCTCTAGTGTCCTGCCTTCCCATGGGCCTGTGCTGTGTTGACTGCTGCTACTTTGCCCATTCAAGGAATTGCTTTCTTTCCACCCACATTGTCTGACCTCTGCACACATATACGCTCAACTTCCCCATCCTAAAGTGCCTTCCTTAACACTTCTTCTCCTAAGTATTGTTTTGTTTTTCTTTCCTTTCATACTTCATGAAAAGAATACTTCTTTCATTCTTTTCATACTTTGTGAAAAGAAGAGTCTACACTCCTGACTTCTACTTTACATCCTGTATCATTATGTAACTGGTCACATTCCAGTCTGTGACCTATTACTTCAAAGAAACTGCTCTGGCAAAGGCTATACTGCATGATTTTCGAATTTAATGGCCTCTTCTCAGGCTTCATCATTTTTAAACTCTTTGAAAATTGGCCTTGTTAATTATTCTTTCTCGAAATTTTGCTTCCCTGAAAAGACTTTCTTAATTCTCTTCCGAAACCCATTGGCTTTCTTTCTTTCACTTGCTCCTCTATCTCAGGCCCTCCCTTAAACACTGGAGGTCCTCATGTTTCCATCCTCTTCTTTTCTCTTCTTTCCACAGACTTGTCCTTCCTAGTTCTTTTAGTCTACACTCTATGCCTCACCTGCCACCAGCATACCTGTATTCCTAGCCACTGACTCTCCTGAGCTCCAGGACTATCTTTTCCAGTTTTGTTCGGGTATCTTCAAAGATTCCTCAACAAAACATGTCCCAAACCAAACTCATTTCCCCTCTCTGCTTTAGTCTAATCTTTTTCCTTTCCTGGTGAGTGGTGTTACTATTTGTCTATGTAGTCTAGGTGGTGAGGATCTCAGAATCTGCCTTGACACCTGGACTTAAAGTCCTGGTGTCTCTACATCTTACATAACCTTTGAATGAATTCCCTCTTCTTCATTGTTACTAGTCCAGCCCTTTAGCATGTCACTGGGATCAATGCAACAGCCTCCCAATTAGTTTCTCTGACTCTCGTCTCTCATCTTCCAATTTATCCTCTGTATTCCCACCAAATTGATGTATGTAAAACATGACATTCTTCTGTTTGTAAATTTTCAGTGACTCCCATGAACTATAAAACAAGGCTTTAATGACCAGCTGGTTCTAGCCTATCTTTCTAACCTAAGCTTTGAGAACTTGCTTTCACTTGTGTCTATTAATTTGCCCTCAACTACTTTAATGCTTCTGTGGCTTAGCTTATGCTACTCATTTACCTAGAATGTCCTTCTTCCTTTGGTGTACCTGGTAAACTCCTGTTCACTATGCTTCGAGGCTCCCCTTCATACCTGTTAATCTTCATCTTTCCCCAAACACCCTACCCCCAGTCTTAAAGGAAGAATTGTTCCCACACCTGTGTTCCCATACATCTCTTGATTATAGGACTAACCACAGAGCTTTTCAGAGTCATTTGTTGACTCACTGCCCCACCATGAATCTTTCAAAGTCAGAGACTGTATTATTCATCTTTATAGCATCAAGGTTGAGTTCAGTGCTTGGACTATAGGAGGATGCTCAATAAATCTGTGTTAAATGAACAAGTTAATAGACCTTTTCCTGTTTGTTGTATTCACTTAGGCTGTAGCTTCATTATCATAACAATATGTGAAAAACACATGTTATATATCAAAGAACATAGAGCAGCTTTTAGTGATACATATGGAGTTTGGATGTCTATTAAAATAGTTTTAGAATCTGATAGCTGTTAAAGTGTGAACGATACATTGTCTATAATAAAAATAAATATAGCTGATGTCTGTCAACATCATGACTACCTTCCTTTAAAAAAATTCATTTGTCATGCTCTATTGTCATCATTCATTCATCCATTCATTCATTCATCTACTCCTACATTCACAACATCTTTCGAAAAAATTTGAACTTAAACATTTTAGTTTGTTCCATCTATCAACATATTCTGTCTGCCCATATGTCTCTTGTCTTCCTACCTAACAGAGTTAGTGACCACTGCAGGGAGAAACAATCCAAGCCCATTAAATTAATTTTAATTCTATATTATTTCTTGAAAGTAGAGATTTCTTTTTATTATTCGCTAAATCAGTCTCCTAACTAGAAATTTTTAAATCAAAAAAGCTAACATAGTATTTTGTGTGCTAATATTTTCCAAGGTACAGTAGGCACTACATAACATAATGAAAAGTAAAATTTGTATCTGACTGTTTCACACTGCTAACCTTTATCCTCCTATTCTGGAATGTCATTATCTTCCTGTCAAAATGAATTCCCATGGAAACAAGCCAGTTTTGAAAGACAGAAAGTGCCACACAATATGTACCAGTACTAACACTAAAGATATACCCAAAGTGTTCCTTCGTGGAACAGAACATCTGACTCTGAGAGAATTCAGGGTGAGCTGCCGGTGGACTCACCTGGAGAGTTCTGGGGAGAGGACACTGGGGAGCCACGTGGGGACTGACAGTAGCTGGGGTGGAGTAAGGCATGTGGAGGCACATAAGACATTATCTCTTCTTCAAATAAACTGGGGAAAAACAAGAAATGAAATGCATACATTAGCCAAGGAGGTGGGGAAAAGCCTTGTTACCACAATGAGGAAGACAGCTGATTTCTCATTTTGACCCATTTTATCTGAGGTCCAGTCCACATCCCAAAGGGAGCACTTGTCCCCTTTTTCCTGCATGTATTTCTTGGCTGGCTGTTGCAGCTTTTGTCGAACCTGTGGTTACTTGTCTATTCTCCTACGAACTCTGGAGAACATAATTTCTGTTTGCCACTTTAATATGTGAGTTTGAGTTTACATGTTTGTTTGAAATCGTACCTAGGTTTTTAAATTTGGGAATAAGATTCAAACACAACAGATATTTATTAAGAACCCATAATAGATATACAAAGTATGTCCTTTATCTTCATTCCAAGAAACATACAGCAGGGTCTCAGCCTTCAAAGAGCTTAGGATTTAATTGGAGAGTTGAAAACAAAATAAAACTCCTCCTAAATAATTACAACTGCCAAATAATTAGCTCCCTCATTTACTCTGGCTTTATAATGGTTTTCAAATGTGAGTGTTTTGATGTTATTCAATCCTGAGTTTTCTTTCTTCTCTATATTGAAATTTCTGTTTCTAATACTCTTTCTAAAAGATAGTAAGCAGACATCTGATATCTTGGAATCCCATAATATCAGAAATATTATGATAAACAGAAGTAGTATTGATTACAATCAGCTCAAATATACAAACACTTAACAAAACAGAATTAAAATAATAAGGGTTTCTCAATTAAGAGGTGGAAGTAGGTTCAATTCAAACTTCCCAAATCTAGAAACCTGTTACTTGTTTTCAGAAAATATTCAGAAAAAGTGGCAACAATTTAATTTTGCAGAGATTTGAGGATATGACTCCTAAGGAACATAGCACTGGTTCTCAACTGAGGCAATTTTACCCTTCCACCACACTATCCAAGGACATTTGGCAACGTCTGAGGACATTTTTGATTGTCATAACTGGATGAGAGGGTACTTTTAGCATCTGCTGAGTAGAGGTCAAGATGCTGAGAAACATCTTACAATGCACAAAATAGATCCCTGCAACAAGGCATATCCAGCCCCAAATAGCAATATTTCTGAGGCTGGGAAACCCTGGGTTATAACAAACTAATAACAACATTAAAAGTCTTTTCTTCTTCACTCACATGCACACATCTGCTAGACCATTGCAGCAAAGCATTTTTTGATATGATATGTTTTAAAGCCATCTTTCCACTTTTGAACTAAAAAGTCAATAGATTTGGAAACAGAAGCAGTAGCAATCATATCTGTAATACTAAATTAAGCCCTGAAACGGTCATTTATTTTTCAATAAATCCATTGGAATAATGTGAATTTAAATGTAATTGCTAGGAAAAGTCCCATGTAACAGTTGCTACCTCAAAGATCTAGAAACCAATAATTAAATTAATTGAAACTAGGAATTAGCATCCGGTCTTCAGACATCTACATCTGTGTCCCTTTGCTCTATGATAGTTATTGCTTCCTTTAAAGAAAACCAATACTTAGGAATCTTTCGTATCCCAAGAGAAATTTTTTACCAGAAAAATTTAATACATAAGAGAGAGAGAATGATATAAAAACATGACTTATATCATCCAGTATTAATAAATGTTAACATTACTATTTTTTACTTTAAACATACACATATATAGATCTGTATATAAATATACATATACATATCTGCATGTATGCAAATGTGTATATGAAGTCCTTTTTGTTCTCCTCTATCATTACTTTAATAGGTGTCCTTCTTTCCATAGTTTTTTACTTTGCAACATATATGCATAGATGAATACATAGGTTTGCCTTATGCATTGCTAAAAATTGTAATAGCTATATGTATATAGCATTCTTGATCTTTTTTCATTCAACAATATATTTCTGGTATCTGTCTATGTTGATACATAAGGATCTAGTCTCTTATTTTTATCTGCTATGCAGTAGGATATTCTTTGAACAAATCAATTTATTTATCCCTATTTTTTCCTGACAAATATTTACTTTTCCCCCAGTTTTGTGCTTTTATCAATAATGCTACAAGGAACACCCTGTATATATCAACTTATATATATGTAAAAGTTTTCTTAGTATAAGTATGGTATATATCTAAAAGCAGAATTAATCAGTCATAATGCAGATGCCTTTTCAACTATGCAAGATACTATCAAGTTGTCAAACCCACCAAGTCCAGACAATATGAGATCTCCTATTTCTCACTTGGTATTATCAGGTTTTCTGACTTTTTTCAAATCTAATAGTGTGAAATAGTATCTCATTACTTGAAATTGCATTTTATGATTGCTAACATCTTTCCATAAGCTTATTGGTTATTCTTGCTTCAATTCCTATGAAATGCCTTTTTATATCCTTGACCTATTTTCCTTTTGGGTTTTCTTCCTCTGAATTGATTTTAAGGCATTCTTTATGTATTCATGATATCTTTGTTTTATGTGTTGTGAATATATTCTTCCACTTTGTTACCTTTCTTTACGTCTTTATATGTGGTGTCTTTCATTAATTAAATTTTAAAATTCAAACGTAGCGAAATTTATCAATCATTTCCTGAGAGAGGCACATTTTTACATGAGTTGAATTAATGAAAGAACATATAAAATAGAATAATCAATAACAAATACAAAAAGGTCATTTCAAAACTCTTGAGTTTTATCATACTATACTGGAATATATCCTTACATGGGTTTATTTTGAATTGAATCTTTTCCTAGAGCCACATCATCTCTACATTGCAGCTTGCTGATAACCACATCCATTTGTACCAGGAGTGACTCTTTTTAAGAAATAGACAAAGTTTAAAAACAGACACAAAGTCTTTCCCTATGTATGCAACAAATTCCTTGCTTGAGTTTATAGTCACTGATTCAAATGATTCAAACTTCAAAATAAAATAAAAAAGAACGGAGGCTATCCCAAAAGGTTTCAATAATCATTAAAAATTATTTATTAAGCATACACACTTAATACACTGTATCACTGTGTACAATTATTAAAATAATAAATACATTAAATCACCCTAATAAGTTTAGAATTGAATGACATCATTAATAATAATTATAGAACTATTATATAAAAGTGAATTTCTCATGCTCCTTTCAAGGCCTATAAACTTCAGAGAACATGCTTATTTCCCTGAATGGGAGAAAATGTAGCCTTGCTCTTTATGTACATATACATATATCAGTTTTCAAATATTTTAAAATTCTACCACAGAACACATAGAAACTCATGCAAACTGTGGTGTTTATCAAAGTACAAATAGTCTAAGCTATATTGTAACTTAAAATATTTAGAACCATACCATCTAAAGATTATTTAACTAAGAACAGGTGAATGGTAATCATGATTTCTATTTTATAATCATTATTGTTTTTACTAATACCAAAGCAGAATTCTTTAGTTTAAATGAAAAATCCTTGATTTCTGGAATGAAGCTATAGAGTCAGAATTTTATAACAAAACTATTTTATTACCAACCAAACTATGGTAGAAACATCATACCCCATATTAACTGACCAATAGTCTTCCTGACCATCTAGCATACTATACCCTGTTTTCAGAACTAGCTCAGTGCATATAATCAAGGGTCGCCCCCTAAAGTGAAAAGGAACCCCCCTCTCCCACTAGGTCTTGTTCAGAATCCAGTGAAATATTTCTGGAAAGTGATTATGTCCCTTTGAATTATATTCCAACTATTCAGTAAAGGTAAGTAAATTTTTGGCTTTAGTTTTACAAATATGGCAACTACCATGTAAGTAGTTAGCAATGGTTAGAGTCAAGATCATGATGAATAACATGAATGAGATTTTTAGCACTTTGGTATAAATAAAACACTGCCTGATAATGGCTCAATGTGACTTTCCTTTTAATTCTGTGGAGGTTACAGTGGTGCGTGTCCCAGTCACTGGACAGAGCAAAGCATTATTTCACTCTGGCCTCCTACATTTGAAGGATATTGTTAAAAATGAAAAAAGGCTTTTGAAAACTTGCTGTTTCCCTTCTAAACTACTCTAAAATTTAAAACCAAAGCTGATAACCATCAGGAAAGAAAAGACAATTGGTCAGTTTTATGAAGGGCTATCAAGTTGGCCCTGAATACCAGTGACCAATTCAACTCGATCTGATTTCTCAAACCTAAACTCTCAAAACCATAAAGTAAATAAATAGTATTGAATCAGCAAAAGGGGACAAAGCATATTTTGAGAAAACAAATTTGAAAGAAAATATAAACATGACCTCTTTTACTCTGGAGGAATAACCTGTGTATACCCTTCTGTTCTATTATAGAACATTCCATTCAAGAAACTCTACAAACATTTCCTTTCTCTAACTCTACCTTCTTTACCTTCTTATCTCAGGCATAAGAGCTACAATCTTAAATGAATGATCACTAAACCAGTATCTGGTAATTCTACAAGTCTTCAAGAATAAAGGAGACCTTTTTAGGTTACTAATATTGTCATATTATTTTCTAAAATGTTCCATTATATCTGATGACAGGAGACTTTCTACTTCAAGAACTAGTGTTACATACCTCAGCAACATAACAAGGTCTGCATCACTTGAAAGGCGCACCAATCCTGGGGTCCCTTCAGTTCGTATAAATTGGATCTTCTCCCTATTTAAGGAAAGAAACAGCTCACAGCATATGTGGTAGACTTTTGGGACATAACTCAGTGCTCTAGGCACCATTTAAAAAAATAATGGTCACAACATTTTTGCAGTACCTATTATGTGGCAGCTACTGTGTGATACCCTAGTAATACATATGGTCCTTGCCTTCAAGGAGAACCTCAGGTGCATCAACATTGCCCAGTCCTAATGCTGGGAAAAGATTCTTTTATTGCTTTTATTATTTTGCTGCCCAAGTCCTACTGTAGGTAGTGGTATCATCCAACCAATAAATCTCAGTCTCTGCTTTGAATTAAAGCTTGTGTGGGCTTGAATCTAAGCAATAGTCTAGACCATTAAGACTGATTCTCAAAAAGTGAGTGTGGAGGGATATTCATCTCTTTTCCTGAGGGTATACTTCTAAATTATATGTGATGAGCACATTCCTATTTGGAAGCAGACAGTATCTATGCATTATATACTCAATATAAAAGCATATAGCTGTTTCAAATAACTGAAACTGTGAAACACTTTCAGTTACTACAGCTGATGAAATAGATTGTGTGCACACCTGTGTACATGAATATATACTTATGTAAACACATATCGGACACAACAATGTGGGATATTTCTACCATTACTTTATTATAGATGTATGTGATATATGTGTTAACGTTTTTTTTTTTGTTTGATGAGTCATGTCATTATTTTCAATTCTTTACATGAATACAATTTTAATAAAAGTTTTCCTAGTTGTTTCCCCCTCATTTACATAATGTTATTTCAAAGCATACCATATTAATTTGTATTAAATGAGAAAAAATAAGAACATAAACTATGGTACTGAAAGCAGTACATTTGATAGGAACATAGAGGCCAACACAAGTAAGCAATTTTTAGTGCTAATGACAAATATTAGGATTCCTATATATTTATTATAAAATAGCAATTGCTGATGTATTTATTTAGATTCAGTTCTTATCTATAAAGAATTTTTATATAATATTTTCTTATATTTCTACTGCATTTTAGATTTCCAAATTCTAAATTCTCTGCTTGAAGGCAATGAGGTAGATGGCAAGATTTAATTGTTGAGATGAAAAATTCACTAATGCACAGAAAAGTCAGTTGATTTGCCCTTAGTCACATAGCTTGCCAGGAAAAAAAAGTTCAGTCCTCGGCTTTTTCTAACACAATATGTTAGTATATGAAGCAACTAATCTTTGATATTGCCTAAATTTTTTTCTGTTCTTCATATATATGTATATAAAACAAATGACAGACACATACGTTAAGGAATTGTTCAGAAAAGAAAGGCCAGCCTCTTTGCTTAAAGTTATTTCAGTTTGAAGGCTTGAACCAAGCAGAACATTTGCCCTGAAGCTTTACAATCACATGTCTGAAGCATATGACGAAAACCAAGGCTCACTATCTGGTGATTGATTTTTTGATAAGAGATATAAGTTTTTAAAAAGCTAACCTAAAGAAAAGTTATCCTAGAGAAAAAAAAAGAGCAATAACTTAACCAAAAAAGTACTCTTATAAGAGTCAGTAACAATATGCTTTGATCTTGAAGAATCAAAAGCTATCTCCAACAAATACACAGTTTATCTCCTTAGTCTTTCATCACAATGAATCAGGCAAACAGCAAAACCAGAAAACAAACAGGCTGAGCACTTTCCTTCACTTCTTTAAATTAGAGCTACTCAGAGCAGGTGGAGTGCTGACAAAGACATCATGCTCTGGACCGTGGCTTGTATATTTCCTGTGAATAAGAAAAGGATCATAGCTTCCTGAGTCAAAAAGATGACAGGATGAGGAAAGGGAAAGACACCAGAGGAAATATACCAATTGGGAAACTTTTCATCTCTTTCCAGATATTAACTCGTAAGCAGTGAAGGCAAATGATCTGATTTTTTAGGCAAGAACATACCAGAGGTAAGCTGAGACTAGCTTTCTACCAGGCCAGCTAACTCATCACAATGGCAAGCCATGGGTCACATGCTTCCAGGAACAAGACACGGGAGCATGTCATATGATGTACATCATACCACTAAGTACCGTCTTATATTAATATTCATTTATTCTTTCAGCAAACATTTTCTGAGTGCCTACTATGTGCTACCCATAGTATCACATACTGACAATCCAACAGATGGTAATCCAACGGATGACTTCTTTCTCAAAAGGTCATGGCACAGTGGAAGAGCGAAAGTTAGTGGGCAATTCTAGTATTACATGAAAATATTTAAATTGTTCCATTCACTTACCTGAACTTTGTTTAGGCCTTATACCACCCTATTCTATAAAGTCCTTCCTAAAGTCTTTTCATGTAGAAACAAAGAAAGCATTGGTCAAGAGAACAGATCAAGGCTGAGGACAAGAGAGAACTTAGCAAATATCCTCAGAAATGTCACCAACCTTTTACTGAGAAAGAGAAAAAGAAAAAAAAAAATAACAGGGACTACTTCTTGGTTATCAAATATCTATTTGCCTAATAATCTATAGACTAGTATTTCTCAAACTGGTGTCCTTGTCCACTAGAAATCTACAGACATAATCTTGAGTTCTGGGATAATTTAAATTCTTTTCTGTTTTCACTTTGTTGATCAAAATTGCTAACAATTTTGGATAATGTGCCTATTAGGTGATATTTATGACTGAATATTGCCATGTGACTTTGGCTCCCATGTTTGCGTTTACAAGAAGACAGTTAGTGCCAAGTGATTAGATATAAATTTTCAAAGTGTCCGTGCCTGGTCCTTAAGTCATTATCAGGACCTTGATGTTAAATAAGGTAACAATAGTCCTTGTCTGTCACTCACAAATAATTCTCTTACCAATTAAAAGCATAAAGCTTTCATTTTGCAGTATTAATTTGCATAATGACAATGATGAAGTAAGGATAAGTAATGTATATATAAATTGCCAGAGGCTACAAAGAAAACAAAATAAATGGACTTAAAAAATAAATTAAGCATTTATACTAAAGCAAACATAAAAGATGTCATGATTCACTCTAAGAACAAAAATTTTACAGTTTAGAAAGAGAAAATTTGGCAGTAGAAATATCACAGAGTACATTTGATATATTTTTTCTCCAGCATTGTATTTGGGGGTGCATTATTCAATGAACTAGTTCATCAATGAATTAGTAGATAAAAATAAGCTATTTGTTAAGAAGGAAAAATGATGATCATGATAATGCTACAGATGCACATGATAGACCGTTAGATGCAAAATCAAAACAATCAAATCAAACATAAGTGAGACAAAAAGCACAAATGTTTCTTTCCACCGACAATGGTCTCAATATTGGTGATTTGGCTTTTGAGAAACAAAATCTTCTTATATTAATATCATTAATGCAAATGTTACCGGTTTTTTAAGTTTTTACTTAATTTATATTTGGTTTTTTGGCTTTATAGTTTAGAAAAGCTATAAAGACAAGAAGTTTATGCATATTTTATATTTGTACATCTTTATGTTTCATTAAAACAAAAGTGGTTAAAGTCAACATTGCAGATCTGCAATATTTTTTTCCCTTTGGAATAGAAAATAACATATTTTCCTTTTAGAATAGAAAATAACAGCCTCCTAACAAATTTCCGTGAGTTCACTTAGAGTCTGAAATAAACATAACAAGTTTGAGGAATATTGTCAAAGATACACATGATTGTTATTAGAGGGATATTTGAAAGTTACATTAATATATTTATTCAAGTTTATTTTATGAATTTATAGAGTTATAAAGAATCCATGGCAGTCCTCTAATTTCTTTCGTTACTGCCTTCACCTTAATGAAGAAATTCTATTCAATTTTAGTGGCTTCTAATGAGGGTTAAGATTATATTCAAATAACATCTTATCATTTGACCTTCTCCACCTGGGTATGTTTCCCTCTCTGTGCCCTTCAGCATAGATTCCAGCTCTTCCTCCTTTGGGCCTTCTCTCAGGGCCACTCAGTTACAACTTCAGTTCCTTTTAAAACACGAGTTTCTTGAGGGCAAAGCCCTCTTTTTTCTTTTCTCCATGTTCCCCAAGCACCTACCACTGTCCTGTGTGCACAACGAGTGCTCAGTAAAACACGAACCAGACGTAGTATCAGTTAATGCCATAATAACACATTTGGCTTCTAACAAATTTCCCAAGTCTATTCAGTGTTTTGAATAAACTATCTCGCTATCATTTCTTGTTGTGGCAGAGAAAAAGAGAATCAGAAAGCTGACATCAGATTATTAACTAAAACAGGACCCATTGAGGGAAGTTCAAAGACAGGTAAAGTGGTAATCTTCAAAAGAAAACTCACAACTATTATAACAAGATGCTTTAACTGTATAGTGACAACCTCAGGGAAAAGCTGCTGGCTATGGTTGTCCCTCACATGCCCATAATATTTAGACTTTTGTAACCACTTCCTCCAGGCCACAAAGCACCCCAGAAGATAAACTCTAGCAGAAGATCATTTGAGGACAATGAACATAGTCTCAAGACTGGAATTCCCACAGAAAATACTCTCATCGAAACCAACCAACATTTTAGTGAAGTTAGAGAAGGGCACATGATCAAAAACAATCAGAAGCAGCAATGCCTCTAAACCACAAAACTCTCTGGATTGCAGATTCTGCACATACATGGTTCCTGCAGATACAGTGCAGGAACACCTTCAAAAACACATTTTTTAAAAAGTTGCCTGAGGGCAATTTTAGAGAAATCCCCATGAATTCTCTAATTGTATAAACTGAAGAAAGAAAAGTTAGCAGTGATCATTCACACTTCTTATTTCAGTCAAAGGGTATGGTCTGACTTGAAAGATAGAGTCAAGTACTAAAAAGATCAACTTTTCTTTCTACTTCCCATTATATAGGTTAGATTTGGAAATATAGGTCTATTACGGTCATATGATTTTTATGGACACACAGAATGGACATTAACGAGCTATAAGTTTCAGGGAAAAATTTGTTGTAACTAGATATAAATAAGTTCCTTGATTAGAATTCAAAGAGTTACTTAACTCTCCTTGCTGGTTTCCTCATTTCAAAATAAGTATAGTTACAGTACCTGCCTCAAAGGATTGTGGAAAGGATTAAATGAATGAATACAAATAAAATACTTAGCATGGAACCTTTTACATGGTAAAATTCAATAATTTTTAGCTATTGAATACATTATTAGATAGGCTTCATAATTATTTATTCCTTTTTCAATAGACAGTATAATTTATTGAAAATAGAGCCAAATTAAATGTCTTATGACTGACTTCCCTGTTTTTGTTGTTGGCAAGTTGTTTTATTCGTGCTGTTTACTTTGGTTAATTCCACAAATATTTATTGAATACTTCTATGATATGCAGTAGACAAGATACTGGTCTCTCTATAAAACTGAAATAATGCTATGAATACCAAAGAGATAACACATTTGAAGGCTTTACATTTCTAATAATTCAATAGATAATGAAAAACATTATTCTAAATACAGCAAAATTCTATATGAAGCAAAACCATTATGGACTCTAAAAAAGGAGTTTAGTTATTATATACAAAAGAACCTGATAATAAACATCTTACCTAAGGCATTCTAACAGCTTGAACCCTCATTACATCATTATTCTGAGGAATTAATATCTAGGATATGCTAGGAATTAATATCTAGGATATACTAAAAGGTATAACTAGATTTTATTTTCTTATGAATTATAATATTCTATTATGCATTTTATAACAGGTGTTTTAACTGAAAATATATTCAGGAATTGAAACTATGTTATACCTGCCTGTAGTTTTATTTTAAAAAAACTATATATTAAAACAAACAAAAAAAATTGGTTGATGCAAAGCAATTAGAATGGATAAGCCAGTTAAATTGCATATAAAGGGATAGATAGGGACATGACAGTGTTTTTTAATCAGTGATATAAAATGTAAAGGCAAGAAAAAAAACTTAAAGTACTAATTTCTAGAAAATAGTACTATAAAAAACAATATTTTCCTACATTTTGGTAGTCTTATTTAGAAGACTTAAAAATAAAGTCCACCCACAACAGAAGCAAAAACATAAAATACTTTGGGAAAATCTAGACAAGAAATAATGAGTTCCTAAATAAATAAACCAGAAAGTTTTATTGTAAGAAATGAAAGGGTTGAATATGTGAAAAAATGTTAGTTATGAAAGAAAAAAATAGAAAACTATAAATATTTTAATTGTATCCATAGTAACTTCAAAATAAAAAACAATTACCATCTTAATCCCAATGCTTTTTAAAAGTTGAGAACATTATTCAAAAATTCATATCAAACCTCAAAAAAATGCTACGTGCTAGAGAAATTTAGGCAAGTTTTCAAAATAAATCATTATGCTGTCATTTCCTAGATCTAAAATGACATATTAGAATATACAAAGATATTTAAGTTGTTGTACTAAAAAGATAGATTCTGTATGTTTAAATATGTGATTTTGCATAATTGAAAAGTAGCAACTTGACTTTCAGGATAAATTGTTTTAAGTGTTATCATCGAGTCCCAAATATGGGGCTTAAGTGCCTATGAAATTGATTGATTTACCAAATATTTGTCAAATACCCACTCTATGCAATATAGATGTGATGTCCTATGACAATTAAAGAGATAAGTAAGACATATACCTTGACTTCATACACCTAGCAGTTGATTTGGAATATATGTCTATAGGAATAAATATGGTAGAAAATACAAGATGTTTTTAAACATTTTAAGCACAGATTGTACTATTATGCCATTTCTATTATAAACTATAAAAATCAGACACATAGGGTACCTGATTCTTAGTACAATGCTACCCTGATGGGTATGCAAGAATGTTTTCTTTAAAATATGTTCCGAAGAAACTGAAAGTAATCATTTATTCAATGGGATGTATAATAATATCCATTTGTATGTAGGACAATGTATATGAAACAAGGAGATTTTAATTTTAGCTTAGTTAATTTTTCTGAAGACAGTTTCCATGACTATTTAAATACATTGAGAGAGGCAAAAAAGAAAAAAAAATAAGCATTATTAATGTAGGGAGATGCATATTTTGTTTGTTTTGTAAGAAATGCTTCTGATTCTGATAATTTAGCAATATATCTAAAAACATGTAAAAAGCAGATTTCATTAACACCTTTTGTGCTATCATAAATGATAATGCAAGATGCACTGTTTTTTATGATTTTAGAATGGCTTATTATCCTTTTGAATTTGGGGAAAGCAATGAGGCTTGATTCAGTACTGACATTTTTCTTTGGTCTACACAGAGTCCATTCCTGATGAACTACTGAAGAAAGATGACATTTTGCAGAACTCTTTTCTTGAAAAATACAACAGAATACAGCAAAAATTAATACAGAATAGATATACCTAAAATATGACTATTCTTCATGCTAGAAAATGGTTTGCAAATCCTTAATGAACTATTTGTTAGCAAGAAAATACAACTCTTCAGTGAAGTGTTCAGTGGATGAAGAACATGTTTATAAGGTTGGAAATCTTTCAAAGTTATATCAAAGAACTATTTTATGGGAAAATGATTTAATAAACACCTGGGTAAGATACTTTAAAAGAATTTAAACTAATTTTGGCTATAATAGTTCTTCTTCTGGGCCTTTTTAATCTTAAGTTGATTGACTATCCAGTTAGTATAAGATTCCATGCATGAGAAATATGAAAACAAGACACATATATGATAAATATGTTTAAAACCTATAAACAAACATAAATTAACAGGTCCATTAAAAAAAAAAGCATGAGTAGCAATTATTCCTTTTACAGAAGCCATAGACTAATAGATGACATGGTGTAAGAATCTGTTCCTTACAGTCCTATGTAGCAAAATCCCAAACTTCTCATGAGATTTACAAAATTAGTTGCCTGTGAAGATGTTTTAATACACCTTTGGATGTCTTCTGAAATGTTATCTCAATGACACTGGGCCATGGGTTTTGATCCTCAGTCATTTCTGCTGAACCTGGAGCCAGAGGCTCAGGTCTCCCTGTAGACTTAGAGCACCATATACATGTAAAAGATTTTAGAGCAAAGCTTTCTGTAGGAAACAGCATGAGCACAACACTGGAAAGCTTTCTTACACGGAAGTTAATCACGGTACTCAAGAGACTCTCAGTGTTTTAACTATACCCACAGGATCACATTGTTCCACTTATATACATGATCAATCTTAGGAAGAGTGGTTTTGAGAATCAGAGTAAATTTACAGGCAAATTACTTTAAACTGGGTCTTTGTGATGCAATAAGGTAGAACAAACTACTAATATATTAATTTAAATTTGTTATATGCTGCTTACACAGTACTAAGTGCTTTAAATAAATTATTTCATTTAATCTTCAAAAAGACCCTGCAAGTTAGAAATTCCTATGCCCATCTTACAGATAAGGAAACTACAATAACTTTGGAGGGGTTAAATGCTTCATTCAAAGTCATCTGGAAAGTAAATTACAGAGTCAGAATTCAAACTAGTCTGTCTGACCCTAAACCTGAACTCTTAAGATGTATATTCTACTACTTCCTAAGAGCCATTATTAATGCTGGTCTCCCAGTGAGAGACAGACCAGGACCCTCCAATGACTATTACTACATGGTGTCGATAAATTATTTTATCAGGTACTTTTAAAAATTCAATAATTATGCCTATCTTAATGGTCCATAGGAAAATAATAGTTCCAATCCAGATTTCCTGTTATCTAAATGTAGTACAACAAAGATAAAAAAAAAAATTGGTCATGTTGGTTTCAGACATACGAATGAGCAGTGAACAAATTAAGAGAATACTATGAGAGAGGGCCAGGCAGGTTGTAACAGGAAAACGCATAAGGATCAGTGGAAGTAAATTTATGCTATTTGACCAAGTAGCCTAGGTGTTAGCTGAGATTAATATTTCCAGTGCAATATTAAATGTAGAAAAATTCACTTGCTAAAAAATGGACAAGAAATAGGTTAGAAATTTTGAACACTGGGGTTTGTTTTATAAAAGCCAGCTCTTGGAAACTTTAATTTTTTATTTCACAAAATTCTGTATTGTTTGAGAATTTTACAATGGAATGTGCTATTTTTGAAATGAAAAAAAAAAAAAAGAGTATAATTGAGCAATAACATAATTCCAGGACTTTTAAAACAAGATAATGGAAGGAAATAGAAGGTTATAGTCTGTGTTTGCTTCTTTTCTGGTGAACCCTGAGATATGTACCTATTTGTCTTTTGTGGCTCAGAATTTCTTGATTTACAAGTTACTAATTTACTATTGACAAAAAAATGGAATGGATCAATTTACCAGAATAAAAAAAGTATCACAGATTACATCCTCATAGCAAGAGAACTTATTTAGGAAGCACGCAAGGAGGCAATCTGCCTGGAGCTCAAAATAATTACCATCGATGCCTGGGAAAAGCTGGACTAGTATAGGGAATAGCTTTAATGGCTGGACCTAATAATCACACGAGAGGCGAAATTCTCAATTCTTAATTCAGTTTTATAACACTTAGATTCCTATTCATAAAACCATGCTATACAAATACTAATAGCAAAAATTTTATTGAATTTGTATTCATTACATTCACCTACAAAATATTGTTAAAGAGTTGTTTTTTAAATTAATATATTTGTTTTCAGATAAAATATTAGAACATTTGATTCCAGCTTTTATGTTAATGTCATAGCATACAAAAAGCTTCTTCATATGATTACTGTCTTTCAATGAGAACCAATAGTATGATACAGGAATCCAGTGGAGACACCACCCATTTGATGGAGGTGGTACTGACTTTAGGGTATTGATTTTTATGAGGAAATAACCTCTTGTAAGGTTAAAAAAAAAAAAAGAGGATGACTTCTTAACATTCACATTTGCATAATAGATAAGGTTAGAGGGAGCAGTGATTTAAATACAAGAGCTGGAAGCAAAGCCATATATATAACCACAGCCATTATGCAGGGAAAGATACATTACTGGAGTCTCAGGAAGAGGAGCTACAAATGGATACAAACTAGATAAACTGCTTGTTATCCTCTGGTTTAGGAGAAATCATGAGCATAACAGGAAAAATTCAAAGTAAAGAGGTATACATATTTGACTTTCCCAAGGGCTAACACTTTTTCTCATTACATTGTGAAGAAAATAAGAAGGGATATTTCTTTAAAATGGCTGTGCTGTGGAAGAGGAAAAATGCACACAGAGCTACTCTGCTACTGAGAAGCGTTGCTCGGGATATGAATATAAGGGTCACAGTTCCCTTTGACACATAGTTACTCAGTAGTTCTATTCCATGCATAAATCTCGTGTCAAAAATATCACTGAAACACAAGATTAAAGAACCCCAGCTGGTTCCCTAACCCTGTATTTGTGAGAATGCTTCTTATAATGTGGTTTTTAACTATTTGAAACAGAATGTTCTCTTAGATAATACAAACTTCCCCATTATGTTGTTATGATAAGTAAAATGCTTAACTACCAAAAGCTTTTCAGAAAATAAAAGTGCACTGTATACACATTCTGTGTAAGAAGAATGGCATTATCTCAGATTTTAAGTTCCACTTCCTCCTACTTGTCATGACTACATATGTTTTTTATGGTCAAATTCTGTAATCAGTTTTAGAAAGTATAAATAAAATTTATAAGTTTTGGAATGAGATGGAAATTTATTTCAAAACCTATCAAATAATTTCTTAGCAACTGATTACCATGTGAAATCTTCCTTAGAAGAAAGACAGTGCTTAACTGAGGACACTGTAATCAATAAAAAATAAAAATCTTCAGCAATCTTTAGGAGATTAAAGACTTTTAAAACTCTAAAAAGCAGAAAGAAAAACAAAAACAAAACTGGAAGCTACTAATGGGTTCTGTAGCTTTTCCCTCTGTTAGGATCCGTTAAGGTTCTGTCAAGTCGTTAAAGAATAATGATAATGTTGGGTGGCCTGTTCAGGTAGATTAAATCATCTGATTTCTCTGAAAGTGCAGATTTGAAGATATGTTAAATTCG
Organism: Eidolon dupreanum; assembly: GCA_028627145.1. Classification (NCBI taxonomy): domain Eukaryota; kingdom Metazoa; phylum Chordata; class Mammalia; order Chiroptera; family Pteropodidae; genus Eidolon; species Eidolon dupreanum. Next base: position 140,674,814 of record CM053503.1, read on the forward strand.
TGTAAATAATAATGTGCAGAGCAGAGCAAAAGTGAAAAACGCTGAGTTTCCACTTTCTTATTCTTTTTGTGGGAGGTAGAGGACTTTGAGAAGAACAGATATTGATTAGAATTGTGTGTGTGTGTGTGCACGCGCACGCGTGCATGCGCACGTGTGGGGGAGGCTGGAGTTGGTAGGAAAGATAGAAATTAGAGTTCTTCTTATTTTATGATTAGCATAAGAGGAGGGATTTTGTTTGTTTGTTTTGCTTTGTGGCCCAGAGTCTCTAATATCTCTCATTAGACAACTGAGGAGCTCATGTCTGCAGTTGTATTAACTAGAAGTTCTTACGTAAGATTTTCCTGGGGATCACAAATTACTGAGTGGATGCCATAACATACAAATGAACAAAATGATAACTTGTATCATTTTATAATTTTTTTTGTGTGTGATTTAGAATAGAATTCTTACCAAGTTGGTAAAGCACTGAAACTTGAGTTAGATGTTAACTAATGTGAAACTAGGATTTCTGTGTAAGCAACTTTTATAGTTTCATACTTGAAATTATATGTAGCTTTAGCCTTTAGAAACTTTAGAAGGTAATGGCAGCTTTAAAGATATGAGAGACTAACAGGATTGGAGGGTAGGTAAAATGGGTGCAGGGGGTTAAAAGGTGCAAATGTCCAGTTATAAAATAAATAAGTCATGGGGATGTAATGTACAATATGGCGACTATGATTATAATACTGTGTTGAAATTTGCTGAGAGTTGGTCTTAAAAGTTCTCATTATACAAAAAAATTCTGTAACTGTGTATGGTCATGGATGTTAACTAGACTTACTGTGGTGATCATTTTTCATGATATATAAATATGGAATCATTATGTTGTATACCTGAAATTAACATAATGTTGTATGCCAATTATACCTCAATAAAAAAAGCTGTGAGAGACTGAGAACATCACAAAGAGGGTACACGTACATTCATACATTCACTATATGAAAAGTGCTATTCTAGATATTTGAGTAGTAAGGAGGAGAAATAATTATGAGTTGAGTAACATCTTTATTTGTAATGAGCTTATAATATAATTGGAAATAAAGTATAAAGACCTGGAAAATCTAATTAAAGCAGAAAAGTCACATAACCAAAATAGTAAGAAGGACAACTCGATTTGTTACACGATTAATTATCAAATTAGTGTCTAGACCAGAGCTTATTACACCTGGCTGTGCCACTGAAATTATATGGTTTTTAAAATTTAAATGCTTGAGCTCTGTCCTTGACCTGATTTAAATTTCTGGGCAGCCTGTGGGAGGACAGGGGTTATAAATTCAAAGACAAGAGAGAAGTTGTGGGAGATAAGAGCTGGTATTTTGCACTGTTTGGCACAACTAAGTTGAGTCGTATTTGTGAATCACTGCTGTGAGTCAGGATGGCATGACTGGGCAAACATATTTCTACCACTAAAGGTGGCATGTAAATCAAACGGGCTTTGAGTTATATCAGATTTTCAGCATTAACTCATAGTTTTTCCATCTCGCTGTAACACTGAGGTTGAGCAACACCAGCCTTGATCATGAGAACAAGAGTCCACAGCAGAGCTGAACATCTTCATGTAGGGGCAGCTTGTGTCAAGTTTTAAAGGAAAGATCTTTCTTGCCCAACACAGAAAAGAAAAACTTGCCAGGGAAAAGGAACAGCATGTATTCGGGAAAGTAAAACGGGGCCTGAAGCATGATGTATTGCAAAGTTGTTTAGAAGAGAGGGTTCATGCAGGGGAACGCTGGACTGTGGAGAGTATCAGTTTCCCTCCTTGGGTTCTGCTGTGTTTTTATTATGGAAAAATGTAACTACTAAGTCCAGGATTTAATGTCTCAATTCAATAAACTCTGTTACTTTTGTTTACTCGAGCTATACTCAAAAAGGTTAGTGTCTTATTATTTTCATTACAATCTGCACATCTAGGATACATTCTTGGCTGTGAATTTTTGTTTCTTTTTCATAACCTTGAAAGAGCGTTCTAGGTTCTTTAGTTAATTTTATTCAATCTTTGTACTTAATAGAGAAAAGCCAGGAGGACTACAGTGACCTGATGTTGATGACATAAAGCATCTGTTACAAGATGACTTTGTTCAGAATGCCAGAAAGAAAGAGTGAATTTCCAAGAAGATTATCATTGTTACTGAAAATTTAAGAGTTGGGCTTACACAACTTGAACCAAATGCCAATATTATGGTTACCTGAGTGAGTGATTCCTGGTAAGATCAGGTTGGCGTTCCTGTAGAATTTCAAAGATATTGGGTTGGCGCAGAAACGCAACAATCTTATCATTGTACGCTGAAAAATCAGAAGATATAACAATATTTTAAAAAGCTGGTATTAATTTTGTGCATATAAATCCAAACTTTAAAAAACTAATTTTTCTGGTAAATATTCCTTGTACTCAAAGTCGAAGTTTGGAGCCACTACAGATGCTTAAGTTCCAGTTTGTGTCTACTCTGATATATGAAAATTGGACATAGATTTATTAGGTGTGACTTACTTAAGTACTCATTAAATTCATTTGATGAGCCATATTTGTCATCAAATTGCAAGAGGAGATCACAAACAAGATTCTAGATACCGATTGCTTTAAGCTAACGCGTACCAATATCAACTTTATAAGTAACTGTTAGAAATGAAAAACTATCTTCTAATATCAGCCATGCAGAAATCCAGTTCAGTTATGACTCTTGGGTTCATAAATATGATCGAGAAACATGGCTTACCTAAAGTAATAAATGGTCAAACAAAAGTATAATTCTTTGGGTATTTGCTAGTTCAAATTTAGTTTCATCATGCTGCCTACATATAAACATTTTAGTTAAAGATGAATAATCTCACTGTCTCAAATTTGAAGTGTCCCTAACTGCATATTTCAGCATATATCAATAATAAAGCTGCCTTTATAATTAAAATTTGTCAATGATTTTTTCACATTGTATCCACAATCAGATACTAGATAACTTTTTGAGCAACAATTTTATAGTACTTTAAAATTCTATGTTCAGTATTTAATATCCTCTTAGTAATGACATAATAAAGCAAAATCTGCTTACTCTGACCCAAGAATTTTCTTAGCCACTGGCTGTCGAACTCCTTAAAGCCATGAGCATTACATTACATTTCATGGTAAAGTTTTTCTTAAAAAAGTAAAAATGTTAAAGTAAAAACAGAAAAAAAGGAGAGCTGTTCAAATTTAAGATGGAGCAGGGAGCTCCTATGTCCTCTTGTCAGCCTGTCCACTCCACCTGCCCTAGGGATTCCGAATTTGACAACTGACCTACTTCCACCTTAACATTTTAATAACAATCAAAGCTGTTCTTTAGGCTTATTTGCCCACAGCCATTTATTTTTATTTTACAATTTTGCTCTGAAATTTGCTACAAAAATCCTTAAGGATGTGCTATCATTGCGACTACAGGCTCACATCCCACTGAAATTTTGTTCAAGCATTAATATATATCAAGTATATGCTTATCCAAATGCCTAATTTGAAATTACCACACAGTAGAGGTGCCTTAAAGACTTATCTTTCTTAACGTCAACAATCCACTATAATAGCTCTACTTGGAAAAGATAGAGCAGTATAAAAAAAATCTCTTCCTATAGGATTTTGTAAGACATAAGTGCTTTGAGATTCAAATCAATTTCTTAGGGATAATAGAACAGTTTTTCAGTACAGGGCAAAAGTAGCAGGCTGACAACAGGGAGCACAGCACAGAATGCATGGTACATACTGACATGAAAAACAAAGATAAAGATTTCTGGAAAGTGAGGACATACCCACTGGAACCATGTCCTGGTATTGTGGCCTACTGACTGTATTGAATGTACTTGATGGCCTGGGAAGAACTGGTGGTCCTGCATGTCGAGAATCTTCTCCTACCTGTGAACACAAGCATCATTTATGGTCTGCCCCAAGACTTAGAGTACTTTATATCGGCAACCGGAGCCAAGTTGTTCAAAATACTTGACGATGAGCATTGGTAAGTACCAACTGAACAGAACCGATGCCAGCTGAGGATTATTCTCGAAAGCTCTGCTTTGGTTGCTGAATTGAGTGGAAGGGTTGGGGCATCCAGGTCCCCGAGAGGGGCTGGAGCAGTGACTATTCACCCAGTGGTAGAGGAGCAATTCCATATGTTTACAATTATTGGGGCTTTAGATGTTAAACAGCAGACTTGTTTATCGGGAATAACTTCTGCCTTGACATACAAATCTGCAACAATGCATTCAGAGAGAAGACCTAGGCAGTCCAAAATATATCCACTAGTGCCAGGATATGCCTTCTTTTGGCCACGGCAGGTAAGGGAATTCCCTGCCTCAGCAGAAAGGCTGAAGAGCAGCCCTCTTCATGTGGGTTTTTGAGTTGGTGTATTATCTTCTTAGAGGCAATTTTATATGCCTATTAGAGCACCCAGCACAACAGCTCTTTCTGGTTTGAACCTCCCACACCAGGGAGCTAATCATAGCAGGTGTGGAGGAGCTAAATAGGGTTGCCCTGACCTGAATTATTTATTGTACCTATTATAGATTTAGAAACTCATATATGTAAATAGATAAACAAAAATACCTATTAATACTTATCAGAAAACTCTAACATTGCTTTAGCTTCTGTTTTAGCATTTCCCCATACATTACAGAAGTCTTTTAAGATGACATTAGGACAGTAGTATATGAAAATAAGAGAACAAAAGGCAAAATAAAATAACATACTGGATTTATAAACTGGTATTTAAAATAGAGCTTCTACTCCCACCCATTCGAACCTTCACAAACATTTTATCATATTGCATCAGTTAGGTGTTTGGTGAGGGTTTTCCTAAAGGCCCTAAAACTGGAAATATCATCCCCACCCTACACTGCTTGCTTATCCTTCAAGAATGCTCTCACTCATTCAAAGCGTAGTTCAAACAGCCGCTCCTGGATGAAGCCTTTCCTTAACTTCAAGTTGGCATTAAGTGTGACCTTCTCTGAGCTGCCATGGCACTTGGTGTACATTTACAAAGCAGCTGCTATTACTAACAGTTTATAAAGCATTTTTCACTCCTATTTGTATTCATTTGCATTATGGTTAGTTTCATATATTCTCTTCTTGAAAAGAATACAGGAACACACATTTCTACACTGTAGATGTTTGGTAAGTATTAATTTGTTGGATGGAAGAGATATCAAAGTTTCTACTACCTGGAATATTTACTAAATAAGTATAAGAGAGTGTTTGGAAAGACTTGTGTATGTAACTAAGAGCGTCTCACTCTGCTTCTCCTGAGTTATTGGCTTTGAGGAATGAAGTTAGCTACTCTTGGAGAGGTTCAGTCATTAACTATACTTTGTTTGTCACTCACAGAACTTATTATTTCAATACACCAACATATATTTTCCCTCCTGTTGGAATGTTGCTATGTGTCATCATTTCCCAGAACAGCCAAAGGTCTTCTCCTTGATACCCCACTTCTTTGAACCAGACCATCAGACAGTGACAAATGTGCACATAGCTGTAGGATGTTCGTGCTTCCCATGACTGGGCCAGGAAGCACATTCTCCTCAAAAGTATAACAACGCTGGGGCCGAATGCTGAGTCTTTACGGGGTATCTCTGGTCCACTGCTCAGTTTCCATCAAAACAAAGGGAAATCTTCATTTAAATTTTAATGTGTACCTTAGGATCCCTCTCCCACAACAGGCTACTATTAGACCATGAAAATAATTCAAATTCTGAGGCAGAGGGGTTGAAAGAAAATGTAAGTGTAGTTCTTAATCTTGTGCATGTAGTCCTGACCAGACTGAGCACTGAGCTTGATACTGTGAAGGCAAGCTAAGGCAAACGGCTAAAGTGCACTGGCCACATAATAAAGTCAGGCAGGGCCCTAACCATGCTACATATCATGCACAAAGTCTAAAGGTGAGAGGTCTGCTCTGCTTTTAAGAGGAATGCTGTTAGCATCATCTAGTTCACCACTAATGGTTTATATGACAGCAAGGTAAAGATTTATTAGCTATTCATAAAACATAAATATTTTTGTAGATACCTCATCCTGCAATAAATTTGTATATTATTTTTATATGAGCTTCTCATATAAACTCTTCCATGTCTGCACTTATAACCAGCAAACACACGGGATGTATTAGAGCAAGTATGTAAATCATGAGAGGAAATTATAAGACTGGAATTTTGATGAATCGAATCCAGTTACTTATTGTATTCCTAATCTTTTCTTATGACAGAAGGTACAATAATATTTGACCTAAAATATAATATTGAAAATATGATATGGACATAGATGTGGAAAAGGCATGCAGGAAAAGAATCTTAAATATGTTTAAAGGAATTTTTAGAAACAATGTATATTAAGTGATGATATATATTCAAAGCATAAATCTGTATAAAGGAGGAAAAAATTTGACCTAAAACATTCCTGTTCTTTAAGGTGCTAACGAAAAAGGGAAGCAGGAAGAGATTATTTCTTTTTCCTTTTCTTTAGTTGTTGGGGTGTTTTGGAGGAAGGGGGAGGTAAGGCTGTTAGAAAGCCCTCATGTGGTTACCACTGGTCACTGCAAGCTAGCAAAGTAGACAAAAGCAGAGCTTTTAATATATCACAATTTTCCGAATTTTCTCTGGGCATTTAGAGTACATTAGTCAACTCTCAGATATCTTCTAATTTTAAAGAATATTAGTGAGAACACCACAATTCCACATCTTGGCCCTAGATTTTAATCTAATCCATAACCCTTACTTAGGAAATTTCCCCACATTTTACTGAATTTTAGCCCACTAAAAGTTACATTCATTTCTTCCTCTGAAGCTGCACTTAAGTGTACTAAAGGGTGTGCATCCTCTCTCGAACTTTTTATTATATTATGTATTCCCTCTCACCATCTTCAGAATTTAAGAAAACCTCTAATTTCTTCAACCTTTCCTCATATATCCTGCTTTTTAAAATTCCGTCATTAAGGTTCTGTATGTTTCTAAAAGAAGCCCTATCAATATTCCAACACTTTCAGCCTCCAAATGACAATCTGTAAGTCAAGCAAGGAAAACAAGATAAAACAATAATGAAAAGCCAGCACAATTCCACACTGCACCACATCCCTGTATCTTCTATCAGCCACAGGTCAGTTCCTAAGGCCGATGACTCACCTCGCCCGCACTGTGGCTGCGCTGCCTCGTCAGGTGCTGTCGATGGACCAGCGCACTGGTGGGTCGACTGCTTTGCAGTGGAAGCCGGGGATCAATGAAAGTGGTGGTTCGGGAGTTGTGGTCAACAAAAAATGCCTAGGAAACAATCCACTCAACAGTCAGTACACACAACATACTTGTCTTAGCTTACCTGCCATTTCACACATTCAGGAAAAGACCAACTTTTAAGTAATGATCTTAGCTCCATTTTCTCCTAATTTTAAATCTTTGGGGGAAATTTTTCCTTACCCCTTCAGGATAGACCAAAGTGAGAAAGCCGTACTTAAATTGGATCACGAATGAAGAGAGCATGAAGGAACATTATTCCTGGTTTTAGAAAATACTCTAAGAGATAGTCCTCAAAGATATGACCTTAGAAAGAAGTCATATGAATGGACATTTGGGCTCCTCTTAACTGATGCTCTTTAAGCTCTTACTACTACCCATAGTTATAACAAAGTTCTTATCACCGGAAACTATAAACATCATTGACTTCTCTTTTCTTTCTCCTATGCAGTCAGCCACAGAATCCTCTCCATTTTCCCATTGTTGTGTCTCTTCTATTTGTCCTAACTACCATCCCATTATTTCAGGGCTTTTATACATATAATTATATTATTAATTAGTATTAATAGTCTCAGTTCTACATCTACAACATGGTTCATTTAACTGTCACTTCACTATCAGAATATTCTTTCTAAATGCTTTGATTATATCACCACTCCAGTCCAAACCTGTACTGGCTACCCATTATCTATAGAAAAAAACATTGCTCTCTGGTCAGTTTTCCAAGACTTTAAAATCTCCTTCCTATTTGCCTTTCCAGTTTAGTCATCGATCACACACATCCATACAAATCCTATGAGACACAATGACTCTGGGCAAGCCACTTAAGTTCTCTGCACTTGCATAAGATCTCTTATATAAACATGTCACCTCATTTATAATAAACATTTCTCCCCCATAATGTGAGAAGAGGGAGGAAACCATGTTTATGTTTACTGCAGAATCTCTGGTGACATGAAATCATGAATGAGCATAAATCACTTGCTCAGTGCTACAGTAAGAATTGCATACAATGTAGAGGAGCCTTTTAAAAAATTCTTGTTTAATTCTAAAGCTCTGTATGAGTGCTATTTATCGTTATCTTTAGGAACCAAAAGGCATAAATTTTCAAAGTAAAATTCACTCAAGGTAATAATGAAGCCCATGACCTCAATGGCAATTAGAAAACATACATTTTCCATGATCAGATAAAGTTAATTAGGCCAGCAAAGATAAAAGAGACTATTAGCAGATCCAAGAGACTCATTACCTATAAATCAAGTGTCAGGGCACAAGATAACATCCCAAATAGCTTAAGTAAAAAGGAACGGACTTCTCAAACTGATGGAACACAATTAACAAAGTACCTTAAAGACTAGTAATGACTACATCTAGGCAAACCCCAGAGGCAGGTAACGTATTTATGCTTATAAAAAATATCCCCTTCCCATTATGAAATAAAATATTTCTGTACATAATCAAAAAACAGGACAAAATAATTTGTAGTAGCTCCCAAATAGGAAAAAAAGAAGACTTCTTTGTAAAGAAATAACTTTAAGCAGTAGATGCACTAGAAAACAAAGCAGAGAAATGAAGAGAATTAGAATCCTTGCCAGTCCCTTCTCTCAATATCCCATTTCCAGGTAACGAAGACTAGACTAAATTGAAGACTTGTAGGAGACAGTGTCACTAACCTCACATCCCTAGTAAATGCTCTTTTTACCCTACTTTTCAGGTGGAACATCTTTCTTCCCTGATCTTGTTAAAAAAAAAAATACACTAACGATAAACCTTACACAGGCTTGTATTGGTAGGGTCTGGTTCAAATGACATGACTGGTCCTCATTTGATTTGGGTTTCTATTACACTTGTATATTCAAAATGTCATAAAATAGGAATTCAATCATTTTTACAAATAGGCATTTCAAAATAATTGGTTATAATTGACCCCATATCTACTTTATGTAAATTAAGATTAAGCTTTATTACTAAAACAATAATATAAGCCATGTTGGTTAAGGGAAAAATACAAAGAGTTCTAAAATAAAAGTGCCTGTTTACCTAATTTCTTGGGAATGCTTTGAAGGGACGGGTGGCCATTCAGAGGTAACCATGATGCATTTGTAATTATAAGGACAAATGGGTGTGCACATCTAGGTCAATTGTGATTTACATGTAGTGTCATAGTATAATTTGATGTTAAGAGACTTGTCTAAAATCCATTCTCTAAAGAATTACATTTAAATGCCTTGAGGGTAGGGACTCTTTCTTACTCATCCTATTATCTCCAGTAGCTTTTAGGACTGCATCTAGGAGAGAAAGGGTGCTTTGTAAATAATAAATTGCCAAAACTCTAATATGCAGACTCCAGACCAAAATAAAGAAAGATAATTCACAATTAGCTAATTAAGTATTAAAAGTCATGTTCTTTTATATAAGCATAGAAATATTTAAAGATTTGAAAAAAATAAATGAGAGTGTGTGTGTGTATGCGCGCGCGTGTGTGTGTGCGCGCGCGTGTGTGTGGTGGGTGGAAAGGGTAAAGAGCTAAAGCCTATAAAGTCGTAAATAGGATAGAAAGTTTTAAAACATCCCATTGGAGATATGAATAAAGTAACATACTAAAATTCAAGAAGTGGGAGGCAAAATAGTGATTAAATGTTTGGAATCTAGAAAAAGACAAGTCTAGTTCTAAACTCTAGCTCCACCACTTACTAGAGGCATAACCTTGGGCAAACTATTTAACTCTTTTAAACTACAATTTCTTTTCTGTTAAATGGGGATAATAACATCCACATCAAAGAAAGGTTAAATAAAATGGTTTATATACATTTTTGAGCATAGTACCTGTGACCCCCTTAAATGTGAGTTACTATTGTTATTATTAATAACACTTTTAACTTCTAAGACATTTTTCTAAGGCTCACATGTTTCTTGCTACAGTCCATGCACAGGCTCCAGTGAAATCACACTTCCCAAGCCCCTTGTAGGTATGTGTGACCCAGACTAAGTTCTGACCAATGAGATGTAAACAGAATGTCACATGGTTCTTCTGGACAATCCCCTTATACAAGAAGATTTAAAAAAAAAAAAAAAAAAAATCCTTCCAGGACAACCAAAATGGCATAAATGAAAGAGGCTCTGTTTATCCCTCTGGCGACCAAATCAAGGTTGTGACGGAAACAGGGAGCAACAGTAAGGAAAAATCGCCTGGGATCTTCAAAAATAAGCCATACAACTAGGGAGAAACCCAAGAAAGCACCCTGCAACAGTAGAGGGTAGGATGGGGCAAGAAAGCGGGGCGACCCGGTCTCCAGCAGCTTAGTGAGACTGAGGCTGTGGCAGCAGCAGACGCCTCTTAAAGGGGCCGCGTCCGCAATCGGGTATTCACAGTGATGGACCTGCTCGCTCTGAACACCAGTGCTAATTAGGCTGCACACAGGGGGCACCAGGGACTTACAGGGAGGCATTGTCACAGTGGGGGTCTAAGGGAGACTCACTCTATACAGAAGTGCTGGAGGTATCCATTGTTACCTGTTAAGCCCTTCCCTCTCCCAGTGTGCAGACACAGTGCCGCCATGGCTGTGAGGTCATGAGACTGGATAACAGATGTCACTCTGCCCAGAGCATTCCCTGAAACTCTGCCTTCCCCAACTCGAGGCCCCACCTAAGCAACATCCAGGTGTGTCCCCAGCAAGTCAGGTACTCCTTGCTGAGCAGCACCTAGACTCACACTGGAGGCAGCTGGCAGTATGGCCTTTTGAGGCAACTATAAGCACAGCATCTGTGGATTGCTTGCTGAATCTTAACAGGTGGCCCCGGAGGGGTAGAGGCTTGGGCAAAATCTGGCCTGTAGCTGAGCCCCCTTTCACTGTGCCACTGGATACCTGCGTTCACAAGTCCACACCACAAATAAGACTGGGACATTTAGGAGCTTTGCTTTCTTAGTACATAGAAACAGACATGGAGAGACAGCCAAAATGGAAAGACAAAGAAGCAGAAACTATATTAGAGAAGAAAACAGAGATCCAGATAATGGAGTCAGGTAATCTAACAGATGCAGAGTTCAAAACAATGGTTATGAAGATGCTCAATGATGTTTTGGGAAGTGTAGATAAATTTAGTGAGAACTTCAACAAACAGATAAAAAACATAAAAATGGGAGTGGAAATTATAAAAAGGAACCAGTCAGAAATGAAGAATATGTTATCTGAGATAAAAAGTATATTAAATGGGATAAACAAAGGAATAAACAAAGTGAAAAAAGAAGAGGATCAAATGCCCTATCTAGAGGACAGAAAAGCCAATCAGGACACTCAATCAGAATGGCAAGAAAAAAGATGCCAAGACTATAAAAATAATTTAAGGAGCATATGGGACACTATAAGGGCTCCAAATATCTGTCTGATTGGCGTACCTGAAGAAAATCAAGATGTTGAATAGCTATTTGAAGAAATAATGATGGAAAACTTCCCTAACCTGGTGATGGAAATGGACATAAAACCCCAGAAAGCTCAGAGAATTCCAAAACCAGGGAACCAAAGAGGCCCACACCAAGACACATCATAATTAAAATGCCAAAGCTTAAATACAAAGAAAGAATATTAAAAGCAGCAAGAGAAAAACAAATAATTACCTACAAGGGAACACCCATAAGACTAGCAGCTGATTTCTCAAAAGAAACTATTCAGGACAGAAGGGCTTGGCAAAAAATATTCGACAGGATGAAGACTCAGGATATACAACCAAGAATAATTTATCCAGCAAAGCTATCATTTAGAGTTGAAGGACAGACAAAGAGCTTTCTAGACAAAAATAAGCTAAAGGAATTTATCACCACCAAGCCAGTATTACAGGAAATGTTGGAGGGACTTCTTTAAGAAGAAAGAACATGTATCAAAAACAGGAATAAAGAATGGTAACAACTATAGTCCTATCAATAAGTACCTCAAATGGAAAAGAATTAAGGGCTTCAACTAAAAGAGTGGATGAATGGAAAGGAAAACAAGACCCTTACATGTTGCCTTTAAGAGACTCACTTCAGATTAAAAGACACAGACTAAAAAGAAGGGGATGGAAAAATATATTGCTTTGATGGACCTAGAAGGTATTTAAGTCAAACAGAGAAAGATGAACACTATATGATTTCACTTATATGTGGAATCTAAGGAATAAAAAGAACAAACTAATAAAAAACAGACTCACAAATATAGTAGACAATTTGGTGAAGAACAGAGGGGAGGGAAGTTTGGGGGGATGGGAGAATGGGGTTAAAGAAGTACAAATTAGTAGCTGATGGATGGACACGGGGATGGGGAGCATGACATAGGGAATGCAGTTAGCATTAATACGTTGGCTAGGTGGAGGGTCAGGAGAGGGAGGGAGTAATTGGGGGAACCATTTTACAAACTATATAGATGTCTAACCAATGTACTATATACTTGAAACGAATTTAAAAAAAATCCTTCTGTTCTTCATCCCTTTTGATCCCCGAAACACAGATGTAATTGCTGGAGCTCCAGTAGCCATTTTGAACCATGAAGATGAAGAATGACTGAGCAAAGAACTGGAAGGAACCAAGATCTTACAACTTGAGGAACCACCTTTAAAGCCATAGACTTCCTGTCTCTTAATTTCTTTATTTGAGAGAATAAAATCTTGTATATTAAACTTTGCATGTGTCTCTGTTACAATAGAGCCAAACCAAATCCTAACTAATAAACTGAAGTCTCAGTGTGGCAGATGAAATGTGAGCTTTCTAAAATTAAAAGTACAGAAGAACATATAACCCAGCAATCACTATTATAAATAAAGATTATTATTTGATAAATGATGATATCTCATTATCATTCACCTTTAATACAAATGTGTAACAGTTCTTGATTTAAGTGACATGTATAGTTGGGAACCTTTAAAGCTGGGATGTGAACTTGTCTTTCTGACTCCGAAGCCCATTAAACAGTATAACTCTTTCCTCTCTCTCTCCTTTTCATATATCTTCTCTTTTTTTTCTATTGTGCTTTCCACCTGCCATCTTTTCCTTTTTATGTTCTTCCTGCTCCCTACACATCTAACACAGTACTTGATTTTAGAAAAGCATTTAATTATTTATTGAATTAGGCTGACAATAACAGCCACTCTCAATGCTGGCCTCACCACTGTTTCAGTGCTGAAAAGGCTGCTGCCAGCCAGCAAACTGTCCATACTGTGCACAATTTGCATCGTGAACTTGTTGGAGGCATGGCTGTGGGTGTGGAGTAGGTGCTATTTGTATCTCACAACGGGTTCAGTTTCAGAGTCAAATGGAATGTGTATATTGTTTACACATGCTTTTTAAGTCTGCCAAGTACCGGGGAAGAAAGGGCTCAATTCAGACCTTTATCAAAACCACATAGCTACAGCACTAACAGAATGCGGCACAAAGCAACAATTCCTCAGCATGCTTTTTAGCTCTGCTCTGTCCACCATGTGACCTTAGACAGGTTTTCCTGGTGCTTTGCTTTGTCTACATAAAGGGGACCACTCAGGTCACCGCTGAGTTGTGAAAAATGTATTCTACTTTAAAACAGAAAGGAAACACGGAAAAATTACTGTGCAAATTTTAGGCTTGCCGTTTCTATTTCTGACACACAATTCAATCATGTCAGGGAAGTGGATCACTTTCCCACAGGATATCCCAACTAGTTCAAGCCAGTAATGAAGTTGACCTAATATTCTTTATAAAAAAATCGGGGTCACTTTTTATGTCACTATTCTTGAATAGCCTGCCTTTATTTATGAAAGCATCTAATGTATTAATAAATACTGTCTAGATAAACAGCATGTTGAGAATGTAGAAGCCATGAAAAAAGCAACTGCATCAAAAAAAAAAAATGAGTCTTTTTTTTCAGATTAGCCACTAGCAAAGCAAATTTGAACAATATCAATTCCCTACTGTTAAGTTTCATTAAGGAAATTCACTCAAGCTTCACAGTGCTGGTCCAACTAAGACTAATAGCACAGTTAAAAACTGAAAGGAATGCAAATACACACACTTAAATCTCAGTTTTAAAAACTTCTATCCTTTCACTGCTTTGGGGCACAGTCACAGTCAGGAAATATGGGCTGGCTGGAGCCAAGTGGTATTTTAGCAAGGCCAAACAAAACACACTTCTCTCTTTACACAATTCTTTTTTTTAAAGCTTCTATTATTTTAAGAAAAGAAAAAGCCATCAGTATTTGTGAAGAAATACCAACCTCAAACACAACAAATCTAAGTTACAGAAGTTTGAAATTGTTTCCAGTTAACATTCTGCCAAACCAGAAATCCATATTAAAAGACCATGTAAACAAAATAAAACAAAAAGCACTTGTAACTACGCTACAAAAAGACAGAACATCAGATCTATCTTTCTTTTTCTAAACAGCTTTGAAAACAATGAAAGAAGAACGATTTATAAGTTAGAAGTACTGTGTAATGAATCTGTTCTAACCCTGGCTTCTCAAATGTATAAAGTCTTAAAGATGCTCAAAAAAGTTCATTGTAATCTACTTTAATTTTTATAAAGGTTGTATTTATTCACACATTCTCTCTCTTCCAACATATAAATTTCTTCTCAGCTCCTGGCTCCTTCCCTGATATTTCTCCAATTATAAAGAACTATATGCTATTATTTTCTCTATGTTATATCCCAAACAGAACCTTGTTACCAACAGCAGAGATCAAAAAGTCTAAATGATACCATTTGTTATAAATAAAAAATGGTTATGCTTACATTTTCTACCACCTGGTTCTTTAGAAGGAAGTAGTGGTCCCAAATATTTCATGACATCTGTATCAGTCACATAAAAGTTAAAGAAGGTTATTAAGTTAAATTGTTATAATTAGAGATCTAAAGTTGCTAGGAGAGAAAACAGGAATCGTGGTACTTGGGTTAGAGTTCTGGAAACAGTTGGTTGGTTAGATGTGGATAAGTACAACATCCCTTAACACTTCAGATGTAAAATGTTAGCTAAAGGAGAGAGAGTTTATATGTTGAGAATGGTCATATTTAGGTGTTGGAAATATTAGAGATAAGCCAGTAATGCCCTGGGGGTGGCTTGTACTGGCTCATGAGAGAAATTTTAAGAAATTTTAAAGTAATATGTGAGCTGGCTGACAGTGATGCTAGCAGCCTGAAACTGGCTATGGTGGGAAATGGCACCATGAGAAATGGCAAATGCTACAAATCAGCCCTCCTTCACACCGCCCCTGGAGAGCTCATTGTTAAACATATATCAGCACATCACTATAAAAGACTGAGAATAGTTCTACGAATCAGCCCATATTAGGTAGAGTAGAAGATCATTGCCATGAAATTTTAAAATAGCATATTATATATTTTTAAAAGATAGTTTAAAATAAGATAAAGTCCATCTCCATACTTGAGGAATTCCTTCAAGATTGCATAGGTCTAGCTTTCTATTTAGAAATACATTCACGAAACCAATCACTGCTCAAGAAAGATTCTTTACATTTGCCTTCTGTCTGTATTTATACCATGTTTTAACATCTAACACCATTTTACCACCTTAAAAATGAGCAAGAGATTGTCTTAAAAACCATGGGCTATGTGCATACATTTAAAATTTAGTTCCATCTCCACCTGGATTGGTATGTAACTTGAAGTGATTAAACCAAGTAACCACCACGAAGATATTTTACTTGTTTCAAAGCAGTTAAAGAGATGTGCCACAAAAATAATAAATGTAGTGATCAAATTGACCAAAAAAGAAAAACCCTGTATTTTTCAAAGTACAGAACATACCCTGCTAAGAGACTTTTGTTATTCACTAGAGACCTCTACAAAATAAGTTGTATTTTACCCATTGAGATGAACCTGACCCACTAAACTGTGGCATCAACTTCATGGGGGATTGAAATGAGAGTCTATGTCATCACCTGCACAACTTCTGCAGACACACAGACTATCAGAGAATCCTCAAGTAGGCTCAGACTGTGGTAAATTTCACTGTACGAGCATTTGTTCTCTTCTAAAAATCTATCCTCATAACCATAACTGCCACTTGCCATGGTCACCAAGACCCCTGACCTGACATCCAAAGTCACAAACCTCTAGAGTTACAAAGTTTGGATATAGAAATGGATGTTAGTTTAGCTGGGTTATATGACAGCATAAGATTTTTATAAGGAAAAACATAAGAAACTATGGGAAAGGGCATCTCATTTTTTAAAATGGAGATGGTTACCATTTTCATTTTTATTAAAAAAAGAAAACATGAAGTTTATCATATGTCATTTTCAAAGTTTCTTAGTATTTTAATTTAGGCCCAAGTAGAAAGATCTGGGGAAAACACCCTGTGTTAATATTGTTTGGGAGTATAAAATAAAGAGGCAGGAAAAAAAAAGTTATTCCATACTTAACATCTGAAAGGGGAATCAAAAATAATACTTTTTCCAAAAATTAAAACAAATTATAACCAATCATGTAAGCTTAAGAAATAACAAACTTCACAGTATTTTTCTAATTATCCGTGTTGTTTTGTATCACTCTCTCTGTTATCCTTAACCCTCTGCAATGAAGTTTCCACTGATTTTACTTCCTTGATGAGGGTCTGTGATGGTTAATATTATGTGTCAACTTTATTGGGTCACGGGGTACCCAAGACATTTAGCCATATATTATTCTGAATGTGTCTGGTGTGTGTTTCTGGATGAGACTAACATTCGAATCAGTAGACTGGTTAAGCAGACTGCCTACCCTAATGTGGGTGGAACTTATCCTATTAATCAAGGACCTGAACAGAAGAAAAAGGCTGAGGATAGGGAAGTAGGACATTGGTGTTTTCTGGCCTTCAGATTTGAACTGAAACATAGTCTCTTCTTGGGCCTTGAGCCTGCCAGGTTTTAGATAGAAACTTACATCACCAGCAGGTACGTGCGTGCGTGCGTGCGTGCGTGTGTGTGTGTGTGTGTGTGTCTGTCCTATGTAGAGGCTCTTGAAATTAGCCTTCAAAGGAACCAAACACACCTACCTCATGTGTTCCTGTCTCTACGCCTTTAGGTTGGATGTCTTTCTTCCTCGTCCTCCACTTTCTCTCTTCCATAATCTCTTTTTTATAAAAATCCAACTCATCATTCAAAGTTCAGTTCAAATTGGTTCAGTTTGCTATGAAAACTTCCCCAGTACCCCAGACCAGAACTAAGCCAATCTGCACTGGACCCTTGCAGACCCTGTATCAGTGCATGGTGCACATTCCAAATGAGAGGGCTAAGGGTAAGACAGTCTGAGGAGGGGTGCTTAATGGCTTTACACAGAAGGTACATGATGCTGTGCAAATGTCTAGATCTGTTTTCAGGTCCCATTCTAAGGAGGAAATTATCTTGTTAAGCATGTTTTAAAAACTTTACTTCCATGACCATGGTTGACAGAGAATGTAACCACCAGAGCAGAAGGCCACTGATCCAGCAGGGGAACAAACCTACCAGAATGATCACAATGAAAGCACTCGTGGTAAAGAACCAGAGGCCGCTCTGGGTTGTTATACAGTTTTAAGGTGGGAGCAAACATCTGAGCACGGACTATCCTGCAGTGTTATGAACAACATGAATAACGAAGAATAAGACAACAGAAGGATGTCTGCTTTGAAAAAGCCATGGATCGCCATGGTTAATGAAGATCAGTAGTTCATTAGGAAAAGGAATAGGACATTTGCTAATCCTACAGTATATCCTTTATAAAACTATTATGTCTCTCCCATTAGAGTAAAGATTTAGCCATTAGTAACAAATTAACACTTTCACAAAATTCTAACTAGATGAAACTCTTTAGTTATTGTTCTTTATATATCCTTACTTCTACCCAACCATTCAAATCAAGATTTTGGTAAGCTGAGTAGCAATAACTTCTAGCTAAAAATAAATAAAATGTAAAATATAAAATAAAATAAAATGGCCTATTTTATTTTGTAGATATTTTGTATATTCCATACCTTTGCTTTCCCCAAACTAAACTATAAACTTGTATAAGTTTAAAATTGTACAGCTATTACCTTTTACACCATAACTCAAATCATATTAAGTCAATTACTGAGTAAGTTGTGATAATTATAACACTAATAGTTTTTCTTCCATTTGTAACCCCACTGTTATTGAAGCTGATGCTAACTATAGCTCCAGGAGCCGGAAAGATTACTAACCCTCACTGTAGGAAAAACTGAGGTTCACAGAGGTCAGATCAGATAGTGATGGATCCAGAAATCCTGACACTACTGCAGCATTTTCTCAAATCCATCCAATTAATAATGGCATGAAAGAAAGGAAGAAAGGAAGGAAGGAAAGGAATAAAGATAAGGAAGGAAAGAAGGATGGAAGGATGGATGGATGGATGGATGGATGGATGGATGGATGGAAGGAAGGAAGGGAAAGGAGAAAAGAGGAGAGTAGGGAAGAAGAAGGAGGGGGGAGAGGGAGAGAGAGAAAGAGAGGGAGAGAGAGAAAGAGAGAGAGGCTCCTAAGTTGAATAACATTTGGTTTTCTTTATTAAAGCTCATATTCGTCTTCCAGATACATTATCCCCATGAGCACATACTAATGATCAAACCCAGCCAAGAACCATAAGCATTTTAAACTCATATTTTAATACTACTAATGCTATTTCTTATAAAAATATAGTCTATATCAACACTGTAACCCAGAACCCAAATTATCCTTGATTTTCATACTCCTGAGAGTGTACAAAAATTTAAAAATTATTACAATAAGAAGCAAGCTAAAAAATTTTTCTGTATTGGGCCACTTTCTTTGCTGATATGTTTTATTTCAAAATAAGGCAAGTCAAATGTGTCCTTTACATTACGTGAAAATTCTAGGCCTTCAACTTAACAAATATACACAGATGTTGATCACAGTCTCATAAGGACGATCCTGCATGAAATAAAATCTGTCTTCATTGCCAGTCCCACTATTACAGAATCAAAATAATTAAGGAAGTCAAGTAATAGAACAAAATACTGATTAAAACACACTGTTGAATTATGAATGAGACCTTTCCAAATGTAATTAAAAGCCAAAAGTATTACATATTTGATAGCAAATCTAGTTGGGAACCATAGCGATCAAATTTCAAGACTGAAGAATTAGAGATCTATGGAATCTAGGAGCTATAAAGGGAATCCTGACCTTCCTCTTATCCCACCTATTAAATTTTTAAACAGCTTTATTGAGATGTAATTTAGATACTACATAACTCACCCATTTTAAGTCTGCAATTCATTGTTTCATAGTATATACACAGGGTTGTGCAACCATCACCATAATTTTAGAACATCTCTACCCCCCAAGAAACTCTATATTCATTATCATTTACTCCCCAGTCCCTGCGCAACACAAAGAAACCACAAATCTACTTCACATCTCTATAGATTTGTCTATTTTGGACATTTCAAATAAATGGAATCATACAATATGTGATTTTTGTGACTAGTTTTTTTCACTCAGTGAATATTTTTAAGGTTCCTCTACAGTGTATCAGTACCTCATTCCTTTGTATTGTTAAATATCATTCCATTGTATGAATCTATCACATTTATCCATTTACCAATTAATGGATATTTGGATTGTTTCTACCCTTTGGCTATTATGAACAATGCTACTGTGAGCATTTGTGTACATGTTTCTGTGTGGAAGTATATTTTCATTTCTCTTGCAGATATGCCTACTTGTGAAATTGCTGGATCATGTGGCAATTCTTTGTATAACTTTTTTTTAGGAACTGTCAAACCGTTTCCAAGTGGCTACACTATATTACCACCAGCAATATATGAGGGTTCCAATTTCTCCACATCCTTGCAGACATTTACCATTTTCTACTGTTTTGTTTTGTTTTATGGCCAATTAAATGAGTCTCACTGTGCCTTTGATTTGTATTTTCCTAATAACTAATAAGATCAATGGGAAAGAAAAGTCTTTAACAAACATGTTGGGGCAACTGGATATCCACAGGCAAAAAAAAGAAATTGAATCCCCTACCTCACACCATACAAAAAAATTAACTCAAAATGAATCCTAGATCTAAATGTAAGAGCTAAAACTATAAAACTTAGAAGAAAACACTGGGGTAAATCTTTGTGCCCTTGAATTAGATAATGCTTTCTTAGAAATAACTCCAATAGCACAAGCTACAAAAGGAAATAGAAATTAACTGGGCTACATCGAAATTAAATTTTTGTGCTGCAAAAAATACCATCAAGACAGTGAAAAGACAATTCACAGGACAGGAGAAAATATCTGCAAAGCATATATCTGATAAGGAACTAATATTCAAAAAATATAAAAAACTCTTACAATTCAGTAAAACAAATAAATAACCAAATGAGCAAAGACTTTGAACACACATTTTTCCAAGGAACATTTACAAATGGCCAATAAGCACATGAAAAGATGACCAACCTACTCATTTGTAGAGATAAAGAAACTCAGACCCAGTAAATTTAAATGACATTATTTCAAGTTAGTTAAGTAGTTAGTGGCCAGTGAGTTCTAGACTAACACTGCCTAGAAAAATTATCACAGGTTTTGAATAAAGACATGGATTTGTATTGAAGAGTTTACTTGAACACTTAACCTTTCTGAGCTTTGGTTTTTTTCATCTATAATAAAAGCTATTCCATAGGATTGTTGTGAAAATTAAATGAACTAATATAATATCCTTAGCATGGAGCCTGGCATCTAATACAGAGCCTGGCATCTAATAAGTCATCAATATATGTGAACTCCATGTGCCCTTAGCATATAAGAATAATATAAAGACTCTGTGGTATTTAAGCATGAAGCCAAGTATGTGTTTCTGGTGACATCGTCTTTGCCAGAGCACTCGTGATTTAATCAATACCTTTACATGTCATTCAGCCTTGAAGGATGCCAGTAATCTCAGCATCTGGCCTGAAAGTCTTCTTCCCTGGGATGATAAAACATCTCTCATTTCCAAAGGGAATCCCTCCCAGTACAGTGCAGTGCTTAAGAGTCACACTATTAGAGCCTGAATCCTGGATTCTTTCCTTGCTTGCTAATACACACATCACTTAATATCTCTAAATTTCAGTAAAATGTGGATAATAATAATAATACCCACCTCATAAAGTGCCGTGAATTGTAAATAAGATGATCCATGGAAAAGTACCTAGTACAGTGCCTGGCACATAGTATGAGTTTAGTAAATGCAGGTATCATCATTATCATCTTCATCATTATCATCACCATCTTACCTAGCAAGGCCCAATATTCTGTTCTTATTTTTTAATTAATGGTTAATTTTAAAAATTTTTACTTCTTCTATGTGAGTCGAGGATGTTTTTCACCCTAAAACTCCCCAAAAGAGCATACCAGATCTAGAATCTTGTGAAATCTCACCCAATTTAAACCCTTGCCCTTAAGTAATTAGAAAAAAATTGAAGGCAGCTAAAGTGCAAGCATAATCACTACCTTGTTCAAACATGTAATGTGAAAAATCCAAAATAACTTTAAGTAAAGACAAATGGGGCAAATCTAGGTGCTCCTTCTGGTGAGAGCACAGGAGGAGGGAGTTGGAGTGGAGAAGGAGGCTGGCAGCTTCTTCGTTTGTCCAAAGCAAAGATTATCGAATAACAGTGAAACTACTGGTGACGAGTTTCAGTCATTCATCAAACTTGTTCTAAGCACCTTCTATGTGAAAGGCACTGGGGTAGGAAAGGGGGTAATTAAACAATAAATATAATAACTCCCAAGAAGGGGATAATCTGTTTGGGAAAAACTATACCATGAGACAGATGGGGACAGACGTCACAAAACCATGCAAGTGAAATTATGTGGGATTCAAGAAAGGACCAATCGCTTATACCTGCAGAGTTAGGAGCAACCCACCCAATACGCTGCCCTTTGAGGATGTGTCTGAAAGCCCCCACCTTCTCCACAGCATCTTTTACTACCTTTATTATAATTGCTGAAGATATCTATTCACCCGACTCACTGGAGAAAGGCAGTATAAAGCACAGACTCTGGAGCTAGACTGCTTGGGTTCAAATTCAGTTCTATCACTTGCTAATTGTGGGATGCTGGTCAATTCACTTAACTATGCTGTGCCTCAGCTTCTTCTATGAAATGTGGATAAACCTAGCAGCTATCTACAAGGCTGCTATGAACATGAAAGGAACTAATCTAAGTGCTTATAACAGCATCTAGTACATAGTCAATGTTACATGTTACATAATGCTACATTATGTGTTAACTTTTATCATTGTTATCACAGTGGCATGCACGCAGCAGGCATTCGAAAGTATGCTGAATGACTAAATGAAACATGAAAGGAAGATGTTGCATTTAAGAAGAGAACATAGAACCAAATTTCATAAACCTGAAAGACTAAATTTGAGGCCATTCCTTTTAAAAATAATTTCATACAGATGAGGATTTGGACATCCTATTCCATGCAGATTCTATAAATCAGTCATCACTGTAGAAAATAACTTAGTAATATTTAAAAGCTTTTGTTATTATAGTAAATAAAAAAAAAGTTCACCCCTTTAAATGTTCTGGAAGTAAAGCAATTCATTGATAAAAGGGAAGCTAGGATGTGGTTCCATAGTGTAGCGGTTAGCACATCTGCTTTACATGCAGAAGATCCTGGGTTTGTGCCCCAGTGGAGCGATGGTCCATGGTCTATGGCCATGCCACCCTGAACAAGCCTGATGTCTGACCTTGGAAGCTAAGCAGGGTCGGGCCTGGTTAGTCTTGGATGAGAGACCACCTAGGAAGACCAGGTGCTGTAGGCATAAATAATAATAAATAAATAAATAAATAAATGGGAGGCTAAAATTTCAGGGCATGGAAGAAAACCTATTAGTTGCCAGGAGGATGGAAGCTGTGACTTCTAAAGAGCAGTCAAAAGCAGCACAGTCAAACACAGACATAGCGTGAGCCTCTCCCAAATGTTCTTTTAAGTTATTTTAGTTCATCAGAAGCCAATCATTTGTAAAGGAAGGATAGGAAGAAGTCACAGGGAGGTATATCTGCTTTAGTTACAGTGTCCTGCTTAGTTAGAAATCTTATTAAAATCCTAATTCATGAAGCAGAGGGGTCAGGCTAAAGTGATAAGCTTTCAGGCCTGTCTGATAATCCATTTTGTCCACAAGGCAGGGGTCCTTGCACACCAAACAGCATTCAACTGCAAATCTACCAGTAGATTATGAGGTCGGCTATCTACCAGCCCACTTTCAGGTTCTTTACAATGCCTGCAACTTTAGGTCAAAACCCCCACATGAGTCCAAAACCCTCAGGAATAAGATGGATAGCTGTGTTACCCACAGAGGTGAGATGATGTTTACCACTGTTTAACTCATTACACTTTTATAAAAGCTATGAGACAAATCTTGTTCTTAATTATTCATCATAACTCATCTTAAACAGTATCCTAAATGCAATTTAAACTCTTCTCAAGGTCCAGAGGTTATTAATAAGCTCTCTCCTGAAGTGTGTCTAGCAAATTATGACTGGCAGAAAGGGACTATCCTCCAATTCTAGTGTACACTACAAATTCCCAATCCCCTTTAGCTAAAGATACGAAATGATGTATCAAGTTAGTCTCTACACAGAGCAGAAATATATGTAGTATTATAGCAACTTGGTTTTCTTTGGACATAGCTCTCTAATGAGTAGAGTTCTTCATGACACCAGGTAAATGTCAGAGTTGAGAACAGAACTGAATTCTAGGTATGCCATTGCTCTTTTATACCCAGGTATAACTCCATCAGTATTTTTTTCAAAGTCCTTAATTGCCATGTCCACCTGACTGATACAGTGCCATTTTACCTGTGGTTGAAGGACATGATCACAAATTCATTCTCTTTCACCTATCCTAACTTTCATGCTTGCCACATCTAATCTTGTCTGGGCTGGGAATTAGAGGTATATTTAAAAAATTTACAGAAAAAAATTAATAGTTTCAATGAGAATCTGAGTGCTCCTCTCGCATTAAAATACATGCACTTTGTAACACCTAGTTTGACTGCTTATAGCTTCTCAGATGAGATCGTTGGAAAAGCTGGGTTCAGGATAAATAAGATGTTACTATGGTAGTATTGCTAGAGGGTACTTTGGAGGAGAATGGCATTTACTGAGTACTTGACACATATCATTCACCTTGGATGCTCTTCCTCTGATACAGTTTTCTCTTCACTTTGTTTAGGTCTCTATTCATGTTTAGCCTTGTCTGTGAGGCCTTCCCCAGCCACCCTATATAAATAAGTCTCCACTTCTACCTTTCCTGAGACCCCTGCTTTCTTTTAAATCATGGCACTAACAGGCTCTTGGCATGCTATGTATTTATTTGTTTATTGCCCGTCTCTTTCCAGGAGAATGGCAGTTGTATGAAGTAGTTGGCTTATTAGTAATTTGCATAGGTGCTCAATAAGTATTTATTAAATGAATGAGCCAAGCATAGTTTCTTTAAATATCATATCATTTTAATCCTTCTGACCCTACAAGCCACATATTTCAAGTTTCTTTACAGACAGGGAAACTGAGGTTGGTTACTACTTTGAGAGCATAACGTCATGGTTTAAAGCATGGACCCTTAAACCAGACTGCCTGGGTTAGAGCACAGCTCAGTCACTGCCCATCTCTGTGACACTCAGCAAGTCACTGAACCACTCTGGACCTAAGGCTCCTTGCCAATAATTGTAATAGTACTGGCTTATGGAGTTGTTGTTAAGAGCTTAAATATATAAAAGCTTAAACAGTTCATGGCTCATACATAGCTAAACAAGAGCTAAGTAAATAAAGGAACACCTTATAAAAATTACTAAGGTTCTCATTCTGATTTCACACTTATCTAACAATCTCCTGATTATAACCCAGCTTCATCTGTCTACAAAAGAAATACACATGTGGTTACTCTGGCCTGTGAGAAACAGCTGCATATGTCTCATCATAAATTAATCAATTTATGAGTCTTATTTAATGTGCTAACAAAATCAGGGTTTTAAACCAACAAGACTGAGGCCCAAGCCCAGACAGCGTCACAAAGACACACCTTGGGCCGTTGCTTAGCAACCTCCTAGCCACCTTCGCCAAACAATACAACTTTCATTCAATTACTCATAACACAAGCTGTTTAGCGAGGGAGAAGGAAGTGTCATTTCCTAAGAAACCTTTTCTCTAATCAGCAGAAAATGGTGAGAGATTACAGGCAGAAGAATATCCAGGCAAAAGTGAGTGTTTGGTGAACAAGTGCCCTCACACCTGTCCACCGCATACACTACTTCAAAACAGTGTAGTTTAACTGTTTGTAATAACAACCTGCTTGTGCAGGTTTCACTCAAACCAGGAGACAGACTTTGACCTCATGAAGGGCTTTCAGCCCTCACTTGCAGAGCAGAGCCAAGTGCCAAGGTCACAGGCAGCCTCCAGTCACTCGGCAGCTTCCCCCCAGTAATTCTTCGTGTTACCTTGCCCTGATGATCGTGTTTCATCTCCCAGCCCCTCGGCAGCTCCAGCTGTTTGTTTGCGAACATGTTGAGGAATCCCACAAGGTCCCGGTTATGCTGGTAGCGTTCAAAGTGGTGGGTGTCCCGCCGGACTTTGGTGATCATGTGCTTCAAACACGTGTTGTTTGTAAACATGCGGTAGGCACTCTGGCGAAAAGGATGGAGAGCTAATGTTAAACCACTTGTGACATGCAAAAGCAACATGTGTACTACACAAGGGTATATCTGGTCTACTTATGGGTATGTAGGCTTCAACATAACTCTAGACCTACACACGGAAACAGCAGACAGCAAAATATTTTGATCAAAATAATATAGACAGATTACAGAAAGTAAGGTCATCTTCACCAATGATGTCTAGGTCTCTGATGAATAAGAATGCTGTGAAGTCTCATTTTATAGGGGATGTTAGGTCCTAAAGTTGCTTTTAGGCAAACAGACACACATCCACACAGTCAAAATCACACCATGCTGGAGACAAATAGACCACCCCACAGCGAGCCCCAACATAGCCAGGTTTCCCTCCAGCATTGGTACAGATCACTGGTTATTTGGGTGAATGCCACATGAAGCAGTGGGCATACATTTAGAAGTCAAATTGTAGAGAAAAATGCTTAGCCATATATTTGGATATCAGAAGTGCATGCAATGGGCTCAGTTGCTCTCACAGTTGAGTCGTGTTCAACTGAGACCATGGTAGATTGTGGTTCTTCATCTCACACTTTCAGTGGATGGAATGGTAGACAGAACTTCCTGAACTACATATCTCGGTATTTTTTCTCTTTCTCTCTCTATTGTTCCTCTGTATTTATATGGCTGGATTATATGATCAAAGTATACATTTAATAAAATTCCACTTAAACAACCACATAAAAAGTTATTGTTTTGTCAAAGAAGATTTTAAAAACTGACCATAAGCCATGGTCTGTCCACATATAAGTCAGTCAACAAATATTCACTGTACAATATCATGTACCAAGGAGTACAAAAGTAATAACTGTATGGAGCTATTTCCATGAATCATCAGAAGAAATATGATATTTATGAAACTGACCTGGCCCTGAATGATGTAAGCCTGGAATTCTATTCTTCTCAGATAGATTCGAAGGGCTTTAAATTCTTCCTACCTTTAGTGTCCCGAGGACACTAGACTGAATCTGGAGGCCTTCAGATTTTACTTCATAGGTTCTGTTATTTATTTAAGTTTAAGACAAATAAAGCCAAACCCAAAAGAAACCAGAATCCCTGAAAATCACTTCATCTTAATAAACATTCATTGTCTTTGCTATGCCCTATACTATGGTGGTTATCAACGATAAAAGATGAAAGAGTATAAGGACCATCAACATTGCTCCTAATTTTCCAAGGTCCCTCAAGATGTGTCATGTCCAGGTCAAAACATTTACTGCCAGTGTGAGTCCTTCTATAGCTTTCTTCCCTTTGGTACAGTAACTGACAAAGTTTGATATGGTGGCTGCTCCCCAGGCTGGGCCCACTTTGGAATGTAAAACAAACATTTGTTAGCTTAAGCCACTGAGATGTGTTATTTGCCATTATTTACATGTAACCTAATGTACATAAAATAACTCTTATATAGTTATTTTGATTGATTCACCATCATTATGTACTTTTCATTTTGCATTAAAATATTTTTTCCCTATTAAGACAAAAGGGAGGGAGAGAGGAAGGGCACATTGAACTTTCCTCAAATACTAGTATACTAGTTCCTTAATACACTGAGTATAAAATATTTTGGGGTCATATTTCAACCTGAAGAAAAGGAGGTTTTGATGGCCGTGAGAAATTGTGAGGTTCAGAGCACTGCCAAATCAAGCAGGCCTAAACAGGGGTTCTGGGCAATTAGAGAGCATGAGAGAATAAGAAGGTGATACCATGAAAGCAAAGGAGACTAATAAAAGAGGTCGAAGGTTTGTCAGAGACAAACATAAGCTAATTAATAGTTTAGCCTGTGGCTGACCCTACCTTGGAGTTTAACATACAATCAGCAAGGCATGTGTTTTTTGCATTTGGCTCTGTGCTGCTAATATATTTTCACATAAGCCATTGCAAGCTTAGAGACCTGAGATCACACTAATGTGTGTGGAGGTGATGGTAATGAGCTTTCAATTCATACTCCCTAATAAGTCTCTTTGGGGACAATTTAGAGTGGAATAATTCTGTCAGATAAATCATTAGATTACCTGTTGTTCTAAACAGGTATATTTCTTGATGCCCCCTCACTTCTCCCTCCCCGATTAAAATAAATAAATAGGCCACATCCCGATTCTTTATCCAAAGCACCAGAAATGCTCTTCACTCTGCTAAAGAAAAGAAGCAGAACTTCATTAGGGCAAGAAGTAATGATAATTAGATGAGGGAACCCGTCCAAGCCTCAGGCTTGAAGTAATTCTCTGGGGTTGGACAGCTCTTTAAGCACTGGAGGCTTTAGACTGGTCTTATAATTAATTATGTCCTTTCATCTTCCTCCTCTACTCAATGAGACATGTAATATAGTGCCACAGTCGAGTGATCTTTGCAAAAAATATCTACCAAAGTAAATTAAGTGCAAGAAAGATTTCTCTCATCAGTAACTAGCAAACAACCTTTAGAATTATAGGTTTTTCAAGTCTGAATAACATGCACATGACTATTAGGGGCTATATAAAACACTTACTGCAAACAGGAACATCCCTCTAGACCTCTACATTTTTATTAAGAAACTATACATAGCTTGTTTACGTATACATGTTAATTTATACGTTTATATATGTATATACATGTAACATATAGTTATACCTGTTTATATACACATGTTTATTCTATTTTAAATATATTTTATATATGTTTATTCAATATGTATACTATTTACAAACATTTATATTCCAGTTTATGTATCTATATGAACTGGAGTATAAATATCCTTTCTGTGAAATTTCGTTCAGAAAGGATATTTATACTCCAGTTCATATAAAACTGTGGTAAAATTCTAGTCACAGCCCTATCATTCATTGACAGAGACAAAGAAGTCAATTAACCTCTGCCTCAATTTGCTCGACTGTAAGATGGGATAATAATAACTATCCTGCCTTCTTCACAGGTGTGTAGGATTCAAATCCAATCAAACAAAGGATAAATGTGATTTGAAGAATAAAAACAACTATAAAAATACAGAATAGAAGTAAGTCAAAGAATACATATGGGATTATACCTACCATACCTATGTTATAATAGATGAATGATAGTAATAAAATTGTTTTCTACATTTGAGGTCTTTGAAGATCTTGGGCCAGAATCCTACTTCCTATTAACTAAAGAAGGGTATATAACCTTTGATAAATTGTGTGCTAAGCCCTACTCTAAACCCTGAAGATAATGAAATGAGCCCGGCTTGATCACTCAAAAGGATGGAGAAGGAAAATTATAGAGGGAGGTGGGAGGAAGAGATTCCCTGAAGGCAGAAAGTAGAGTTTGGAAACCCAAGGCCACAATGGCAGTAAAAATACTGAAATACAGTGATAGAACTAGCAGAGCTAAGCATGAGAGTAGTCCAAAGAGTTGAGAAACACTAAACAGGTGGGATCAAATTGAAAGAGTTTAGTCTTCATATAAACTGACATTGACAAAGCTGTGAGTTAAGAGAAAAAAGGAATTTATTCTCTCTCTGGGATTTAGTGGTTCTAACTGTGTGAGGATCCTTTTCTGTGTTTGATCCGATGTTTTGTTTTGTTTTAATATTCTAGAAAAAGATGCAATAAAGGGGTGTGATTTTTCTACTTAAAACAAAAGTAGATTCAAGAAGAGCAAATGGGGCCTACTTCAGAGCACAGACTCATGATATTGCACAGAATGGTGTCACCTGGGAAGCTGTCGTGTGAACAGAAGCAGTTAAGTCCAGTTGGCAGTTGGTAATAGTGGGCAGAGCCCCTCTGAATGAACTCTAAACAGCACAAGGTTTTGTTTTCCTTTGATGTGATTTAAAATATCCTTTTCAGTTAGTCCTTCTCTATTCCAAAATTGACTTTCTCAACCTTCTTGGTTGATTCTTGTCTTCCTAGCAAGAAATAAACACTTGACAGCTGAGTGATTGATCGACTGAATGATCAACTGAATTTCTCTAGTGCAATTTTGTTAAAATAGCACTCCTTAGAGCTTAATGTGTTTTTTTGGTTAAATGTTTGAGATGTTACAAATGAAAAATATTGAAAGGAGTTGAGGAGAATGTTTCCACCATTTGGCAGCAGAGTAAGAAAATTACACGTAAACATTCAGTTCTTTATCAAACAACCAATGCAAATAATAATCCTTTTTATCTTTTTGTGGCATGGTTTTTGTTTTTGTTTTTAGTTTTATGGTGACCATATGTCCTGGATTACTTGACCTGGTGTTGATTTCACCTAATTCTACCTAACACAGGTAAGCACATTACTGCTAAATAAAATATATCACTCATATTTCGAAAATCCTTCATTAAGAATAGGTATTCTGAATTTATGCTTGGAAAATATCATCATTGCATCTATAGCAAATGTCTCTTATATGTGGGAACAGGTGTGAGCATCTGTATATATTATTCACTAAACAGAATTTATTGTAAACGAAATCAAATAACATTGTTTCCATAAGATGTATGCTAGGATATGGAAATAGTTCTGTCTTACACAGTCTATTTTTATTTTTATCTAACAGTTTGTCTATATTCTTAATCACAGGGATTTTACATTCTTATCATCTACCTAAACATTAAAGTGGAGGGAAATTTTAACATATTGACCAAACTAACTGTAAATTATCAATTCATTTATTTTGCAATAGCAGGAATTCCTGATTTGTAAGAATAAGTTTATGTATTTTGGAATAATGTTTTTCTTCGTTAAGTACTAAAACGTTTTTATGATGGAATTAATGTATTTCTGGAGCTTGTTACAAGTGACAGTAATAACTATTTGGCATATATGTTGAAAACATTGTTCAGTTGCATGTAATACATATATTTATATATGACAATTATTAGACAAACACAGGCATGACAACTATAAAAGGCATGACACTAATAACTAAATTTTGAGTTATCAGGGGAAATATTTTATCAAGACAATTTTGGAAGAAATCTAATCACAACCAACAGAGGGCAGCAGAATATACATTAAAGCAACTATAATGCAAAATAGAAAAATAAAACAATATTTTGTTTCTCAAGTTTTCCTTAATTTTGTTCTTTTCAATAAAGATGATGAGGTAAATTACTGCTAATGAAATCTATTTTTCATGAGTAGCTTACAACATAAACTGATATCTTCAAGTCATAAAAAAAGAATTAGGAAAGCTTTTAAATTAATATACTACTTTTGCATGCTGAACATTTTCAGTAATATAAAAAGAAAATCTAGTGAAACAGTTATAGATCATAAACAATTCAAGAAAAAAAGGCTAGATAATAAATCTTAAAATAAAGTAAATTAAAGTTTGTTTTGTAACATTTTCTGCTATTCTAGGAAAAAGAAGAAATTCCAGTAAGTAATGCCCTTTACAAAAAACTGGCTGACTTATCCCCATAAATTCATACCTTGAGACCATCAGTGAGAAAAATCCAGCAACTTTGATTCCTGCCGTACATAAATCAGGGAAATAAACCTTCTCATACCCAACAGAATTTAAATCTTATAGATATGCATAGGTGCACAGAATGGATGATGTTTTTAGCTGGTAATGACTACAATTCAGGTAGGAGGAAGAAAACAATTAAAATGCTTTAGAAATAATATTTTAAAATTAAGATGGGCTGTCCAGCAAAATAAGTTTTAAAATCATGCCCAAGGAAAGAAATGGGAAAACCAAAGGAAACAGGAAAACAAACTAAACAGAAAAATGAATAAGTTACTGAGTATTTTTACACAGTTTAAGTAAGTCAGTTGTCATGAATCCTGATGAATCATGGCTGTGATAAAGGCAGTGAGGTCATTTAATGCAACATCTCTTTATACTAGGGAATCTGCAATTATAGGTCACAGACTATATATATCAGAATCACTTAAGGGGCCTTAAAAAAAGATACAGAATCCTGGGACCCATGCTATACCTAGCAAACCAGAATCTCTGATGTTTGAGAACCAAGAATATCCATTTATTTATAAAAGTCTACCAAGTTTAAAAACCGCAGCCTTATACCACAACCCAATGACTAATAATCCGGCCTTTACTTGAAACTCTGTCATGATGAGAAACTTGTACAAAAAAAGGTAGCCCATATAGAGAAGACAGAACTCAGTGCTTAGTGAGGTCATATTGGTAGCTTGAAATTGGCCGTAGTGGGAGTATTAACACTACAGAAATCGGTAATTGCAAATCAGGCCTTGTATTATTTGGTAGGTTCTAGACTAGCAGCTGTAAACTACAGACCCATGGGCTGGCTGGCTACATTTGCAAAGTTTTGTTGGAATACAGCCACATCTGTTCATTCACATGTTGTCCTTGGCTTGAAAACTGAATATATGTACTCTGGCCCTTTACAGGAAAACTTGCTGTCTTTTTCTAGACATAAGGTCTGGACTAAAGAAATTGGTGGAGAAAATAAAGTGCTAAAAAGAATATAGGTTACACTTCAAACTGTGCTGTTATATTACAAATAGCACACACATTAAAAAATGAAAAAGTATATGTCTGGTATTCGAAAACTCTTATCTGGCTCAACAAAGAAGTGCTGGCCTCGTTGACAGAGGAGTGTAAAGTTCTGACACGTGTCTCCCTTGTTTCACTGTTGTCTTGCTTTGTGAACATAACAAACAGGAACATTCATATGGGAACTATACTTGTTCATCAGTTACAAATGCAGATTGACTACTGATAAACAGTTTGGCAAAAATCAACAAAAATATTCAACGTATTTTATTATTTGTAAATTGTGTGCTTTACATTGGTAAAATATGTATATTTTACACACACACACACACACACACACACACACACACTTTTCTTTCAGAGAGCAGATTGGTTAAACATTTACCAGCAAACCACCATCCCCAACCCCAAACATTACAATTCAATTGGTAGCTCTTTCTTGAAGTTTTTCTCTCTTATCCCCACATTCTAATCTATTAGCAAAAATTTCAGCTCTTCCTACAAACTATGTCCCATATTCATCCGCTTGTCACCATCTCTATTGCCACTGCATTAGTCCAAGCCCCTTGCATGTTTCACTACAGGGTCTTTTCACTTATCTCCTCGATGTCTATTTTCCCCTCTAAAACCCATTCTTGGCAGCTGGAAGGAGCTTTTAAAAATTGAAACTACATCCCTACGGGAAATCCCTTTAGAATAAATTCCATTTAGAATAAAGCCCAAACCTCTTGCCAAATCATACAAGCCCCCCTTCCTAAAGTCCTGCTCACACCTTTGACTGTACTGTGTACCACAATAAACTCATTCGTGCCCTCATACCTTTGCTCTTTTTTCCTTGGCAAGACAGGTTCTGCTCACTTACTTGCATTTCACAACAGCTTGAATATATGGCTCCCTTGGAGAGATCTTCCCATCCATCTGATCTAAGGCCAGCACCCCCAGTAACTTGTCTGCAAATCACCCTAGCCCAGTCACCTATACTGTTTCAGTTGCCTCGTGCTACATTGCACTATCTGAATTATCTTTTCTTGTTCACTAGTTTGTTATCTTTACTCCATTCTGTCTATCTTATTTACCACTCTATCCCCAGAGTCTAGAACGTATCAGGCAATCATAGATGTTTAATAAATATTGGTTGAGTAAATGCATGACAAATGAACAAACATCAAAGGAAAACTTGCGTTATCTGACTGCAAGTCCAAAGCTATTCCCACCACGCCATGACACTTTCTGTTTTAGAGTGACATTTCTAAATGTTAGCCCATTCTTCCTTGCATGACAGCCTACCATATCCTAAAATTGCCCACACATGAGTTTAGCTTCATGTAACTTGGCTTCTGTATGCCTTTCCAGGCTCAAATTTGACTTTCACTAGTGTCCTATGCTCTCAACACACCAGGAACACCGAACTACTATATTAGGAATCTAGTTTCAGTACTTCTGTAGTAATTATCAAGATAGCCCTACAACTTCATAAATTGAATCTCTTCTTATTCTGCTCCTTCTACCTAGAATGCACTGGCCCTTCTCATTTCTAGGGCAAGTTCCTATTCAGCCTTTGAAACTTATCTCAAATGCAGACTCTCTACGGCTGCTCCCATGTGTCTTTCCCAGAGTTAATTACTCACTCCAGCAGCATGATTTTTTATGGCCTTCCATTTTTTATTGCATTCATAACTCTACTCATTACACCAGAATGTGTTTTCAATGACAATTGCTGTCATTTTTTTTAATCTCAAGAACTTAGCACAGTGCCTAGGACATAATAAGAAATCAACAAAATGTCGCTAAGTTGAATGCATGGCGAGTCTAATTCCTCTTCCATGAAATCTGACAGCTAGCATGCTATTCACTGCTCACCCTCCTCCCATGTCTTCTTTGTTCCAAGCTAAACCTGTAAACCAGATGATAATGAGCAGTAAAGCCAGACAGATGCTTATACATATAAAGCAAAGCTAATGAAAGAAGACAGAAATATATTAATGTCAATGAACATGTACACACTAATAACCTCACCAACAACAACTGGTGATAGGACTATGCTGACTTCTACTTTTCCCTATAGTTTATTTTTCCTAAGGCATATAATCTATTTTGTTAAATTCAATATGTTCTTCCATTCCCTTAACAGGATTCTCATTCCAATATTCCTCTTATTATTCATTAATTGTGTATTATCGTTTATTGTTTATATCTTGTTGTTATTATTATTATTAACACTCAGAGTCATCATCAGATTCCAGTCTATTTATTTACCCACCAAACCTTGACAATGTCTGCCTGTGACTCCTTTCATGCTCAATCCTTCTCTATTTCCTTACCTCCCAGTCTAGGTCGTTATCAACTCATATCATGATGAATAGATTACAAATAACTCAACTTCTAAGGCCAGTGTTTCCCTCATTCTAAATCAGTCCATGTGCAGCTACAACCTTCCTCTGATTAATATCTTCAGCAAGTCAATCCCTCAGCCCTCAGAGACTTGTGGAGCAACCCCCCTTTGCCCACTGTGTTATACCCAAACCCCTTCCTGAAACACAAAACCTCTTTCTTCGTGTCTCCCTCATACTTAGTCAAATGTAGTGCTGTTTACTCCCACATTGGCATGACTGATCCAACAAGATTAAACTCTTTGTCAAACCAAAGCACTGGAAGTATTTCTCATTTCTTCTCTAACAACCAATCTTTCTCCAAGTCTTATTGATTCTTTCAAAATATCTCTCAAATCCATGCACTTCTCTCTAGCTCCATGTCAATATCATGGTTCCAGTCATCATTGTCTTTCCCCTGGGCCATGGAAGAGCCTTTGTGTTCACCACTCTGTTTTCACTCCTGCCTTTCTACAGTTTCGAAATTGGAGCATGTCACACTAAGTGCATAATGGCTTCCCATTGATCGCAGAATAAAATTTGAATTCCTTGTCATATCCCACAGCCAGATCCATGATCTGGATCTTGCTGACTTTCCAACCCAATATCACATCACTGCCTCTTCCTATCACTACACAGCGGTCCCTCTGCTTTTTTCAGATTATTGGGGTCCCTTCACCTGTTGTTCCAGTTGCTTGGACTGAGCTTCCCTGGGCTTTTCCCATGGTTGATGATTTCTCATCTTTCAGCTTTCAACTCAAAACTATTTCTTCAGAGAGGCATTTTATAATCATCTTTCTAAAGTTACCCTTATTATTTGTCTACCCTAGGGTAAGAACCTCATCTAATTCCCTACCTACCATAATTTCTAGCATAAATCATGTTTTCAGTAACATTTATTGGATGAATAAAATAATTCATTATGCATATAGGATACATTTTTTCACTTCTACTTTTGTTCATGTAGGTCCTCCACCTAGAAGGCTCTCTTACTCCATTTTTACTAACCAATGTCTGTTATTTATTCTGTGATTCACATCATAAAGAAATGATTTCTAATTTTTCCTATCACACTATAATTTTTTTCTTCACAAAAGTTTTAACCTAAGTTATATAATATTCAAAACACCTCTTTTTTTTCCTAGAAACATTTTTGTTAAATACCATGCTTCATGACCAGAAAACAGGTGTACAATGTTTTTCAGTCATTCCATGGACCTCACATGCCTTAGTGCCTCCAGGCAGTCAATATTTTCTGAATAAAATAAAAAAATTTCCTAGTCCCGGTTGTAATTCCAAAGTAAATGTGGGAAATGGGCATGTGAGTAGAGTTAGAGAAGCTGGTTGTCATGAGAATTTAATTGGGGGCGTGGGGGAGTGTTGTCATGAGGGATTTCTTGGTTAAGGAATTAAGATCAGGAAAGAGGTAGAAATTTGCTAAAGGTCAGGACTAAAGGAAATGAAAGCAAATAGGTAAAGGAGAGAGTCAAATGATTTCTATTTAGAAAACTGATAAAAACTGGAAGTTTCTTACCATCTTCTGGTTAACAAAAGATTTATTCTTTTAGATAATAACTAACATTTTTAGGCATCTAGTGAAATCACAGAGGTAGGGCTTCTAAAGAATAGACACATTAGTAAAAGGAGGGAAATGTAAATGTACTTCATCCTAAACAAATCACCTTATCTCCCCCACCAAACATAACAAAAAACCTGATCTTCCAAACAAACTTCATGTATCTTTAAAATATTCCTCTCTTTATTGATTTATTTTTCAGATTGCAGCAATGTATTTCTTTTGGAGAACCTGTACCACAGTCTCAAAGCCCAATCTGACCACTGCCTGCTGTCAGTGCTCAAATATTTAGTTATATTTGTGCTGGCAAAATAAGGTGGTCATTAAGAGCATAGACTCTGGAGTCAGTATCTCTGGGATTTTAACCCCAATAATACTATTTAGTAGGTAAATAACCTTGAGAATGCTATTTAACTTCTCTGGGCCCCAGTTTCTTCACCTAGAAAAATATAGCTTTGTTTGATCTAAATGGGTTAAAACATAAGTGCTTAACATAGAGCTTGGAACACACAGTGCTCAGTAAACATTTGCTGTTATCATTCTTATTATTATTACATACACAAGGATAATTTCCTTTGGATCTGTTACTTTTTCCATCACATACTTTCAGATTTGGTACTCACAGGGTTAGAATGCAGCACAGTGAAGAACTCTGGGCTGATGAGGAACTTCACAGGGGGAGACTGTAAGAGCAACGTGAGCCTGGATCTGGAGGTAGAGTGGGGCAGGACGTTCTCCCGGCGGAAATCTACATGGAGCACACCACAGGCTTTCAGGGAGAGCTTTCCATGTGGAAGAAACACATCTATTCACTTCCATCTATGTAGATCTGCATCATATTCTACATCATTGGAGAATATTATTTTATTCTCCAAATACTTTTTCCTTTGATGTAAATTCATACATAAAACCTGACTGCTCTTAATTACACTAAAATGAAATCGTATATTTTTAGTCACTATTAACATCTTAATGCATCCTTAGATGTTTTAAGTGATCCAATTCAATCTTTTTCCACACTCCCACAGATCCAGAGATTAAAGTAATTTATATTCTCTTTGGTTTTGTGATTCTTTTCTTAGTACTAATAAAAAGTCAAAGATTAGAAGAGGTCTCTGGAGAACTCAACTTTTTGAACTGGATTATCAGATCTCATTGAAGATCAAAAGTTCTCTGAAAGAAAAGCCTCATTTCTTGGAAATCCTTACTTGTTTTCCACTTTTATGAGATTACAAAACAAAGCGACCCAAAGGCTCTCTTACCTGCACTGGCTTGGTGAAAGTCGGCTTCCTCCCCTGCCCCATCAATAGCATTGGTATTTTCCTCAGGTCTCTCGTTAGTCATGGTTCTGCGGATACTCTGATATCTAAAATCACAAATCTACAGTTACATCACAGTAGCCTCTAAACTGTGGGACTCAACTGCTTCCCTAGAGCCCAGAAGTTTTTGCTATCTTCCCAGCTTCAACCATTCCTTCCCCAAACCCTCATTCCTGAACCCCCATTCCCAAACTCCATTCCCAAACTCCCAACCCGAAACCCCATCCCCAAACCCCCATTCCGAATCCCCATCCCCAAGCCCCCAACCTTGAACCCCACAACCAAATCTCCATTCCGAACCCCCATTCCCAAACCTTCTAGGCCATCTGTTTAAGTACATTACATTACATTGAATTTCTTCTCTCTATTATTTGTGGAACATTCGCCTAATAATTTTTTTTTAAAGAAATTGTGGCTCTTCACTAAAGAAAATTAAATTCCTCTGTTGCTAAAAAACAAACAAACAAACAAAAACAAAAAACAAAAAAACAACTTTGTCCCATAGCAATTAGTTTTTGAAAGTGACAGATTTTAAAAACTTAAGTTGATATAATAAAGATGCATGCTGAATGAAGATTCTAGATATTTAAAACGATATTTGGCTTCAAATTATAAATGTATAGATTCTGTTTTATTAGAGATCAATGCCTTGGGCTGACTAAAGGGGTCATTTTTACTTATTTCCTTTCCAGTTTCCACACCCGCAGTATGTGTGTGTGTGTGTGTGTGTGTGTGTGTGTGTGTGTGTGCGCGCGCGCGCGCGCGCGTGTTTTAACCAAGAAAAGTTCAATGAAGCTTATGAATCAAAAAGAGGGAACAGCTATACCTTAATAACAGGGCTTCCAAAGATGAAAGAGAGACAACCGTGTTCTCTGCTTTGCACCATGTAAAAATTAGCCCAACCACAAAACAGAACAGCCACAGCAAAAATGCCCATCCTCACCTCCGGTTTAGCTGCTCCATTTGCTGTATGGAGTTTGACCTCTGCAGCACCTGCGGGGCGGGGGGAGCTGTGGGCCGCTGCCACGTCGTGGTTCTGTTTACGTGATCCACGTAGAAGATCCTGCCGTGGCTGTCAATGCGCGCCTCCCAGTCTAAAGAATAGTAACGCATCCAGAGGGATTAGGAGGAGGGGCTGAGGCCATTAACATGCTTCATTAAGTTCGGCATGTGTTTTCCCTCTCTGACATGCTGTAACGTGGGGCTAATAACATATACCTCACAGCATAACCCAGCATTTCCCCTCAGTCCATACCAGACTCTGTTGTGGGTGGTAAGTAAACACATCCTCTTTGTGTAATGCCAACCCTTTAAAGATTCTGAATGTAGAGAATCCTTCCAGATCTGCCCACAATGCTCATCCTTTATATATGTGCACCAGTATTTAAAAAATAAAGTAGTATATTATAATTCTTTAGACAGTCCCATCAAAATTGGTATTGATGTTTGTTTTCAGTAAAAAATGGATTTTTTATATTTTTTCCAGTTTAGATGATAGACTCATAACTGGAAACTTGCACATGCACATTTTTATACAACTGTAGTAAATGTCATCAGCAGAAAATCATGTTAGTCTAGTTGTTAAACACTATCATCATCTACACACTTATCTGTACTTCCCTAAAGATGAATACATTTTCAGAGCAAGGGTCATCACTTGCATCTAACCTCAAATAAATACAATGTTTTAAAAGACTATTTACTCTTATGTTTAAGCAAACTCATTGATTAAGTAAACAAATATATAAGTGCATGTTTGTTAATAAATCTTTGTAAACAAATATATAAGTGCATATTCAGTAAAAACAGCAAGCAGACTGATCCACAAACCCAGATGTTTGATCCTTGTGACTTTATAAAAAGCTATGCCCCAATAAAGTACACAGAGCATGTGCTAATGTTTTTAAAAGGCAAAAATTTTAAACTTATTGCAGTTGGGAAAGGTAGTTTATATAGAAACATATGAAAATAGCAGAGATCTATTCTTTAACCAGGAAAGTTCTTTCTTTTCTTTCCTTCTTTTTTTTTTTTGGTCATGCACACAACTCTTATTTATTTATTTATTTATTTATTTATTTATTCATTCATTCATTCATTCATTCATTTATTATTGGGGAATAACATTGGTTAATGTCATTTAAGTTTCATGTGTACAATATTATAATACATCATCTGTATACTGCATTGTGAATTCATCATCTGAAGTTTCATCTCCTTCTGTCACCATATAGTTAAGTTCTTATATTTTTCTATTTCTATGTAAACTATTTTTTGAAATTAATAAGCCCCTTTCTCCTAAGCAGCTTGATTATTTCAAAATTCTCCATCTGATCACACAGCTTATCAACAGATATCACAGGTCTACTCTTGGAGACCAGGAGGAAGACATGTTTGCTCTTGACTACTCATAGAGCAAGTATTCTAACAAAGTCCTTAGGGTTGAAGAGAACTGCACAGTAGATTCCAGTCAACACCAGATGATTACTGAGGGCTGCCTCAGTAGGGAGTGGAAAGATCTTTTTTTGTTCATCTCAGTACAATGTAATTTATGACAAATGGCAAGAAGGAAAAATTGGGCTGAGGAAAAGCACTACACAATCACAATATGACTCAGTGTCTCTCACACTCCAAGGTAACATAGACTGACAAGGAACCAGCTTGCCAAATTGGAATTTTGGGGGGACAGCTATAATTCCATCAATAGAACATTTCCAAAAGACCTTGTGTTTAGCCTGCCATATGCTAACAAATAGTAACTACATTAAAGTATTTTCAGGAACCATTTTCCAAAACCCTTTGATCTGTTACTTACAGAACTTTCTCATCTCTAAAATTGAAGAACTAATTATTCTCATCTCTTTCCTTTCTCATTAAAGCTAGGATGACTCAAACATATACTATATATCAAATCAAATGTTTTCATATACTATACATGAAAACAAATGGCCATT
The DNA here is from genome assembly GCA_028627145.1 of Eidolon dupreanum. Taxonomy (NCBI): domain Eukaryota; kingdom Metazoa; phylum Chordata; class Mammalia; order Chiroptera; family Pteropodidae; genus Eidolon; species Eidolon dupreanum. Next base: position 140,715,390 of record CM053503.1, read on the forward strand.
CCTTTCTCAAGAATTATTATGGTAGCTTCCAATTTTTAAAAAATGTAGAATAGGTCAATTAGGGATATAAACAGAGCAGAAACCAACTAACAGAAGCAGAAAGAAAGATGCTGCCAAACACCCAAAATAAGGTTATAACTACAATTTGGCTCAATTTATTGGCAGCTAAGGCAGAAAAGAAAACACATTGTTGCATGCTTTCCATGTGCTGACAAAATAAAGTAAAAAAATTATCTTCGATGATAGAACTTTTTCCTTGAACAAACTAAATGAGAATTAACCTCATGAAATGGGCCTATTTGAAAGCCACATGGGTAGCAAAATAGGGGTAGGGTAGAAAATCTCCAAATGTATTAACCACTGTACCCTGCACATAGCAGGTAATGAATGAACAAATAATTTAGATAACATACATCCATAAAAAAGAATTATTCTTGTATTCACTTTCCACAAAGGCCAGGAATAACTTTAATTTGTATTTAAATCAAAACATTTCTATGTGCAGTGGGGAGAATAAGAAAACAAGTTCCAAGGATTTTCTTTCTAAGAACATAGGACATTGGATGCACATTAAAATTATCCCATCGAATCTTATATCTTAAAATTGAGGTCATTACTCAAGTTCCCAAAAAGAGAAATGCTATATTGCTGGTTTTGAATGGGCACCTGGCATTGGATTAGTAAAGACTATTAGGCTGTTAACCGATTCATGAACTACGTATCTGCTCTTATCCAAATGGTGAGCAGATGAAGATGTGAACACATTTCTGTAAATGCTGAGGTTGAGAAGAAGGTCAGTGACTAGACAGAATAAATTACATATCGGGGAAAGCCAGAATTAGACTCTCTACATGACTCAAAGGAATGAGGGAACTATGAGTGAGGGCTTGAATTGGTTATAATTGGATTTACAAAAGTCAAATACCTGAATGTTATAAATTTATAAACCCACTATAAAAAATTATAATAACCATGGTATCTTCACCAAAATGACGAGATGTTGAAGTTATAATGAACTAAGGGTACTTTAAGGGGGCGGGGGAACAACTTTGTGACAGATGCTAGACATCAGTGTTAAAAAGTTTTTTCGCTTTTCTCATTTTGACACAAGGAAGTACGATTCCATTTGTATAAAGTGCAAAAGTAAGTGGAACTTATATGTGATTTTGGAGTCAGGATGGTATACTCCTTCCCCCTTCAAGAGTGGGGCTTAGTGATTGGAGGAGGGCACAAAGGGACTTCTGGGTGTTAGTGACATGGTACTGGTTGTATGGGTGTATTTGGTTCCGGAAAATTCAGCAGGCTGAATGTGCTTCTCTGTATATATATTATATTTGAATAAAATGTTTTTAAAAATTTCAAATAGCTGAAAATTTTGCACCTTAATCTTCAATTTTGAAGGTAGTAGCTTTTTAGATTAAAAGTATCCTTTCTGTTCTCAAAACTTTCAAGCTTTAGAAAATAAGAGCCCCTAGCCTTAAACATAACAGAAACTCTAAGATTAATTATATTTTTCAGATTCGCTGCCTACTTTCAGGCCTTCATTTCAAAGGATGCCTTAAAAATAATAGTGCATGACCACAAAAAAAATGATAAACATTCCCCTGTATTTTTCCAGAGCTACTCATAGGAATCTACTACATAAACAATGCATTTGTCCTAACAATTCTGGGGTCCTAGAAGAGTCCACTAATAGTTCATCCTGAATCTATTCCTATTCCTGCCCTTTTGAGGAAAAAACATTTATTCAACAATTCCCTATTTTCTCCAATACAGCAATGGGTTAAGTCGCAATTACATTGGAGCCAATAAGAGAAAAGTAAAATAATTTTTTAGAAGGAGCTGAGTTCGCCATTCTTTTTTCATTTATCTTAATGCTAAAAAGAAACCAAGATCCGTCATGCTGATGAATTCTGATAGGCTTCGGCCCTGAACTGCCTCCAGCTGCCAGCGTCATCAATCATCTTAGGATAAAATACAGCAAATTCTTAAAGCACTCAGTGCATATTCAAGTTCAAGCTGCTTCCCTGGAAGGCTCTCAGCAGTGCCATGCTGCTCTCAAGACCTGGAGCTTTCTTATTTTGGGACAATTTCATTTTTCAACAAGTGATTGAAGTTACACAGCCCACAAGGTCACAGCAAAAGGTCATAAAGCAAGAGTAAGATTTTGAGAACCAACTGGTAGATCATCATTACATCTGAGCAGTCTTTGTACTAAATCCAAGATAATGTTCCCTAACTCTAAGATAGAAGGAATACGACTGAAAGAAGCAAACAAACAAGGAAAACTGCTTTACATAAAGAGATCAAATAGGTGTTCAGAGATTAGTCATAACACTGCTATGTAGACTATCACATGATCAACTATAAGAGTAAAGTGGCATAGCAAGGGATACCACTGAATCCCCTTAACTAAGTTTGTAATCTTTGGAGAGAAGCATAAGTTTGCTGGATAATTTTTTCACTATATGGTAGCACCCAAGTATTTTATAAGGTGAAAATAAGCTAAAACAACAACAGTGATAATAATCATGAAAAAGAAAAGAATCATGAATGGGAGGCATCAAAAGCCAAGGTACAAAGCTTCAGCAGCTTGTGCTATGGGTCTGGAGATAGTGACCTATACAGAGAGGAAAGGCACTTCTGTGTCTGAATCAGACACATATGGGCCACGAGACAGTCGCTCATACTGTCAGTGCAACCACTTCTTTTACACTTGAGAAGCGGGGAAGGTCCTGCTGAATAAACTTAACCCAGAAGAAGGAAAAGAAAGTACTTTTTGAACCTTCCTGGGTCTGACCTCAAAACATTATAGTATATAAAGCTTCAGTAAAACCTCCAAACCCTCTAACTTGAGGAGTTGCTTGCACCTAATAGAAAATATACCACACTGTAAGTCATTACTCTGCTAGCTTCAGAATTTACATTCATCTACCCACACATTAGTCCCTTCTCTTCTAATCTTAGATCAGAATACCTGATAAAGAAGGAATGTTTGGGATTCTGTCTCAACTTTTACTAGTACGGTATCTTAAACAAGTTACCAATTTATCTGAGCTTCAGTTTCTCATCTTTAAAATGGGAGAATCAGATTAGTTGATTTCTACCCACCAATCTATAAATTACAGATAAGACCAGCTTGACCTACCTCACAAAACTTACAAAGAATTTTTTTAAAACAAGGAAAACATGTAGAAGTGCTTTGTAAACTGTAAAGTACTATACAAGTTTCAGGTATTATTATTTTAATAGTGTTAAAAGTATAACTGTTAGCCCTAAAATAACTGAGCCAGGTCATTTAAGAGATGAACCAATCTTGTTCATCAGCCACTCTTCAAATTGGATACAAGATTAAATTGTTTTTTTACCTTTGAATAAATAAACTTATTAAAATAAATTACCGATTATTTATATTTTAAAATTCCTGAAATATATTCTATCTGTGTAACACAAATATCAGTGTTTAAACAGATGCAATGAAATAGTGGTCAGAATTTCATTAGAAAAGTGTCTGTCCTTATTAAATCTATTCTAGAGATGAAAACCATGGCCCAACAAAAATCAGAGCAATTGGATGTGGCCATGGGGATGTCATCTATCCATACATGGATGAAATACTGTGCTTCTTGTCCAGACCTCTGTAACTCTTACTTACTGTTAATCCACATATGTATATAATCAAAGCTCTCTCAGAATTCTCTTCTGGTGTTTCTAATTCATTTTTCTCAAATTATATTTAAATATCTTCCAGGAATATGTTTTCCTTTTCTGACTCCAATCTTTTCTCCAAGGGTAAACAATAAGGAAGCTATTTCCCCCCTTGATTAAGATAACACAATGGTTAATTAATTTTTGGTTGATTTTTTTAAAACTGCTTAAAATAAACCACCCTCCGTTATCCAAATGTATGAACAAGGGGAGGTTCTGTGCACAACAGAATTTCAAAAGGATCAAGCCAGTATTTTAACAAATTGTACATAGTATCATTCAGCTTTTTTGTCAGCACTCACCAAAACTAACCAATTAGATTTTTAACTTTTTAAATGCATACTCCTCCCACCCCTTTATGTCTTACCATTTTTAAAACACAGAGGGCCAACGACATCGGCCTCTTGCCATGATCACATATTAGATGGGTAAGTAAAGAGGGTGAATAAGAAGGGAAACCAATAAGACAGAAAGGTATATTTTCCAATGTATTCTTAAAAGCAGTATTTACTCAACTTTATCAAAACGCTTTGCTTTCACAAAGCAATATTGTTTTCAGGGATTTTAGAAACTTAAATATTGAGTTTAAATTATGTCCAGATTATAACTGGCCATGGGCATCACTCAGACCTTTGAATGCAGGTGAATAACTATTTCTCAGCATCCCTAATCCTCAACCATCTCTCCTTTAAGTGCTACGTATTTCTTTAAAGTGAAAGAAATGAAATATTTTTCAAATCCCCAGATAATTATCATGCTCCAAATAAATGGTAGGCTAATTTCTAAAATTAATAACACTTCTCTATATATCCCTAAGAAAAATACCAGAACCTTGTACTTAATGATTTAAAATGCTGTAAGTGAATAAAAAAAGGAGCATATTACAGAGTAAGGCTTTTCTAAGAGATTTACCAATTTGTCTAGTAACTGAAAATCTGTGCTGCCATTAGGCATATTTAAAAAAAGAATCCTATTATACATCATATTGTCTAAAATATCTAGATCTATTTCCCTGATTACACTATTTGCTCCACAGGCATCACAGTATTTACTTTTCCCCCTGCTGCCCTTTCATTCACCAGAAAGGAGTCCTCAGCAGAGCATTTTCCAGACTACATCTGCCCTGTCAGGTGGCAGCCCCCAGGTCCCTTCCTCTTGGGTACCAGGCATCCATCCTTTAGGTTCCTGGGCCCTGTCACCCTGGTACCCTTTAATCAAGGTGAGCCCTTTAGTCAACAGGTCCTCACTTGGTGGGAGAGCCTCGTCCACCCTCTGGTACCGGCTAACATCCTGGCGCACTGAAGGCAGCGATCGCAGTGGCTGGTGGCCGTTGGCTTGAGAACCTAGGAGTAAAGGTAAAAGTTACCCAGATAGTGTTTTCCCCTTCAATGTCAAAACAGTCTTAAAACAAAAAACAAACAAACAACAACAACAAAAAAAACCACTAACATGTACACCTGAAACAAATACAATATTGTATACTTTAATTAAAAAAAAAAATTTCTTAATCTAATATAAATCCTGGGGCTAGTGTATTTTCTCTCTTTAGTCTCATTTTCCATATGAAGACTCAGAAATAAAAGAAAACAGAAAGTGAATGCTTAGTCAAAAAAGGGTCTTCTGGAGAGATGCCCATCTGCTCCCATCCCTCCCTCTCCCCCCCTTTTTCCCACCCTAGCCTCTGTCCTGGTCACATACTAATGCTTTAGAGCCATATAATGGCCACAAGATAATGAAGGAAACAACAACGAAGAGAGGAGGAAGAAAAGAAGGGACATACTTTAACTTTAAGCAGAAAAATAAGTTACAAAATAAGAAAATAATTCCTATTTCTGAGTCTATGCTATTTAGGCATATGAAATTATCCTTAGATTTTTTGATGCATCTGTAACTGAACATTTTAAAGGGATCATTCAAACTGAGCCGCATTCATTGATACATAATACAAATTTTATGTGTAAATTTGCATCCTCAGATACTCAGAAGGCAAAAATATTACATTTGATGCAAAGTACGTATTAACTTTCTGTTTTGAAGGTTTTATGCAAGAAGTGACCTTAAGGTGTCCCCGAAAACCTCTACAGATTACACTAATACTGAACTGCTGGACTGTTTGGTTTTCTATATACGAATGCAGCTTCCACCAGAGAGTCATTATTTAAGTTTGTTTTTGCTTTGTTTTCACAATGCCCAGACAAGGGACTGGGCCCGGGTGCCCTGGGTGCGCCCTGGACACCTTGTTGCGGCAAGCACATGTGCAGTTCAATTCTGCGACCCGACTTCAGGTATCCAGGTCCTGCAGGCCTGTGTGGACAGGGCCCCCACCCCTGCACCTCATGGGCCATTCCAGGGGAGAGTGGGTCCCCAAACTGCACTCCTGATACGGAGCTTCGAGATTCATTATTTTAGTCTGAAGACTGTTATTCGACAGGCCTCTTATCTCAGAAGATCTATTAAAAAATAATAAAGCTAAGTTGAAACCCAAGGTGAAGAATTCCGATAATAGTCAACCTACAGTATAATTTACATTAATGGACAAAACCACAAAACTTCTCTTTGAGCAGATATGCTTGAGCCAAGAGCCATGCTGTCTTCTACATCCTACCTCCAGTAGCGCCCTCTTCTTGGGCAGTGGCCCCTTCACAAGCCCCCTGGGCATCCCCAGCATCACCCTCTTCTTGGGGCTGGCTCTCAGTAGCAGCAGCAGCTCCCTCTAGGCTGCCCCTCCGCTGCCAGACCTCCCCCACCTCGTCCTGGTCAGGTAAGGCAGCCATTTCTGCCCCTGGCCCTTCCTCCTCTCCGCTGGGCACTTGCACCACAGGTAAAGAACCAGGAGTGCATGTGGAATCCTGTGACCCTTCCGCGGGGCCGCTGCTCGTGGGCTCTGTCGCACAGGCTCCGTCTTCCTCCTCCTGGGAAGAAAAGGCTGGGGTTTCGGGAAACCGCGCACTCTCAAGAGATGAGCACCGTGTCTCCACTGAGGACAGCTGCGTGGTAACGCTCTCATTGCAGGAGCTGTCAGCGCCTTCCAGGTCACTCTCTCCCTCAGGCCTGGTGCTCGCCTCACTCACACTCTCTGTCCTGGCGGGGTCACTGGGTTCTGTTTCAGAGGACACCTGTGAAGGCTCAGACCCCTGATCAAGGGACTCAATCTCACTGATGGCTCTTCGGCTTCCTCCTGATGTGTCGGAAGTCCCTGTGTCTGCCCCACTCGTTGGCTGATCCACCTCTTGAGAGCCACACAATTCGGTGCTGTCCTGGTCAGCACGGGGTTGAGATTCTGGGACATTTTCACTTTCATCTGGGACTGAGCCCAAGGGTACAAAGTTCTCCGCAAGATCTGGAAGATTTTCTGGCTTATCCTCAAAGGAACCAGCTTCATTTGTGGAGGCTTCCTCAATCTCCATTGGGCTGTCTTCTGGCTTTGTCTGAGATGTCAGGCTCACATCGTCAGTTCTTGATGCCCTGCTAAACATTATTAACCCCCCTTCCTCTTCCAAAGAAGAGGGATAACCCGGGTCTTGCTGGAACTCGTGGTCTTCTTCATCTGAGTCGATATGAAGCATGGCATTTAGTCTTGTGTCGGTGGGAAAACTACTCCTCAGTTTTGGAGAGGCTCCCATGGACCTCTCCGAGCAGGTAGCTGAGCCCGGCCTGGAAGGGCCACTGTGCTCAATAGCATCTAAATAATCATTGAGTGAATCCTGACGTCCTCTGGGAGGTGAGGCCCTTGAAGAAGTAGAGATTAAATCCTCTGTGTCTATTTCCAGAGTTGAGCTAGTCCTGAAAGAATGTTTGGGGGTCCCATCAGCACTCTCCTCAGACACTGGTCCATTAGAACAAACCGGGTTGTCATGATGCCCCCCTGGCATGTCCTCCTCATCAGAAGGGCTTCCTAGGTCTCCATTCACAGTATTGACTCCGAGTATTGTGCCAACAGCTTCTGGAGAAGCATCTGAAGGAGAAAAATAGCATTTACAAAAAAACAAAGTAGTAACAACCAATGTACTTTTAATGTCCTATTGCTTTGCCACCAATCAGTTCAAAAAATTCGGTCATCCCAGTGAGGCCTCTTTACAGTATGATCAACTTGCTAAGATTCCCTACTCACTACTAAATGAGTATATTGCTGGTCAATCTGACATGTGGGGTACATTTGCTCACTACTACTGGAAATTCTACAGCCCAGTTTCCAAATGCAGGCATAAACCTAAGAGATATTTTTTGATAAACAGGCTTTTTCATAGCTGCTTGGAAAATTCCAGCAGGTAATCATTTCATAGCTATTTTATTTTCAGAACAGGACACAAATTTGATTCTATTGAAATGCACAATGACAACTAAGATTTAACAAGTTTTCCTACAGTGACTTATTTATACAGACATCTCACCTTCATGCACAGAAGATGTAACCTCCACTTTAAACTGGAGGTACCCACTCACGTGGTCAGCTGGGAGCCTTCTGCCAAGGTTGTAGCTAAGCATTTGGTCACTGCAAAAAGAAAAATGATTCTTTCATTTTTAGTACACTGGTGTCAGCCTTCGTCTACTGCCCATAAGCCATCCCCCCAAATCACACATATTTCTTTTAAAACTTTCGGACTCATAAGAAAATAAAAGGCTCAAACCCATGTTAGAGTCCAGTGTAATATTATCCATTTGCACAAGTGAATACTTACAAATCCAGGGATAAAAAGAAATCTTGTCATAAGGGAAATTATTAGTAAAAGCAGAAAATGCAAAATAGTATTATTATATGATTTTTTTAAGGGAGCTAATTTGCTCTCTCACTGTTAAGGGTGACTAGGGAAAGGGCATTTTGAGTCATCAAGGAGCTGTGAAAGGCCTGAAATTATAAGTGTTTTTGGGCTCGGTTGCAAAACTATAGAGGGTCTGGTTCCTTAGCATTGTAGGAAGCTGGCTTTAGAAAGATATATGCAGGTAAGGGTTATCACATGCTGGCATGGAGGGCACTGTGCTGCCATATTCTGAAGAATGGGAGCTTGTAGTTAAGAGAGAGCAGCATGAAAACAGGCCACACCCTGCTGCCCCAGCTCTGTGAGCAGCAGGGAGTTGCTGAACCTCATCTTCCTCACCTATAAGTTAAGGGGGCTGGAGCTGCTGGCTGTCACTGTGGGGGAGCCTGGCCATCACTGATTCTCAGACTGGCATGTTAGTGATACTGATGGGACAGCTGGAAAAGCTAGATGTGTCACTTGGAGGTGTGCTGCAGGGGACCACAAGTGAGCCTGCCCAGTTCCTGCCCCACCTTGGCCCCAGGCTCAGGCTACCAGCCTCCTTAAAGACAAAGTTGTCCATCTTTTTCAATTCCATATTTATTTATCAAAGTCAAATGCAATTACATCATTTCTTTGCAGCAAGCAACGTTTTTTTCTGAATCCAATTTACATTTAATTAAGGAGAAGGACCGAAGGTGTAGTACCATCTCTGCTCTCACACTGCCCTCTAGTGTCAACTTCAGGACAAAGACAATGTCTTTACGCAGTGTTTGCACACAGTACAATTTAGAGCCTCTTGTCAGCTATTATTAATCTGCCTAATTATTTGATTCTTCTTTTTTCCCTCCTCAGTACAATTATAAAGAGATGTTATCTGTTTAAAAGAGCACTTGCTAATATAAAATCCCTGTCTTGTTCTTACGAATTTCTTTGACTTCATAGAAAAATTTTAATAAGATTATATCCTTTACCTTTTTCTCCCCCCTAGAAACACTGCAATAATTTTTTGATTGATGTTTCTAAAATGCTTTGTTTTCCCCAGATTTATGTTTATTGCATGTCACTTACGCTCTGCTAAAAGCTTTGCATGCATCATCTCTTTTAATCCTCCTAGCAACCTTGGGAGGGTAGTGGGTAGCCCTGTTCTCTAGAGAAGGAAACAAAGACATAGGGAGGCTAAGTAACTTGCCCAAGGCCAGACAACAATTAAGAAACAGAACCAGGGTTAGAATATGGCTTCAACTGACACAGAAGTCCCTGCTCTGCTGTCAACATATCTCACAATCTCCTTTATGTACATTCTCAGTGATTCTAGGTTGCTTTCAATAGTATGCATTCTAATGACATAAATCTACTCCTGGCTCACCTCAGCGTGACTGCTATCATAATACTTTTTCTACTTAAACTGTATGTTTAGGTATGATAAATGCTTTCACATTAGTGTTCAAATAATATTATATAATGGCCATAATCTTCATAATAACAGGGGTGTCTTTTTCTATTACCCCTGTCTTTCTAACATTAAAACAGTGCCTGACACACACAGGTGCTCCATCTTTGTCCACTGTAGCATGAACCCAGCAGCAAATTACATGGGTCTGCTCTCAATATTGTGGTTCCTCACCCATCTCTTTGGACATTCAGTCCTGGAATAACAAAATCTTTCTTTGTTAAAAATAAACTGACCTTCCTCCTTGACCAATAAATTGTTGCTGTTGACAATGAAGCTTTATAAAAACGACAGATTTTAGCTAGGAATAAATGTTTAGTGAGAATCGTAAGGAAAAAATCTGCATCCATCTGTTTTGCTCACTATTATTATATCCCCAATACCCAACACAGTGCTAAACATTTAGTAGACACTATATGTACATACACACACACACATACACACACACACTTGAATAAATTAACTAACAAATGAGACTCTTTACTTAAAAAAAAAAGTTTTAACAGGCATTAGTGCTCTTTATTAACCAGAAAAAATACTCAATTCAACTGTTCAACCTACAAATACCAAAAATCCTGTGTATTTGGAGACTCCAAGTCAAGGTCTTCCTCCTTTGCTGAGTGCCTGTTAAAGGATTCACATGCTTTCTTGTTCTTACCCAGTCTCATCTGACTCATCCTGCCTCTTGCAGTGACATATTATTGTGAACAATGTTATATATTATTATGATATATAATTATAAAGAATAAGTGCCAAAGAACTCTCACTACCTGAGACTTTTTCTCACTGATGTAATCAGAGCAATTGACAAAGCATGAGAAAGTGATGTGTGTTTTTGGATAGAATGCAGGCCACTCTGAAAAATGTCAAATTCAAACAAATGCTCTCAAAAATAGATAATTCAGAAGGAGTTCTAGGTCACCCTATAAAACCACACCCTGTAAAACCTCAACTACTTCAGATAGTTGCAATCTATGAAACACATAAGTAATGAAAACACAGTATTTTTCAAGGTGTATCAGTTATTAGATGGAAAGCAATAATCAGATCAGAAATACATGTTTAGATGCTAATGTCTGACATACAAATATGTAGTATGTATCATTCTTACTTAACAAAGCAAATCCCTAAGTATCTGTATCAGAAAATGTCTTTAATGTACTTATACAGAAATATTTTATAATGTTGATATTTATGAATTCATACTGGACTTCTTTCCAGTACATGGAATCCATAACTGGCAGTTCTCTATGTGTCCAGTTCTTTAAAAGACTAAATGAAAAGCCAGCAAGTCGACAACAGTTTGAAGCACTGACAAGGTTTTATTTTTCATTGATCATTCTTACTGGCATACATAAATTGACACTTCTACCATCATATATATTGTGTAAATTATATAATTATATAAATTAATTGGCAGATATGTTTCCCATAGTTATTTCTCACTCTTTATAAATTTTCACCTTCTATAAATTCTAAACATAATTTTTAAAAACCTCCCAAAGTACATTATCTCTACTGGAAGCAGTAATTGTTATCCTTAAAAACAATTGCGATTTCCCAGCTCTTATCAGATAAGACAGGCTGCTAGGATTTCAGGATAATATTTATACTTCATGTGGGCTGGGTCAACCACAAATTCCATGGTCTCTAATGGCCAGAAAATTAGAATCCATTAGAATTTTTTATTTTCAGATTTTTAAGGAGACTTAGGGATCATCTGGTCTAAATGCTATATTTTTCAGGTGAGGAAACTAATGCTCAAGGAAACCGTGATGAATAGTTAATTAGCTGCAGAATGAATATGGATGATCCCCTTTGCTCAGCTCCAGCTATACCACATTATTGTCAGTCCTTGAGGTGTTTCAGAGAAACCAAGATTCTAGACCAGACTGATCTGAACTCAAATATCAGCTCCACTTCTTGCTTGTTAGCCTCAGATTCCTCATCTCTGAAATGGGCATAATCATATTATTTACCTCCCACAGTTGTTGAGAAGATTACATGAGCTAATAAGTATAATATACTTAAATCCTGGTATAAAGTAAGCTCTCGGAATCATTTTTGTTTACTACTACAATTACTACTATTGTTATTACTGCTACTGCTGCTGCTACTACTGTTACTCAATGTTTATAATGTTCTCCTACAATGGAAAAGATCCAAGAAGTTGCCCCCTAGTGCCACCTTGGAGTACCAGTGATACTGAGTTTTCTGGTACTTACCATGTAAAAATATATACACCATTTATAATAAGGGAGAGAGGCATGTTTTGATTTCTTAACTACTTTATTCACAACTTACAAAAAGCTCACAGAAAGAAAACAGACATCAAAAGTAAATTTTAGTTGCTTGATTGAATGTATATGTCTCGGAGCTCTACTATAATATGTAAAACCCCCTTAGAGTCTAGGTCTTGTTTTAAATGGCCCCAAAACACCATGGTTTTTGTTTTCAGGAATAACAAGTTTTCCAGATGGGACTGACCAAGGATTAAGGTGGTGTCAACCTGACACTAGCATCCTGACCTAGGAAGGGGATTTTATAGCAAGATTTCAATATACTCGAAAAAAAAAAAAAATGAGCACTATGACATTTGATGCTGAAATGCTAGTGGTAGGTATATTTTAGAAAAGATAGATACCAAAAGAAAAGGCATATAATTAAAACAAAGTGCTTTTTGTCCTGAACATTTTAATGAGTCTACAAGCACCCTCATTTTTAAAGAATTATCACTTTTTATAGGTAAGAAAGTCCTAGGACTGAAAATGAAAACATCATTTCATTTGCTTCTATACAAACTAATCTCACCAAGATCCCTGCAAGTGAGGGCTTATTACCCGATAGCTTGCCGCTCCAGTAACCTCTGGACTGGAATGGTTAGTTTCCCCAGAAAACGCTTGATGATAGGACGGCTCTTGGCAAATTTGTCTTTAATTTCAATTTCTAAGACATCAGTAAGAAGAGCAAAAAAGGAATATTTCTGAAAACAAAAACAAATAACATGTTGATTCAAAAAAAGGTAAATATGAAATGATATCATTTATTATAGAAAATGGTATCTCTTAAATCCACATGGACATACAGAGTCCACATTACTAAAAATATCTGCAGCTATTGTCAACCCTTTATTCTCTTAGAATCATTAACATTCACAACAATAAAAAGCAACAGTTAAGGATCTACATGACAAAGGAAGCCCCTTCAATCATCCAACGCTTCATGGTTCAACAGTTTTAGGAGATGCTATCAAATATTATATTGTGCACAATACAATTTTAATACTCACTACATTTATTGTGTTTTAATTATTTTAAATTTAATGTCCTGTTATAAGATGGTTTAGAATTAATCAATATATTTGACTAACGGCAATCTTAATTCTGATCCCATGGTATTTTGAAGTTGCACAACATAGATTAAAACACTGCCTCACTTAGTGGTTAAAGTAGGAACGTCTATGGAATACGATGGTTTCCCTGCTAAATATTAAAATAAAACAATGTTTAAATGGAAATTACTTAATTTAAGAGGCACTCAGGGTCATTTCTTCTTATGCAGGATGGAAAGATAAAAGTATGAGGTTAAGATAAATTATTTGTTTAAGAATATCATTGGAGAAAATAGCACTCGATATTAATAGGATATAAAATAAATATAAAGAGATTTATCCATTTACAAAGACTTTCAGATATATTATCTCCATTTTGTCTTTTCAGAGGTAAAATTTTCTTTTTAACAATGAGGATCTCAGGAAAAGTAAGTGATGGAGCCTAGAATCTAACCGAAATAATTTCCCTCCTTTTCTGACAGTATCCACACAACCACGGTGATGGGAAAGTGTTAGCCGGCTTTACATCTAAGGATCACTAAGTGTATTTCGTTGTAACAGTTAAAGTTCTCCAAAGGGCCATACAGTTTAGTTATTTGCTTAATGAGAAAAGCACTTGCTTAGAATAAGAGAGATAAATTTAAGCACTATTTCTGCCTTGAATAGTTACATAAACACTTGAAGCTTCGGTTTCTTAATCATAAAAATGCAGAAATGATAATCTTATCCCTTACACCCCACCTGATCAGGCTTGCACTGGTAACATGGTTAAGAATTTTGTAAATATTACATACGAAGGAAATAAAGTTACCACTAGTGTCATTACTATATCCACTATATGCCTTCTAGAGCTCATGCTGAGAAAATATTGTCTTCTAGGCTTCTAATGTGTTAAATTAGGTAGTACACCTTTAAAAGTTATTTACAATTCGGAGATAGTAGATACTAGTCTTTAAAACCAGGAACATTCATAAAACCAGATGAACGTACATTTACCTATTTAAACAACCGTAAGAACTGCCCAGGAGAAACATTTTCCTATGTTGGCTAGTCTCAAACAGCCGTATCTTTTTTCCAATTGGTTTTAGATCCCCTGAATTACCTCCCTCTCCAATGAAATATATCTACAACATTGTTAGACAATATTATTGTCATTAAACATTTTGGGAATGATTTAATTAACTGTGTAACTCCTATGCTAATAAAGCTTTACTTACACAGAAACACTCTAATACTAGCATGTGAAATGTGTCTTGGAGCCCCAAGAAGTGGCAGAAGAGCTCATGCTTTGCTCACTAGGTGAGAAATGACGTCTCTTTGTTCATTCTTTGACTTTCTGTAGTGCTAATGAGAAAATCCTTTGCTTGATTTCACTGAAATGGTTCACTAAGATGACTGGTAGCATAATGTAGCTATTATGGAGTTTAAAGTACCATCAACACAATCTGGCTTCACGCGAGGGGTCAACTGTTTGAATGGATCGCTTCATTAACTGAAATCTAGAAATCCAAAAAACATTTGCAAAAGCCTATAGGCAGAGAAATTCCCATAATTTGTACTGAATATATGCTTTAACAAAATATCAAAATTTTAAATAAAAACAGGTTTTTCTGATTCTTATCATTGATTTTTCCTTCTGTCTCAAGGTTCAATACGGCTCTGTAAGGCACTATTACTGATACTGTCCTTACTTCAAATTTTGATATTTTGTTTGTTCATCGTGAACTTTTTGCATTGATTTTGATTTTTAAAAAGTATTGCATTAAAGTATTTATTGTGATCTTTGAGTCTTTGGCATCCTTTATATTGTGCACCTGAGGTGAGTGCCTCACATGCCTCATCCTAGATCGGCTACTGCTGGAAGGAAATATCTCATTCTTAGTGTGCCCTCTTCCTAACAGATACCTTAGGCACCTCAAACATCTTGCCCATACCCATAAACAGCTCAGTGATGCACAGAGTCTAGAGGAAAGAGACAGAGCTGGCTGACTTCCTAATTGACAAGCAGAAGACCCGTGAGGATCACCTTACCTCCCGGTGCCAAATTGGATTAGTGGTGTTACTGATGATAGTAGACCTTCTCTCCTGCCCATGGTGGGCACAAGTGGGGAAACTGCTCTTCTTCCCTGGCTGAATGGACATCTTAAGGTAAGGGTCAGGATTGAAGAACATCCCTTTCTTTAGCCCAACTGCTCTTAGATCTTTAAAAAGAGAAAGACAGAGAGGAGGGAGGGAAGAGAGACAGGAAGGAAAAGGGACAGAAGGACAAGCAGCTCAATGACAATTTGTTCTTAAATAATCACACAGGAAGCTCTAAACAGAACCTATTTGGTAAAACAATAACAAAGTTATTCATACCATAATTGACAAATGAAGAAGAGTGGGTTATGACTAATCCCAGGAGAAGGGTCTCCTAACAGGCTGCAAAAATGAAGCCAAACTTTTACTACCACCTTCCACACCTAAAGTGACTTCCTGGGAACCATTTTGATTCTAACATGTATGTCTTCACCAGCTTTTTCTATGTGGTTTGGCAACCAGCATTTCAAACATTGTCTTGAGAGGGATCCTTAGTAAACAGTTCATTTGAAAAAAGAAAATCAATATGATCCTTCATGAAAGAAAAATGAATCTTCTATGTACGTATATGAAATACAATGACCTGAGTTTAATTGGGGATAAAATTTCAATGCACACAGTCAGTTGTACCACATTTAAAATGTTGTATATACTCTATAAATATAATGAATGTTAGGGAAAAAAGAAAGACTGGAAATATTTTTAAAATTTGAATGCTACCTGCTCGCTATATTTAATAATTGTTAGGTTACTTTTTCAATAGCCTCTTAAGTAATTTAAGTATCTGATGAATGTCCCTTAACTCATTTGAGACTCACCAGTTGTTATTTCACGCTACACAAGCTGATGAAAGTTCCAGCTAAAGTCTGGTTAGTGAAGAGATAGACACTTTTTTAAATGACCAGACCAGTGAATATAGAATGTCAGGAAATAAAGCTAGCTTTACTGAGTCCTCAATGCCTTTCTGAGAATGTCAGCCTAAGAGCCAAGTGATCTTGAAAGCTTCTGGAAGAATAGACTGTTTCTAGGTAACTTTATGCAGTTATGATCAGTCTAGGGAGGTCCTGACCTGTGGTTCAGACAGAAATTCTGCAGTTGGCCTCTAAACCTTCACAGACCTTTGGATTACCCAGATCATCTGGGAAGAGACCCTGTGGAACAGGGGTCTCCATGGAGTCACTAGGAACCTGGCTGCACAGCAAGACATGAGCTACAGGCAAGCCAGTGAAGCTTCGTCTGTATTTGCAGCCACTCCCCAGTGCTAGCATCACCACCTCAGCTCCACCTCAGATCATCAGGCATTAGAATCTCATAGGAGCACCGGTCCCCAGTGCCAAAAAGGTTGGGGACAGCTGCTATAGACTGACCCTAAATTACAGGAGGTCACCAAGGTTATCCTGCTCAATCCCATTTCTGAAATACAAAGTCTTTCTTAGAAGGAAAGAACTGGCCTAGAGTTGCCCATAGAACCATATTCTCTAGGGAGTGCTCCCTGGAGGGGGCTCACCTCCTGTCTACGCCAACAAGAGCTTACGGCCTATATAGCTGCATGATGCAAATAGACCAGGACTGTCTAGTGACACATAACAGGCAGTAGAGGGAAGCAGTTTAATACACTGACAAAGATTGAAAATTTAACTAAGATAACCTTATGTTAAGAATACTGTATAAAACAGAGTAAAGCTTTCAGTGGGAGAAGGGAAAGATGAGAAAAGAACTAACAGGCACAGAGAAGCTGCTGTCATTTCATTAGCCGTAGAGTTCCCATTCCTGGCACTTACTAAACAGTCATTATTAATACAGCACTTGCATCGGACTATCAATTTAATATTACTACATGTTTTCACTTGGCTTTATTTAGCATAAAATGGCCTGGAGAGGAAAAATGAAATTTACTTATTATTTTCCTACCTCTCTTAATTATGCTAGCCTCAGACTCAAAGACAAGAATGATATTCTTCAGATATTAAATCTACTTCTAAACAAGAGATTTCTTTGCAGTAAATGAGAAGAGTAACATGAACAGAAATGGCTGCCACAAAGTCTGACAGAGCTAAATTATTCATGTAAAATATTCCTTTGAACAAAAAGAATTCCACCAGAAGATTAAGCCACTGTGATGAAAGAAGCCACTGTTAGTTAACCCTCATACCAAACTTCTCCACAAGGGACCCTGCACAAATAAATCTTCATTAATGAATACAATAAATTACAAATTATCTGTAGTCTGATTATTCAGCCCCCTTTAGCAATCTCATTTCTGTTCTTGTTTCTCTCTTTTGTCTTCAGTACATTTTATTGCTCGTTAATATCCACATCTTTAAAAAGACCAATGAAGGACTCAAAGTCACAAAGGTATAACATGTTAAATATCTAGTTTAAAGTCTTACCTGGAGAAGAAGTTTAAGATAATAATCAAAACACAGTTTTGGTTCTGCTGTTGAGTTTGATTATTTGTGTTCCTACTTATCCGTACATAATCAAGAGTACAGCATTTGCAGACAGCCATTCCACAGTGCTTAAATACTCTTAGATAAATATTATCATTTACTATCAATATGCTACAACCAGATAATTTTTTTAGAATTACCATTATAGGACTGCTTTCATTTTCTATGATTTTAGCCATTTCTGTATACCATCTGCAAATATCTGACTATATGGTAGGAAACAGATTTTTAGCTAGCTGCTATGTGCATTAAGGTGGAATGTTGAAGGAGTTGTATTTACAGAAGAAATATATGGCTGTGCCCCAAAGCTTATTTCCTGCTATGTCCTGGGATTTTCATCTTCTAGATGGTCACTCTCCCACGGTGAGTTAATTAACACCCCTACAAAGTCAAAATCAATATGTGTGTCATATTTAGAATGATATTGCTCACTTGGATGCACAGGAAATGCTTCTAAACTAAGAAAACTATGGTGTTTGTGGTCAAATTAAATTTCTGGGCCATGAAGGTTGGCTAATTCTTCCCAAACTATAAAGGAAGGATATGTGCACCTGCAGCCCCTCAGGACTGTGAAGGCCTAAGGCACAGGTGGCCAACTGAAATGTTTTCAGGAGACAGACAGATAAGTTGGGTAGGGCAATAGTGTCACAGGTAGAAGTACTTCTAAGTGCCTTTCTAAACACTTTTTAAACCTTGGGGGTTCCAACCAAAACATAGTTATTGGCCAAATTTGAACCAAAAGCCACAAGTTTACCATCTCTGAGATTTACCAGAGAAAGAAAACAAAAAAGGCTTGCATATTAAGTAACCTCATAGAGAGGGAGAAGGAACATGCTAAACTAGACACAGATACTCAGAGGCCATCAACTGGCAGTGAACTACTGTGCACACTTCTGTCTTATGTGATAATTATGCATCATTGCAATGTCTATTTTCAAGATTAGCCTTTTAACTCTCACTCTTGAGAATGTCTATTTCCATTCACATTTTTTTGGAACCAAGAAAGTAAATCTAAATTAAATTTCAGAAGCACTACACTGATAGAAAAATGGAAACAAAACATCTTACAGTGACAGAAATCTGTTAGACTATTTTTTGTATGCATTGTAGTACAGTTGTCTGTTTTAAAAGTCCATTTCAAATACTAATTTTCTTGGAGTAGTCTTGACTTTATGACTGACAATTTTTAAAAACCAGTGGCTTTCAAACTTTTTTGACAGTGACCTACATATAAAATACATTTCACATTAAAACCTAGTATACACATACATGGGTGTATATATTTTGTGTGTAAAAATTTTCAGGTTGTATAAACTGATGATCTATGAAAAAATCTTTCCTTTCGGTGGTAAATGCTGATTTTTTTCTGTTCTTTTTTTTTTTTGATTGCTAGTTTCAACTAAATTAATCTTATAAACTATGAAATGGTTCCAGTCACAACCTGAAAAGCTTTGGTTCTATGATAAACAAAAAAGCAATCAGAATATTTTACTAGCCAAAAATAAGTCTCATCCACTTTCTAATTATTCTGTGTATTCCTCCACAAAAATAGGAGTATTCCTTGGCTTTTTTTCCCCTACTCCTCTAACTTTTCCAATCTCTAGATGAGGTAAGTACAAATTACTTCCAACTAATCATCAAAGCCCTGCAGTGGGTTTAGCACGTTATATTATAGGTTTTTAAAACACATGTTACATTACAGTTTTTTAAAGTAACTATATGTAGCTATAGTCTATTTATCACCAGAACACTTGGTAGAAGAAATAATTTCTGAGTTTATATCGATAATCTAATTTTATCAAGGTAGAGATATACTTGAATTTCAGAGGCATTACCCCCCAAGTAAATAAATAACTAGTTTATATATCATATATGAGAATCTGTAGAAAGAAGTGATTATTCACGCTTGTGAAACTGCACACTTTCTAAATGGATGTTATGCATAAAGCATCCTTACCTGATAACGTAAAGCTAACGAGCTTCCGAGAATGCTGACTGCCTGAAGCACCTCCTTCCATGCCTTCTGCCCCCATCTGCAGAGAGAAAACATGTATCTGCACTTTCACAGGAATATGATGCTACTCAACCATCCTAGGGAACCATATATGTTTGCAAATAGGACGATTTTTATATCAAATATGTATTTAGTATACGCCTTTTCATATGCTACAAATCTTGGAATTGAGACACAAATGCAGATTCTTAGAGATGAGAGAAAGGATTATACTCAAACTTAATCTCTACCCAAAATGAAACCAATGTGAGCATTTGCTAGTAAAACCTGGAATAAACTAAATAGATGATTTATATCAGAGTCATCCACGTATATGTGAAATTATCCTCTCACCAAATATTTCTGAGTGACCACGTGGATGTCCCACTGCTCTACACAGATTCCTATTTTATTGTGCTACAGGTACCTGGCACATGCTATTATAATTAGCTATAATAAAATTCTGCAATGCTATTGTACTAATTATTGTATTGTAAAGCTTTTTCCTAAAACCCTTTGAGTAAATTATATTTCACTTGAATCTGGTCATAGGTTTAACCACATAGCAGATTTAACCTTCTCTCAATTTATGTACAATTAGTGCTCAATTTATGGTACACTAGTAAAAAAGACTTTCATGGTTCTCTAAGAAATAAAGTCCACAATACTGTAAGAGAGAATTAAAAGCAAAATATATTTTGAATAGTTGGGAAGTAGAAACTAAATTTTAATTCTAACTTTTAGGTTAAACTTTTCTATCTTATCTTTGTGGCACTCCCACACTCCAATAAAAATCATATGCCACAAAGAAATAAAACTTTCACTAATACAAGAAAAGTTGAAAATTTTTCAAAATAAATTCCATTCAATTTTTTTCAAATATACATTTCTACTTCCTTCTCTACTTCCTGTAACTTAGTCAAACTATTTTCTGTGACGCTTCTTCCTGATTGTTTTGCATGTCATTCATAATATGCTAGGGTACCATCCAGGTCTCCTATTTCATTCTATCCAAAAAACCAACTCCATGATGACATTGAGTTGGCACTCAACAGGTATGTATGGTGTACTATATTGTGTAATATCCCTCTGCCTCATCACCCCCAGGTTAACTAAAGCAGGGATAACAGCAAACTGGTCAGACAACTGATCGCTCTCACGATCTAATCCTGCTTTAACCACACAAAACCCCAGATGACAGAGCAGTAAATAGCGACGTAGTACAGACCCTCACCAGCCTGCCCCTCCTATGCCCTGGGTAAGCCAGACATCTGATAAACTATGGCTTCCCCTTAAATGGATACTGTTCTATGAGTTGTAACACCCCCGAAGACATGACATCTCTTCCTGCTAAGGGATACTCAAGCTAAGTGAACTAAATAAAGACAGACTCCAGTCTGTCTTTATTTAAAACCTATTTAAAATATTATAAGATATTATAGAAACAAAAGAAAATGTCCTTGAATTCTCTTTTTTAAATGTAATTCATTCTGGAAAAAGGCTAATGTGAAACAATTCTCACAGAATTCAGAGATAAAGTTTCCTTTACCACAACCGTGGCAAAACGCTCATCTGAAATAATACTGAAAGAATTCAATTTTATCACTGATGACAAAAAAGCCAGGAAAGACCAAACATTACCACTAGATATAGGGACATCGGTGATAATAAACACATCTGCACTCACTGTTTAGAGAGTTTTTTAAATAAACTCATTCCATAGATTCATTCCAGGAAAACCCAAAAGCAACACTGTCAACCAAGTATGGAAACAATACATGGTAGTGAGTGATGAAAGCCTTTTTCTGTCCCTGAAGCCAAAGGATTTCCTGTTCCAAGTGTCTGAGATACATATCACTGTGTACTCTGATAAATGACAATGACGTCAAAGTGCCAATGACAGAGAAGACACAACGTTTTTTATCTTTGACTCACTGCAAAAGGATATGTGAGACAGGAGACCATACGATTAGGATGGTAGCTTATTTCCTACCCTATAAAGTTACTCAGTTATTTCTTCTGAGACTATTCTTTGCAACTGGTCATGGAATAATCACACTAAATGGGCTTTGCAAATATCAATGTTGTTATTCAATCTCAATAACTCAATACATGTCATATTCCTGGGTAAAATACAAATATAGCACTCACTCCCCACAGCCTCTCAATTTTGGATGCTAAGTCTCAAGCTTGGTCAGAAATGTACTGGCCACCAATTCTATGAGCCTTTGAACCACAATATTCTATTGTGATTGCCAGTGCTGTATCAATGAAACTTTTAAGGTGCTCTAAAACTCTCTGAAGGAAATTAATTATCTCCAAACTATCCACAAGATTTGACAGAGTAATATCAATGCAAAAATCAATGGAATGAGATCAATGGTCCCTGGGGTGTGAATGCTGGCTCACCTCTGTGAAATCTGATCACTAATATTGCTTAAGGCTCAAAAAAACATAAATCCAGAAAATCATGTTTGAAAGCTATTGTCTAATCTCACACACAGTTAATTTTTCAAAGGTTTTATTACAACCCCACACGTGTAGCTCCATAATTTGTCTTTTTACAGTGTTAATTAAAGCACGTTCCACTGCTTGCTTTTTACTATGTGACATGGCAGAGTCTGAAGTCCAAAACTGTTATTCTCCTTGTGGCCTCCAAAGTCTTTATATAGTAAATGTGGGTTATTTTTTTATATCCTATACCATGTTTAATACAATGGGTATTCAAACATAATTCAAATGTGAGAAGAATACTTAGATATTGAAGATTTTGCACATACTGTTCCCTCTACCTAAAATGCTCTTCCTTCCCTCTCTTCACCTAAGTAGCTCCTATATATCCCTTAGATTGTCTTGCAAACACACTTTCTTCAGGGAAGCCTTCTAAGACCTTCCTGATCAGGATAAATCCTAGTAGCATGTGCTCTGATAGTCTCATTTTAGTTCCTCTCCTAGTAATTTCCACTCAAATAAATGTATTTTAATTGATGTCTCTCTCCCCCAGCTGACCAATGTGAAAGAGGACAGAGTTTTTGCTTATCATTTCATCCTTAGTGGTGGGTGAAATGTCTGCTACTTAGCTGGCACGCAGCAAATATTAGTTTGAATGAACAAATAAAAGGGAAAGACTGCTTGATACAGCATTCGTGGGTCTGGACAATTGTAAAATGCCATCCGCAAAGATTACTTTCAGAATTTCAGGGCATCAACCTGGTCACTTGCCTATATCCAAAACTGCATGCATCTATAAATTTACATACACACATATACACACAATGTTATGAAGATTTCATATTATGGTAAGCAATATTTTTCTTCTCTACTTTCACGACATGATTTTCATTGACTTATAAAAATTGCAATGATTTACATATCTTACACTCTTAGACTCTCTCCAACCATCTGAGTCCAACCACCCATGTATAATGGAGTACGTCTTGT